>JAQQSE010000255.1:0-485000 GCA_035772565.1 Antheraea assamensis
TTAGTATCAAATAAAACATACATAAGAGATGTTAACCATATTTGAAGAGTTTTAGTTAAGTAAGGGGCATTAACAGGATCGGAGAATATAATAGACTAAGCCACTAAGGGCTCAATAATTTAGGTGGACATATTTTGGCCCCTTAGTCAACTAAAAATATCGGACCTTTCGAATGGCATTAATTCATTATCTTAACTGTGCTGTTTCAACACAATTTTATAGTTTAATGTAAGTCCACATTTATAATGCTAGAAACAATAAAAAAAATAGCCAACCCATGTTTCAGGCTCAGTAGAACCAATAACAGTTTTTTAGGTAATAGTGTTACGTTCCTAGACTAGGTACTATACCAATTGCTGGATAGTAAGTTCACATACCGTGTCAAGCGGGTTTTCGTGTCAATGTATTGTTTTTAATTAATTTTTGCATTCGTTTTTAGCACTACAATTAGCCGAAGCTTCGTCGTGTGGGGGTAGCATATAATATATAATAAAAAAATTAACAAAATCGTGTTTCTTGTAAATTTTTCTCGATGACTGTGGATTATATTCCGAACCAGTGGTAGAGTTTTGACGTTAATGAGCATCTTCTTAGAGGCAAACTTTTAGAAGTGTTAGAACAAGAATACCTGCGAAACCCATTAAACGTCTCTACGCAGGTAAATTAAAATATTTTCTTTATTATTCGTGATATAAACTGAATATTATGTATGCAGTACACGATTTGTTTAACTAACAATATTAAGGTGATATGACTATTTAAGCCTGATATATATGTGTTTTACGACAACAAGTTTATAAAGCAGATTTCTAGACGCGACGATGGCATCAAGTAAATATATCACTATGTGAACGGGGTCATATGTGAGGGGATTGCGGTGGAGTGGTACTAATGTGGACCGTATCGACCAAACTGCCTCGCAAAAAATACTAAACTGCCATATTACATAGGAATATGTATTACAGAACTACAGTTTTATGTCGATTGACGAAGACGAACTACTTGGAATTTTTCGATTTTTGCATATGAAAATTTTAAACTCGATTTGTTTGATATGACAACCTTTTTTGCTAATTTGTATAATTAATATGAGCGGTAACATAACATTTCTAGAGCAGAGACTCAATCTGAGGTTAATTCCCTCACGTAAACACATTCTACAAAAGAGTCTGTGATAGAAAGTATCATGATAGAAGACATAGTATGATTTTAGGACATTTTTAATGACCTCCTGTCTAGCCACAACACACGTTGTTCAGTCGCAGAACACCTATTGGTGTTATTCGGCTGCTGTACTTACGAGCCAGTGCTATTTCTAAGTTTCAATTATATTGTTATTTAACGTTAGGTCAAATTGTGGTAATTTTCTTGCTACAAATAAACTGGATGCTGTTGATTTTTTTTATTTTATAAAACAAAGGCGTAATTATTGTTTGTGGTTTTCACAATTCAGGAATTAATTTTTGGTTACTCGGAAAACTTCTTCATGACAAAAGTATATTTTGTTCCTTATTCTTATCCGTTATCTCCTCAGATCAGCTAGTAAAACTATTTCACTCAGAAAATTTTGAAACTGGACTGAATTTGACAAACTTAAATGGAATTGCGTGGCAAGTTGGAATTATAGATACATCTTGTTTATCAGGCAGGACAACTTCTCAACGTGGTATTCGGTGCAGACGCACCACGCCTCGCTAGGACTATAGAACAGGAGCTACACAACGAGGTGCTGGTCAGAAAGGGAGAAAGGGAGCGGCCGAGACGGGCACCTCACGAGCTAACACCACCAGAACAAGTGTGAACAATTCTACAGTATATAACATACGTGCAAATGTATAAAAGTATTCTATAACCAGAAACTGTGAAAGTAATATTGCCAAACCAATTTCTGCATCAAAGCAGTGATGCTCGTGCTAGTATGATGCAGTCCAAAACATTTAATTAACTATACGCAGCCGTTTCACACTAGCTCTTAGAAAAAGAACCTATTTGTTATTGGCATCAGTAAAGACCCTAGTCTTATTTGATATTTCTTCCCGATCCTAAACTTTTTCTCATAATAATTTACTCTTTTCACATGTTAAAAATGATACAAGACGTGACGTTTACAAAATGGCCTTTGTCTATCCACAATAAGATATTTCTGCCGTGCTATTTACGACCTTATATTGAAGTTTGAATTCTTACTCCTAAAAGTTGTAAGACATAGCAATCCCGTACAGCTGGATTATGATCACCATACACTAAGCGTAAGACCCGACACAGTGGCATACTTAGGTGTGTAGATAGGGATCATCTGAGACGAGACGGCCATGCACATGACGATAAAACCCAGTTACAGTCTTTTACTTTAGCGCGTTTAGGAGATAGGGTATTATATGCAGCAGAAAAGAGACTTGCAGACAGACATATCAACGACGAATACCGATGGGTTGTAGATCTCCCGATGGTTAAAATGAAAAAATGCTAGAAGATTAATACTTTTAGGAAGTAGCTACAGCTCGAGAGAAGTTGGAGGAGCAAAGACGAGCGCGTGAAGTGTCGGCCGTGAAAGAGGCCAGGCTCGCGCGACGAGAGGCCAGAGCGAAAGAGACTAGAAATGCACTTCATGGACGTATGTCCTGCTTTGCTGATGCCTCACGCACAGAAGCATCTGAGAAAGATCTCTGACGCACTGGAGCCTTATGGTCAGTTATCATTATCAAAATTTTGATCACAGATGATGGTAGTCAAGGCTAAAATCTAGCGTGCATGCTCAGTAAATAAACATTCAAAGAACTTGTAGGTTAGTTATATGTAATGTTTACACATTATAAGACAGCTCGCTTTAATTAGTTGCATTTGATTTCTCTAGTCTCCTCATTGTTAAAATAGATGGGCATTTACTAAAGACCTATCAAATAAGACTTATTGCTAGATAATGTGTGAGAGTCTGTCCTAAAGTGAAAATATATTTTCTAATTTATTGCTAGAAATTCATAACCTATAAAATATATTGTATAAAACAAAGAACGGCATTATCTTTATCATAGATAAAAAATACAATACTCTGTTTTGCAATAGGAATGGTGGTAGCAGATAAGTGTCCAATATTGTTGGGCAAAATGAAGCCAGGATATTAGCTGTCGAAGAACCAGAACTGGGGAACGAGGCTACTGCGTCAGCACTGGTGGAGAGGCCGTCTCTAGCGTTGTTGCTCAAGAAATTGCCAGACAAAGAAGGAGATGTTATTGGTAAGTACAAATCTGGATTATATTTGGTATCTCCAAAATAATACAAATATTTGATCACATTGACTCCAAATTTTATTTTTCATTCAGCGGCGACTTATCTAGATTCACCTTTAATATTGGTATAACAAGAGAGAGGGTTCTGTGATTACATCCAACAAATTATTCATTTGTTGACTTCATGTGATGCTACTCCCATACCCGCGTGTATCGGCACGAAGTTTTGTCTACGGTCAGAGTAAATGCAGATGTGTGTTGATATTATCGTTATGCGTTACGAACTATCGCAGCAGGATAACTGGGGCCGCGGTTTCTACACACATCAAAGGATCTTGGAGCCGCTAATTTCAAGTTACTATTTAAATGAGAATGGTATGCAAACGTTATTTTACGCCTTTATCGGAATTAATTTTGAGGTTACTTTTTAGCGGCACAAGTGACCAAAGCTTCGTCGCGCAAATATGGGAGTAGCATACTAGAGGCCTACGTAGAAAAAGTCAATTTTACAGAAGCCTAAAAAAACTTTCGACATAATAATTCAAAATTTTAAAATCATATTACTTATCGAAATAATACAGTATTCACTAATTTAGTTTTACTTTTATATTTATTCACACTTCAGTAAAGATCGAACTCACAATTGTAACTAAGAGTTATTTAAATCATTATTCGACATTAGTCGATACAATAGTGTTAGCCAAATCTTCTAATAATAGTTATCCCACAAAATGTCTATAGAACTCGTCACACTAACGTGTCCAAACGAAACGTACATACAATACAAAATTTACGTTTACTCTACAAAAGCCTAAAAAACTTATTCTTTGCTTCAGTGAAGACATATTTATGGAAATAATTAGAATTAAATGTACATTCTTGAGTTCGCATGTGCTAAATATTTCTTGTTGGATGAGCAACTTGCTATACTAATGTTACTTTTTCTGTGGACTTGCGTTTCAAAAACAATTCGTGTCTTACAAAGCAAGTTAATAAATAATATTCCGTGTCTGCAATCAATACTTGTTGGAAGAGCCATAGTAAAGGAGGCAAAGAGCAACTACTGCCCTAGGGCATGTATTCAGGTCCAGTAAAGAATACAAAATTTTAAATAAATATATGAGTATTATCTATTTACATCACACTTATAAAAAAAATGAATGATCGTTTTTTTTTCCATTTTTCAAAAAAAATTTTGCAAGAATTTGTAACAACAGTGTATATTTTAAGCATGATTTTGAAAATGAAATTTTAAAAATGTGTATAAGTATTACGTACCTTTTCTCCAGAAAGTGTAATTAGACGTAAGGCTTGAAAACTTCAAATCAGCTGTTGGTCAGATAGCATTTTATTCTATATATAATTTCTTCATACTTCAAGTTATTTTACCAGATTACGCCAGTGCAAAAACTCATACAGGCTTGTTTCGAAAATTATTTTTAACTCATCAACAAATATCATTAATAGAGTTATGTCGTCGCGCACTCTGTGGGGAGGGATTGGAAACCGAAGACGGAGAACGGTGGAAGAAGGTACCGGCTGAGGAACTTCGAGCTGACTCGGTGCCAGGCCTCTATGTACCTGCTGATAGACATCAGAGGGCTGCGGTTCTGGATTTACTATTTCCGAAGGTTTCACATAAATTTTAATAAATTCTTTGCGCTTAAGCTTATGGATGGTAAATTCTTCTAAATTAGGATTAAGTGTTTCTTTTTTTATTTAAACGAGACTCCAGCACGTCCTCGATGGTCACGCCAGTCATTTAGGTTACCTCAATTGGATTGTGGACGGTTAAAACGTTCGTTGCCCGGCGCGATTTGGTTGAGGAGCTTACGAAGCCAAAATCCAACTGTCGACGTATTGTTACATTAACTAGCAATAAATAGGAAGTATCAATAATGCGATTCGAATATTATTGTATAGGATTTATTGCGAAGTGACAGGGCCCCCATGGAAGCACACTCCTGACTCAGTTACAAGTTATTTTTATATTGACAAATTTATAGAAGAACCAACGTTGTATATGTTTTTTGCTGCATTACTCATCCATTCACAAGTTCTCTGGCACTCCAAAAGTATCTTTTGACGCAATTCCTCGGGCTCCACATTCCCAAACTGACAAAAATCATCAATTTAGATGAAATTCGTCAATACTTTGCGTTTTGTTGAAATAAGGAATGTTCCAGATGGTGGGGGCCCTGGTGGAGGCGGCTGGTCCGGCAGAGCCCCCGCACATCTGCATGATGCTGGGCGCGTGGCAGCGGCGCGCGGTGCTGCTGGCCACCTCCAGCGCGAGGGTCGCGCCGACCCTCATGCGGTACGGGTTCTACGCGGACGGAGACGTGCAAAACCCGAAGCTATTGTGCAAGACCATCGACCAATACGAATTAAGACCCGAAAAGGATTAGTAAGTTATCTGAAAATATTCCAAAATAACTTCCTCTGATTCTCAATGTATACTTGCACTTTTCTCCAAGTCTCACGTCACTTTTATGTTATGACAGTAGTTTTTTATCATGAGCAATGTAATTACTTCCTTTAAATCATACAAACCCATCATACATTTGAATGTGATTGGTAATTATATGAACTTACGGTGGAGAAAACACCACATGAAACCTGAACACTACCTGGAATATTATCCACTTACTGACGTACTTGAGGATTAATTGGCCCTTTTTCTTATTACTTTGGCAACTAATCCTCAATATACATCGAATATTACTACCATTATCGAGTCGGTAACAATCCCGTTATGCAAAGTAAATTGACATATTTTCTAACTCCTTATATGTTTCTCATGGAAGAGACTGGTTTACTCAAATGATCAAATCTAATTATGAAATAATGGAAATCTTCACAAACGTGAAAATTATCCAATTATAAATATTACAGCTGCGAAACGATAGTAGTGATGATAGCGGTGGGCCCGGCTGACCCCGCGCTACCAGACCCTAATGACAATATTCCACCGGGTCCTCCCAACGAGCTCATGATGCTCGGGCCCTTGCACGTCAGCGAGGACGCTGTGGTGGGGAAGAAGGAAGGTGCGCGATTCTTCCCTCCGGGATACAGCGATCCAGACCCGAAGCCCAAACCCAAGATTAAGAAAAAGAAGAAGGTAGCTTTTAACTCTGCTTCAATTCTGCTCTGGTATTAAGAAACGTCCTAAAACATGTTTTACGACAAATCAATCTTAAATAACCGTTCATAAATAACATCATCATCTTCCCTTATCCCACCTAAGTAGGGTCGGCACAACATGTTTCTCTTTTCCACTCTCCCCTGTCAGATGTCGTCTCAGTATTCACACTTTTTATACACATATCATTTTCCACACAATCCATCCACACCTTTTTTGGTCTTCCTCTACTCCTATATCCGTCCACTTTCAAACTCAAAACTTTTCTTGTTACATGACTTTCATCTCTTCTCATAATATCCCCGTACCGTGCTAACCTATTACTCCTCAAACAACATGGAAGTAAATATTCCATAGAACTTAAACATTACAATTATGCCAGTATATAACAATACTATTAAATCTATGGGCTGGCGTGGTGATTATGCCCATACATTCCTTCTGGAAGAGGTATATGGCCATGAAGTAGGTCTCTTACAGGCTGATGATGATTATTAAATCTATGACGATGACGTTGATCAGTCGTTTAGTTGATTAGATAAATCAGAAATTAACAATAAGAGAAAATACTTAAATAGTAAATAAAAATACGACTTGGAGTATAGTTACGGAATATCCTGGCAATGAACATCTAATGATTCAAATAAGTCAAATAAATGGGATATATCTGTCAGTCATTTTTAATAAACTGTTGTTATTATAGGTTATCCTTTACCAGCTAACAACAATTTTGTGTCGATCCGAATTAGTCATTAATAAGTCATTAGTACATTCGCTTAGTCAATAACATGTTTTAAATAATCATGCTGGCATATAATTCAATCAACAATGAGTCATTAAAATCTATAGAGATTTACTTACATTTTTAAACACAAACCTGAGCAATAAACCTAAATTAATTCTCAGACAAAGCGACACGAGACAAAAGAAGAAGTTGCAGAGGAATCGAACACTGAAGCGATACAAAGCGCAGAAACCCTCGAAAGTAACGACGCAGAGGCTCCCGGAGATGGAGACCTCGATGGAGACGGAGAAGTCGAGGCAGAAGGAGATATAGAACCAGATGGAGAGGGTGAAGAAGACAGTAACGAGCAAACAACTGACAAGGCCACATCACCGCCGCCACTGACCCCTCATTAAATAGTTGGCACTAATTATGGAACAAATTCTTTTTAATACTAGGTCCATAAAGATGTTAATTTGCATATAGTTATTGAAGCATTAATACGATTGTTGCAATCGAATAAAATTGTTTAGCTTCCATCAATAATTTTGTTATAGAGTTACTGAATTAATATAGAATTTAGTTTGAATAAACCTCATTATAGATAATACAATTTTCTATATCATTTGTCACTAGTCTCTCCCCCTTGCCCACAAAATAAGCAAAACTCCTTAGGCCTCCTCTCCTATACTTCATATTATTTACAAATTATAAGTAGATATTGTTGTTTTCTTGTCGTGGAGAAGTGGCGCAAATGGTGTAAATAGATACCATCGTTTACAAAGAAATTTTGTAAACTATATATACTTTTCCCATAATAAGCAACACAAACGAAGTCGAGGGTATTAGCTAGTAGTTTCCAATAACAAGTTAGAATATAAACATAAATACATAACGAAAATATCTAATACAGAGATAAAATGATGACATGAGAAATGTTCAATAGTTATATCTATTGTCTTTATTCCAGATGCTAACCATACAGCGTACAAACAAACAAACATGACAAATGTACTTTGTAACTGAACAATCAAGATTCAATGCGAGCATCTAAATAAGTGTAATGTTCTGTACATTTTATTTTTCTAGATTTTTTATACTTTAAAGGTTGTTTGAACACAACCTCACCTGATGTTACAAGGCGATTTAGTGTAAGATGGTATATACACTAAAGACTGGTCTCTGGCTCTGAAATGCAGCTGTCACAATACACCTGTTTGACAGATTTTCAACTTGAGAGTGGTAGCTGGCCAGGCGGACTTAGTAAATGGTCTACCACCATGTAATGTTTTTATAAGTAATGTATTTTTTTTAAAACCATAAAAATAAATTAATATCCCTCGAGACCAATACTCTTGTTCCGGACCAACGACATCTTCTTATATCTTTTTTTGTGCACCTGAAAACGTGTATGTTAAGACTTGATGTAATGGACAAACTGACATTTACATTTATTATATCAGTCAATATTGAAACTCTCGTTAAACTTACTCTCCTATTTTGTTCATAATACTGTGTCTGCGCCGATTTACCATCGACGCAGCGGTAGTTGACCAATCCGCGCCCTAGAATCCTACGTGGCGCACGTCAGCCAATGAGAGCGCTGATTGATCAAGCGTGATTGGTCGAGCGTGCAAGGCAGCGCAGTGCGGACCACGACGGCATTAAATATACATGAAAATACTAAGACAAGGCGCTGTTATATAAAATTGTTTTGTATGAAAATTCTAATAAAGTTATGTTATAACGAACATACTGTTAAAGCTTCGAACATAAATAATCTACAGTATTGATACCTAATAATTAAATCATGTTCCTATAATCTAGTAATGTTAGGAATTGAATAATTTCAATTCGTTCATTAAATATTAAAGAAAATCATGAAAATTGTTGTCAGTATTAATTTCACTGGAATTTAGATAAGAAATTACCACATTTATTTTAATATTGTCATCGCAAATAAACCTGCATAATTAGAAAAAAAATTATAGCAACATCATGCAATAGTTCTTCTGGGTTTAAAATCATCAATACATTGACTACTGGTATGACAGCCGATAAGGGTAATTGTTGACAACTCAACACACGATACAATGAGACGCACATTATTATTCTAAAAATTGTATTCATTTATAAATAGTCAATTAATATATATATGTATAATTATTAACAATAAAGTAAAATGAGTAACGAGTTAACCTGAGACGAGTTGACCGGAGAACTGCACCCGGGACGAGCTTCCCATGATGGACCCCTTATACTACTGAATCTTTCCTGTTCCTGTAACAATTTAATACTTTATGTTAATCTATCGTCCTGTTATTTAAGTTTTGTTGAACAATTGCATTTCACCAGAGGGTAAGTAAAGAGAAATATGATAAGAGGATGAGTGAAGAGTTATTTGAAAAATGTGACACGAGTCAAGCTACAAGGTAATGAATAGAGATGCATGTTTAGTGAAGAACAAGAGTGAAGGTGGTTGTGTGGTGTGGTGTGGTGTGGTTACCATATGTAGTGGTTGTCGTGGTGCGGCGCGCGCATGACGCCGACGCCGCCGCCGAGCCGCCGGTAGTTCATGGCGCCGCACAGCCGCCACTGGTTCGCCTCCGGGTCGTACACCTCGATCGACTTGAGGTACGCCGTGCCGTCGAACCCGCCCACCGCGTACAGCTGCCCGTTCACCACGGCCAGCCCGACCCCGCTGCGCCGTGACGTCATCGCCACCACCGGCGCCCACGCGTCCGCGCCCGGGTCGTAGCGCTCGGCCGAGCTCAGCTCGGTGCAGTCGTCGCGCCCCCCCACGGCGTAGATGTGCCCCTCGAACAGTGCGCAGCCGAGGTGCTTGCGCCGCGTCGACATGCCCGCCACCGCCGTCCACTTGTTCGCGCGCGGGTCGTACCTCTCGACGGAGCTGAGCGGCGCCTGCCCGTCGGAGCCCCCGACCGCGTACAGCAGGCCGGCGGCCACGGCCACGGCGACCCCGAGGCGGCGCGTGGTCATGCCGGCCACCTTGGTCCAGCGGTTCTCCTTGGGGTCGTAGCGCTCGACGTGGTTGAGGCACTGCACGCCGTCCTGCCCGCCCACGGCGTAGAGCGCGCCCTCGAGCACGGCGACGCCGACGGAGGTGCGGCAGGAGGAGGTGGGGGCGACGGCGCCGCACCACTGGTTGGTCTGGGGGTCGTAGCGCTCGATGCTGTTGAGGTAGCTCTGGCCGTCGTGGCCGCCGACGGCGTAGAGCAGCTCGTGCAGGACGGCCACGCCGACTCCGCAGCGCCGCTTCGACATCGGCGCCACCATCTTCCACTCGGCGCTCTGCGGGTCGAACCGCTCCACGGACGCGATGGCGTCGCCGGAGCACCACCCGCCCACCGCGAACAGCACCTCGCCTGCCACCACCACCACACTCTTCACTTATTCTAATCCACAACTACTACAAAACATTTTTAATCCTTCAAACCAAATATGAATATGCTTTTTCTAAGTCCGTCTGGCTAGCTACCACCCTCAAGTTGAGAATCTGTCGCCAATCACCTGTTGGTGTGTTCCGGCAGCTGCGCTTGAGAGCCAGTCTCCCTCTAGGTTTAGCGTAGCTACCTTCTTAGACCACATCATCATTTAACATCACATAAAATTGTGGTCAAACAATAACCTCTAGAGTATCTAAAAATAAGACTAAATAAAACTGTCCATGTTGAATAGCAAATTAATACTAATTTCATTAACAATAACCACCTAATTTCACCAGATAACAAACAGCGCAGGCACCCATTGTAATGTATGTGTTTTAAGTGCTATACAATGTTAACTTGTACACTATAACTGTTGTATTCCCATCTGAAGATTGTGGTTCACCAACATATTGGTACATGAATTGTTAAGAATCACTTCTTAGGAATAGCGTCATATCAATATAACAATTACCTTTTTTTTATCCCTATTCCATACTGGTACCATTGGTTATAACAAATTATTGTCCAACAGTATATTTTTGAAATTTGAAATTACATAAACAACTATTATGTACATTCTTCTAAATATTTTTGAAGAGATTATCTCAGGTGTTAATTGAGACATGTCTCTTTTTTGTAAATTTTTTGGGCCATCATGTAGACATTATAAGGTACCTCTTCTGGTGGGTTTCCTGGGCCTGGTGCGAGGGCCCTGCATGAGCGGCCTCTCCTGCGGCAACAGAAGGTAGTTCTTGGCCTCGTCCAGCAAGTCGCGGCAGGCGTCGTCCGACCTGATCAGCAACTCCGAGGAGACCGTCCCCACCAAAAACTTGGGGCTCAGCAAGGGAAGGCGAACGTGTTGCAGCACCTGTCATTATACAACACCAAAATATAGCCCTTTGTTTTTGTGATGTCATTTCTTTTTTTTATAATAACAAGATAAAGCAACAGGCTTGTGCCTAATAATAATATGAACCAAGAACAGTAACCATCAAGGGATTTACAATACATAACCTATCATCATTGTAATGCCAGCTTATAAGCCTCTCCGCCAATGTGCTTAGAATAGTTAAAACTGAAACCAGGCAAACCAAAAATAACTCAACATGATGATGACTTTATCACCGTGTGTATCGTAGCAGTGACGCAGTGAAATACAGAATCCTACCACCCCTAGGAAAGAAAAACAGCAACAGTGCTTTAATTCTTTGTGAAAAAAGAACCTTCTGCTTTAAAAACACATACAAACTCCACCACCTTCAGAAGAAATTTAGAGAATGTACCTGTGCGAGATGCTGCCTGCGCTCGGTGACGTTGTACTTGACCCAGGACATGACGGCCTGGAAGGTTTGCTCCTCCGAGCGCACGTTCAGCTCGTCCGAGGACACGATGTCGATCAGCTGCGCGGCCGGCAGCAGCAGGAACTCCTCGCTCTCCATCACCTTGGCAAATAACATTATGCTTATATGCAATCATAATATCACCCATACACTCAGGGTCCGAAATCTGCTTCTGGGGGTTAAATAGCCATTATATAGGAAACAAGTATCAAAAGCAGAATGCTTTTACAATCTAGAGTGATTGGTAATTTTAGCATTTTTACCAAAGAGTAAATAAGATACATGCATTATTAAATTTACAAAGTTATTAAATCATTAGTCCCGGGGGTAGTCCAATCAGTAGTGAGTATGGACGAAGTACCTCAGGGAAGTTTTGTTGTGTAAATTTGTCCGCGATCCTTAGGAGTTCTCGGCAAGAATGTGTGTCGGCGAAGGCGCGAATGCCGAGGCAGTTGGAGCAGTCCAGTTGTCGCTTCAAAAACTCGCAGCACACGTCCTGGATCTCTTGCAGCTGCAGTAAACATGCAGCCGGCAGGAGAGCCTGTGCAATATGACTATTGGTGTAAGAATTGTCAAGCATGAAAACAAGAAAAGAATCCTGTAACCATATTTTTATATATATTTTTTTGTACTAAGAAAAGATTGAAACCTGCACGTTTGTTTCTTCAACTACGATGTGAGCGGTGTAACAGAACTCGACGAGCTGCTCCATCGCCTGCTCGTCCACGTCGCGGATGGTGACCTCCGTAGCGCGCGACTCCGCCAGCTCGCCCGTGAACATGGCGCGGAAGTACGGGCTGCACGCCGACAGGATAACCCTGCCGACCCCACACAACCACTACTTGTACATGTACACCACCACTACATCCCACAAGTTCACATTCCTTGGTCACCACATCCTTTTGAAAACAGCTTCTACCTCTACACCTTTTATATTGAGCGACAAAGTGACTGCACTGTACCTGATAGCAAACACAGTATAATCTAAAAGTACAGGTGATCACCAAGACCTCTATAGTCCATCACCAATAACCGCTGTCATGGCAGCCTACAAGCCTCTCAGCAGCTGGATATATGCCGATAGATTTTGTAACGCGACAAATTAAAATGGAGTCACTTCATGATAAAAGATTCTGTTCATCAATATGTACAGGGTAGTCAAGATCCCTATCCACCCACCTCACTTAGTTACTACGTTTACACTAGCCAAACCGGAAGACGACATGACTAAGCCCATTACTACGAGAGATATTACACTTTATGTATGGTAGTAGCAATCCATTTTGACACAATTGTTATGTCTCTTATATATTCTTTGCAATACAAAAATGCCTCATAAAAACAGCTTTGAAATAATCACATGTTTGTACCCCATTAAACTTTTATCAACCACTTCCAAGCAAATTAGGTGTATTTCGCCGAGGAACATACCTGTGAGCGAAAAGCTTTCTGTTGGCGACGTTGAGTACGACATCGCAGAGCTCTCGATGTCGCCGGAGCGCGGACAGCTCGCCGAGGATAGAGCGCGGGTGCTTCTCCGACGTGTGCGAGAGCCGCGCTCCGCCCCCCACTCCTCCGCTCCCACCCACACCGCTGCTCCCGCCGCCGCCGCCAGGCGACCCACCTTCCCCCATCCTGAAATCAAATAACACCTTTATTTGGCGTCTAATAAAAAAAATTATACTAAAACAGATGCAAAAAGACTTGAAAGGTGCAGAAACTAAGATAACTCTTTTTTTTAAGACCATGCAAATGAACTTTTAGAAATCGGATTAGCAACAACACTTAAGCCATCTACAACATAATATAGGTTTATATATATTAAGATCTAAGTTCATTCTCATTCTATTATCATGCCACATAATATAATTTTAGTAGATGAGACATGCTTCCTGGTAGATATTACAACTATTATAATTTCAGCTTCTTTTTTATGTTTTACTATTATTTTAATGTATTCTATACAAAAATATACATTTATAACTTAACACAAGTTTATATTATGATTTTCAGAACACATAAAAATTAATTAAAATCAAAATCAAAAATACTTTATTCAGTTTAGGCCCTGAGAAGGTGCTTATGAAAGTCAAAGTTACCACCACAATTAATATCAATGTACACAAAAATATACTGTAACTACAACAATTGATACAGGTACAAATTGTACTAAAAATTCCCTTTGGCATAAATATTTACTAAAGACTACATATACTTCCGCAGCTTAAAAAAAAATAGTATTCAGTTATATCACTATTATTAAAAAAAATATTGAAATCACCTTGCACAAGGTTACTTCAACGCATCATCATGTAACATTGAATCTATCCATTCTAATTCTACCATTTAATTACATTATTGAGTGTGCAAACTGTTAGTAACTGTAGAATGAAAAAAATATGTCAGCAATCTCCACACTGTATTGTTTTTAAAAATCTGTGTTGTATTCTATTAACTGTATTCAAGAGCCAATCCTCCTTTAGGTTTAGTGTTTTACCAGCTACACCACATTGTTTTTTTTAATATTAGGAGAATCAAAGGTCATAAGCCTAAAAAATGTACAAAAAATATTATTAAACTCCAACACCCCCTGGTGTAATCTATATATTTATGAAGGAATTCCTTTGACCTCTATAACACTCATTCATACATACGTTTGAAAAAATGATGTAATAAATGGTACCATGAATGTTTATCTAATTAGGTAAATAAGTTGAACATAATTATAATGAGTGACATACTGACACAGACTAGAGGTTAATTAGCAATTTTTTGTATGAGTCAACAAGAAAGTACTTGCAGAAGAACACGATGGCCTCATTTTTAATTTTAGTTGTTAATTTCTAAGTAGTGTGCTCTCATATTTATGTGTTATGAACTATTGGTAATTGCTTCACATCTAACCAAGATTCATGGTCGGTGCATTCCTATGTTTTAATTTGGTATTTATTTATTTCTTCTAAAGTTATTTTCACCTTCCATTATTGTAATAATATAGAGAACAGATATTTTACTTAGTAGTGTTTTGATTTTATTTTATTATTACTTGACACTACATCAGGGAACCCTAAAGTGGTGGATATCGACCCCCAAGGGTTAATTATTTCTTAAAAATGAAAGGAGTTTTAACACAGTTTGAATATTGACACAGTTTCCACTATTGTTTAGAGAATTTATTTGAGAGATAATACATGTAAGTGTAAAGTAGGAAAAAATCAATATATTCTAACGAGGTTATGAGAAAGAGTTTTCAGAAGCTTATATTTGTAACACTGATTAAACCTTATCAGCTACATGAAAATAATGTACTATATAGGATATTTATCTTGTAATATTATTGAAAAATAATGTATTCATTACAAGTCTATTTTGATCAATGTATTATTAATCCTTATGAAATTAAATATTTTATTTATGCTATGGACTTAATGTAGATCAAAATTGCACTTTACAAAACAACTGTAACTATAAAAAAATGTATAATATATATATATATCTAACCCTCACCTGTAATATATGGAATAGTTGTCCTTTCAGAATCAATTTTTTATGTGGTAACAGATAATTGTATCACTTCTGGATTTATTCAAATTTGTACAACAACAAATTTAAACAAATATGTCATGGTGAAACCAATAAATATTTCAATATTTTATTTATTATTAACTTGAATGAATATAAAATACACTATTTCATGAAGGATATTGAATTTCACTTCTACTTTTATATATTTATTGTTTTAACAAATTGTGAATCATATTTAACACAAAAAAAAATGTAATCTACAACAAATTAAGACTTTTTGATACTAATTTATACAATAATAATCTACTTTTGTTACTGTTCTTTTCATATAATATAGTTAAATATGTATTGCTTAAACCTTTTTACAATAAAGTCAGGAACATTATTACATTCAAATCAATGATAATTAATGCAGTGTCTCATTATACTACAACAGATCTTTCACTGCTTCATTGTCTGTTTTGAGAACCAATTGTATCATCATATTTCATTTAAAACATTATTTTCATCATTTTGAACATACTTGGGTTTATATGTACTATTTATTGTAACTATTAATGTGTAACCAAATAAACAATCCAATACAAACTAAGCCACTTGACCTGTTTATGTCAATGTAAATATGACCTTATATTACTATTCTTCAATACACACATATGAATTAGAGCATGCAGTATCTTATCATAACAGCTATAATGAAACTAAATTATAATAAAACAATGATTTCATGCATAATAAACACTGTTTAAAACTATTATTCAACGACATAACACTTAGGTAAGCAATTGTACGACTAGGTAAATTGCATTATACCTCACCTTTTCGGACCACGTACGTTACCCAGCTGCAAACGCAGCGGGGGCGAAGCCCAACCCCACACGGAGTCAATCTGCAAATAACACAGCGCAATCCGAATACCGCTCCAATCATTTCCCAACACAATAATTTATGCAATATAATAATACACCTACTTACCTTTGATAATTTTGTTTCTGTCGCACCACAAAACACCTGCCCCAAAGGAGCGTTCAGTTGTTATAAACAGCCCCGGGTATTATTGATCACTTAACGATACATTGATTTTACAAATACACAATGTTTAAATGTTTACTAATACCACTCAGTCATAGTACTTTTGCCCACTGGTCAATTTTACACACAGTTTTTTTATTTTACAGTACAATCACAAAACACGTTCAGAATATTTAACAACGCTTCTAAGTTTGTCTAATGAAATTTTATAAAAGAAAACAACATGTACTTCATTTTAATATTTATTATTTGATTTTCATCGTAGTAGAACAAATATGAATATACAAATAAAGTCTTATACGACAAAATGTTTGAAAATAATTTTATTTCTTTATAAATATGTATTAAAAATATTTATGTTCGGAACATATGCTATAATGTCATACGGACTGTTGTCTCCAGTGTTGATACAATCAAATGAAACATATTGTATTGCTATCACGGAATTTATTATAGATTCCTTGGTCGCTACCTATATCATTACATTTTATTACAAGTCCAAATATAAGAAATATAGAAATTTTAAGTGACCTATATTAACGTACATACAAATGGTTTTATAAAAAGCACAAAAAGGTTTACAATGTTTGAAACACGAAAGAAAGAGAAGAGTTTGAAATAATAATTAATCTGTTTATTGACGTACATGACACTTAACCATTTGACATAGTTTTGTTGACGTTTTATTTTTAGGTTATTTTGTTAGTAAATAAAATAAAAAACATTAAAACATAAGGAAAACTATTTATAATGTCACTAAGTTTACTATTAGAAAAATATGATGTATCTACGGATGAGGGCTTACAAAAAGCTCTTCACGAGATCGAGAAAGAAGAAGTAAGTTGTAACATTTGTTTCGATGACGATGGCAGAAATTACTTTATAATAGAGAAATGTTTGTGGAAAAGTAATAAACAGTTTTGTTATTGCAAAGTAGAAGACAGAAAGCAAACAAAAATATGTGAAGGAATATTTTTTACTGTTTATTTTAGCCTTGGCTATTTAAATATGGATATTATATGAAAAGTCCAAGTTCAGACACTTGATGATTTTTTAAATTAGAGAGGCATTATATGAGTGTCACATTTTAGGTATCAGAACAGTGCTAGTCTGGATTCCAGGCCATTGTGGTATCTCAGGCAACTAATCAGTGCTAAAAATGCTGTCCAGTCTGGATCCATGAACCATTTTGATTATATATAGAGGATCTATGTTCTATAGCCAAAACTAGATTATTAGAAGTATGGCAAAAAGTTTGGAATCTCTACAGAAAATATAAAGGCAAAACTTATGGTCTGTTTCATGAAATATGAAGTTCCTCAAAAACCATGGTCTTTTTTGATTTCCATATCTCAGTAAGGCTGTTCATTTCATCATCTGTTGTGTTCATTTTGGTTATGCTTGTACACTAGTGCATTTATCTAAATTAAGACTTAAGAATCATTCTCACTGTGGATGTGGCCTAGAAGATGGTTCTCTTGATCATATATTCTTTAATTATTCAAGAAACAGATTCTCTCTCCTTATATACCTTGTCCTACTAATCCTACATGTCTCTATTCTTTATTGAATAATAACCCTTTAATTTTACATACCTTGTCTGTATTTATGAAAATTAACAAAATCAAACATTAATCAGATTGCCGGTGTCTTATAATTTGTATTTTTGGCTGTATTCATTCTTGTGTGAAAGATACAATAACTTGGTTTCGAACACAAATTATATTAATTAATTATTTTCTTTTTCAAATTACATTTCTTACTCACCCTCCCTTGTTTATGACACTATCTGCCATAAATAGTGTACACTCTGTGTCTACATGGCATTGATAGAGTTGTGTATTACTTACGCATGGCGCCATAAAGAAGAAGAAGTACTATTATAGAAATGTTGCAATGGTCTAACATATTTTATCTATTTAATAAAGATTAAAAAAATATGTCATTTTAAAATAATTCATGTGCCATAAAACATAAATTAAGATAAAACTTTATTTATGATTTTATTATTTGCAGTTGGAAGTTGATGAAGCTTTGTCTGGGGTACTGTCACGAGCCTGTACCCTTGAAGGAAAACTCCGTACAGCCAGCCAAGCCTATACAAAACTGGGTGAGGTGAAGGCTGATACAGAATATGCCGCTAATATGGTGGAAAAGACTGCAGATCTGGCACGAGATGTCAGTGCTAAAGTTAGACAGTTGGATCTTGCGAGGGTAAGCATTATTACATTGATCATATACAATCAAAGATGGCAAAATGGGATAATTATAAAAATTGTGAAAAATATATTATAATACTTTTTTTTTGTTAATCTCACCATTTATTACATTCATCCGAACATTAGGAAAAATATTCATATGGATACAATTAAAATAAGTCAACTATTTAAATATATACATGAAGTTTCGCATGAGTGACAAAAGATCGTATTATGTCTAGGTATTTTAAATTTTTGTTGTGCTGGAAACTGTTATAATATGTAGTTTAGACTTTTGAGTTTAAATTAAAAGCATGACAGAATATATTCTTATTGCCAATATAGTAAATACACATTTTTTTGTGAATTTTAAAAGTGTGCTTATCTATGTAATGTATAGAGTTGCGAACCATACTTTTTAATAAAGTATTTGACTTTAATTTTGATAATTATGCTTTATACTTTTGCAACAAAAAAAAGTATATGAAAATATTTTATTTGGGCTCTTTAGGAAAGATTTCTTAATTACATTCTATGCCTGTGACCTTTTTTCCAATATATTCAGGAGAAAATTAGCGATTAATTTGTTTAAATCTAAACTTGTGATAAAGTAAAGTAGTAAAGTAGTTATGAAACTTCCAAATATAATAAAATGTTAGTGTGATTTAAAATAATAAAAAGAATTGAAGAAAATAAAAAGTTACAAATGGAAATTACTTTTTTTTCTTGCAAATACCTTATTTTTTGTTGTGGAATATGTTGACATGACATGTTATTTTTCTGAAAAAAAGTTGGCAACACTAATAATAATAAACTTATTTTTTTAACTTTGTTTGGCTACCTCCTAGTAATTGAAACAATAATTCTTAATAGAGACTCTTGTTTAAATGCAAACATATTTTCTACCATATGGAACATATCTCTTATGTCAGATTACTAATGGGTGTAAATTATGTAATTTGAACAGCTGACGAAAACATCTGAAAGCATTACAAAACTTTCTGTTTTTATTTGTATCGCTCTCCTATCTGCCTTTATGACATTATCTGCCACAGATAGAGCACACTCTATCTACATGACATTGGCAGGATTGAGTATTACTTTCACACGGCGCCATAAATTAAAAAAGAAGAAGAAGCTTTGCTTTCACTAGATCTGTGTAAATTGTCACTGCATAATTTTCAGCAAAACTTTTTAACATAGTTATCAATACAAACTTGATAACAATTACACATTCATAAAAGAATAATTAGATAGACTTAAAGTGAAAATAATAATGTTACAGTCCAGAGTGGCTGAGTGCCAGAGACGAGTCCATGATTTGATAGACCTTCAGTTGTGCAGTGCTGGTGTGGAAGCTGCCATAAAAGCACATGATTATGAAACAGGTAAAATGAAATAATTAATATTATAAGTAATAAGTAATTCCAAAAAAATATTTTTTTAGCTAATAGTGTTACGTTGTGTTGCAAGGTCCCAAAGTGCTACACCAATTAACGGTACAATAAATTCAAGCGTCCGTTTTTACTTGCAAAGGATATTATAGGGCGGTTCATTATGTTTAATATAATGATGTCTGTAAATAACCCTCTCTCTGTACATCCACCGAAAAGGCGTCTGGAAACAATGAATTGTATAGTTGGATTCTATTTATTGTTGTAATGAGTGCGTGTGCAGGCGCTGCGCACGTGTCGCGGTTCCTCAGCATGGACCCAGGGTCGGTGGCGGCGGCGCGCGCGCGGGGGGCGCCGGACCCACGCGCCTCTATGGCTCGCGCCGCTAACACTCTACGCGAACACCTCGTGCGCAAGTACGCTCCTCTCCTCTCTCTCTCTCTCTCTCTTTCTTTTTGATTGAAAAGGAACTTGTGAGTGCTTAATAAGTAACTAAAAATAATGCATTATTTTATAAGGCAATAATTATGAATTATATTTCAATTCAAACAAACAAATGCCTAACTCAAAAGAAACAACATTGTTAATTATAACCTTTTATTCTTGAGATCAAAGAAAAGTAATAATTTTCTCCATGCCAGATTTGAAGAAGCAGCCCGTAAAGAAGATGAAGCCAGTATAGAGCGACTTTTTAAGCTGTTCCCTCAGATTGGACAAGCTGAAGAGGGAGTCGATTTGTTAGCCAAATACGTTGCTATCAAAGTAAGATATTATTCTATTTAAAACTATAATTTTAACGTTTATTAGAACTATTTATCTTTACATTATATCTACTTTTTAGCAAATAGATATATATGCATATGGGACTTTAACAATGTTTTATGTTTTCAATTATTTTAATTGCTATGATCATCAATTAATATTATACATATGCACCACATGGTGGTGCTAAAATTTTGTTTAATACTGGTGTACAAATGTATTGTGAATTATTTACATTTGCAAGTTCTTTACAGATGAATTTATTATCTAAAAATTGTGAATGAGCCACTCTGGGATATAATGAAATAATGTAAATCCTATAGTGATGATTTTCATAGCGGTTAAAAATTGCCAAAATATATCAACATAACAATCATTCCAATTTCTATCCATTTACAATATAAACTACCATCAAACATGTTTAAAAAAAATAATTTGAGAAATGCGTTCCTCTAAATGTTAAATACACCAACGGACCGACGGACATTGCTTAACCGGGCTCATTTAGAAAATTAAATCTTATGGCTATTCTGATGGATCCGTTTAACATGCGTTTTGAAAGAGTCGGCTGTAGATAGGGTAGCGTGTAGTGTTGTCGGTGCGCAGGCGGACGTGGAGATATCCCGCGCGAGCGTGTGTGTCGGTGGCGGTGGGGGGGAGGAGGCGGCGGCGGCGGTGTACGCGGACGCGCTCACTCGCGTGCTGGAGCGCGGCGCGAGCGCAGTGGAGCGCGTGCGCAAGCTGGCGACGCCGCTCGCGCCGGGACTCTTGTCTCGCGCGTTGAAACTACTACAACCCAAGGTATGCTTTTCCTTCTTAACAGTATATTTACTTTATTGATCGACGTACAAGCCGACAAGCTTTACGTTTCACTCATACCTATACACTAGTCTGATCAAGTTAGAAACACTGATAACAAAATGTGATGTGACTGAGGTTTTGGAGAACACATGTGACACCAATAAAGCCTATCTTATTCTGTGACTTTGAAAAAGGGAGCCAGTACGTGGGAGGTAGCTTTTAAGATATAAGAATGTGATAAAACGATACATGAACGTTTGAAAAATAATTCAGCTTTATGGTAATCGACAAGTCAGAAACAGTCAGATTGGAGAAGCTTCTTTACTAAAAAGATATTATGTAATAACAAAAAAGAGGAGCTGTTCTATGGATGTGCACTTATAAATATATTAATGGTATGCTGTTCTGCCACAAGTGTTATCGCCCTTTTACCACGAATATACAAACATGCAAATGTACATGAAAGGGCAGAGCAGTAATCTAGCCGGATGGAGGCTTCCAGCGGTTTCTGTAATTATAAACGGATAGAAGGGGCAGATGATGATGATATAGAAGCAGGCTTGTCATTGCTTTTCTCAAACTTGATTATGATATTTAGCATTTTCTGGTATAGAAGTTTATGCGGGTATTATTGTTGATGATGCTGTACGTTGTGGTGTAGGTGTGCGCGGGCGCGCGGCGCGTCTGCACGGAGCTGGTGGGGGCGCGCGGGGGTCGCGGGGGGCACGGGGGTCGCGGTGGGGGGTCCGCCCTTAATGCGGAGCTGGCGCTATCGGAGCTGGCACTGGCTCACTCGCGCACGCGCCTCTACGTCGCCTTCCTGAGGAGACAGGCACAGGTACGTCATAGACCATTTCGCTAGAAGCAGACAGATAAATTCCTTCGCAATGAATCTAATTGTATTTCTTATACGTATTAATGTGAACACATCATTATTTTGTATAATTTTCATATTAGCCTTTAAAGAACAGTCCTATTTGAAATCCTATTTTTTCCAGAGTAGTTTTCTGAAAAGAACAAATTTAAAATAAAAACGTAATTAAACGTAGCGATTGAGATAAAAAAATATTTTCTTCTTTTTTTAATTAACATGAAAATCGAAGAAAAACTTATGTACAAAATTAGAAATTTTACTAATTTCATGACCTTTTTTATTTTAGAATATCACTTAATATACACTTATAATACATTAGAATCTATAAAATGGAATCTGCATTAGTTTTAGAAATAAATCGATTAAAGTGCATGTACGTCTACCACAAAGTTAATATAAAACGTACGTCTAGAACGGTTGGGATACTAGATATCGCATTAGAATGCTATAATATTAACATGTATCATTTTGTTTAGGCGTGTGTAAGCTCTAAAAAATTATTTAATGAAATATTTAAAGAAAAATTCAATAATTTGGCTTTTGTTTCACAGTCTGAGTAGTGTCTCTCCGCTTTAACACTAACTGTCAGATATGTTTCTATTCGAAAGGCGGACGCTTCCGGTCTCGATGAGGTTGCGAAACAAAAATGCCTAGACGAGGTCGAGAAAATCATAGCAGAGAGCGACTTGACGAGAACTTCCCAGGATCTGCTCGGGCATTACCTTGAACTGGAGAGGTATCTATCCATAATTTGGCAATTGAAAAAAAAAACTAATCAATTTTAATTGTATCCATAGATAATTCTTGTAAATGTTTTATTATTGTTTGGGTGTATTTAACCCAATTAAAATTTACAAGGTTAACTTGTACACTTGAAATTTAAATTAGAATTGATTGATGTACGTGTATAGATTGGAATTGATGTAATTTATTGCGTCTTGCTTCAGATATTTCCTGGAGGAGAGTATCAACAAGGCTCTGAAGTTGGCGACTCCTCAAGTGGGTACCACGACGTCAACGCTCGTCGATGATGTGTTCTTCATCGCCAGGAAGGTTATCAGGTATTTGGCGTAATAAAAAAAAACTATTGTTTCTATTAATATAGTTATGCTTTATCCACTCTTAGAGGATTTAAATGTTAATTTCTTAAATTAATTATTATAGCCGCTGAAAACGTGTCTTTTGAGCCTAATTTAATATTGCATTCTAAAAAATAGTGGCCCCCTTGTTAGAACTTTCCACATGGTTTTAATGACGTCATAGGAGTTTTGTTGTATAATGTTATATTTTTAATATATTTAATTTTAGTAGAATATCAAACTATGTTCCGCAAAACGCTTTTAATATTACATAATCTTGAATTCTATTTGATAAATTAAGATTCCTCTAAAAGTTTCTAGAACAGATATCTGGTAATTCTACATTGAATAATCATGTAAAATTCTTGTTCAAGTGGTGAAGTACCGGAAAAATAACTTTATTTATCTATTTGTGAGAATTATAAAAAATATTAGTTATTTCAATAAAATTAGTCTACGAAGAATGTGATGTTATACCTAATGTCGATATATCTCAAATTATTTTCGATTTTATGTATAAATATCTCTGTAATTGATTTTACGATGAAAACTACTTTCGGGAATACAAAATACGTGTAACAACTCCGAGGGGCGCGCGACTACTGAGAGTAGCGACATAGTTTCGCGTTGGGTCCGTGTAACCAATCACGAATACTGTATTGAGTGCGCTAGCCGAGAATTAGGCGGTTATTACACGTGATGCGTCGTGTTGTGTTGTGTCGGGTGCAGGCGCGCCATCTCGTGCGGGAGCGTGGACGGCGCGTGCGCGGTGCTCAACGAGGTCGCGTCCGCACTGGAGCGGCAGGTGGCGAGTGCGCTGCGCCGCTCCCTGCGCTCCCCGCCCCCCGACCCGCTGCCGCTCGCGCCGCCCCCCGCCGCCCCCTCCTCCGCGCTCGCCCTCGCGCCGCCCTCCGCGCTGGAGCTCGCGGCGCCGCTCGCCTCGCGGCTCAACAGGGACCTCGACGCGCAACGACAACTCTACCTCGTCAGTATCACTAACACTCTTTCCCTTGTTATGCAATCATTGGCTATTTATTCAAGAATATATTATACACCAATAAGCGCGCCCCGCGTTTATGTTCGCATCTCCCACATCTGCATCGACCGGACCGAGACCCGTTGAGATGCGCTTGTCAGAATACATTTAAACAAATGGTCCAAATGTTCATATGTTTCCGTATTCCTTCTTTTAGGTGTCAAGATATCCTTTCTCCTCCACCCTCTATGGCGCGTACCGTATATTGTTTCTACGCCCTTTCCATCTACTTCAATATTTTTTACGACTTATTATTAACACATTATACGTAAATTAACTATATTAAATTACACTAAATGATCTACACTTGGTTCGCTCTTCGTGACATTCACAAACCTTCGTGTGCGCAATGTGCCCCTTGTACAAATTTTTTAGTAGATTGATTGATTTGTGTCGATCTGTCCATGTAACTTAAGTGATAAACTTTCTTCAGTTGAGATCGAGTTTGTAAACTTTTTATTATAGCAAATATAACATTAAATATAGAATAAAATACATGTATTCCTTGATGTTCTGGTAGCAAACGTGGACGTTTAATTGAGGATAATTATATATGTAAATAAAACATGATTGAGTAGTAGTGTGTTAAGTTGAGTGTGAGTGGGTGTGCAGGCGCACATGCAGGCGGCGGAGTGCGGCGCCGAGTGGGCGGAGCGGCTGGCGGCGGAGGCGGTGGGGGGCGCGGCGCCGCTACTGCGCACGCGCGCCGACGCGGACAAGGTGGCGTCGTGCGCGGGGGGTCTGGCGCCCGCCGCCGCCGCCTTCACTGCGGCCGCGGAGCTCGCGCGCGCCGCACTGCTGGCCGCGCTCAAGCCGCGCCTCGCCGCCTGGGCGGACGCCATCGCCGACCCCGCCTACTATCCCGGTTAACACTTCATATTCGTTTATTTCATTACTGGTTATCAATTTAACAGTAACGAAGATTCTTTATATTCATGGAAAGAAGAAACATTCCTTCGAATTGTTTAAAATCTTTGCTACTAAATAGAGTACTGTCAGATGTGGCTCGAAGGACCATGCGTAATATTAATAGAATACGTTTACCTAGTATTACAGAAGTAATAATAATGTATTGTATGAATATTTACCAAAACGTGACAACAGAATCGCCACATTGCTACTTTTAGAAAATAAGAGATAAATAAAATAACTCCAATTGTATAAATTTGCAAAAAACTTTAGTTAGCTGATTTACGAATTTTCTTTTTTCATCGCTATTGGCCTGACTGGCGTTCATACTTTCGCCAAGCTTTTAAGACGAGTACTTAATGCACTCAGTTGAATAGTAATAAGGATACCGAAGTAACCAAATTTCAGCTTGAGCTGTTACCTAAAATAGAAAAACAGTAATTAAAATAAATTAACCATGCGAATTAAACTAAATGTAGCGTATATACGTACTTTCATATGGTTTGCACGAACGCGTACATGTATTTTGAATCTGTAAATTTCAATTTCTGTAATTATTGTGTATGTGTATGTTTGTACGTGTGTTGGATGCAATGCGGTATATATCATGAACCAATGAATAAAGTGTCACTATGTCGCGATAGCAACGTGCTCGAGCACTGGACATCTAATCAGGCTTGAGGGACTGCCGAGGGTGAGTGTGGCGAGTGTGCAAGAATGAAAGAGTCCTTCCTAAAGGTGTGTTGTGTGACGTTGCGCAGAGGAGATGGAGGAGGAGGAGGCGGACGCGCTGCCGCAGGCGCTGGACCAGTTCGCGGAGAGCGCGCGCGCGCACATGTCGGCGCGCTCGCTCGACGCGCTGCTCGTCGCGCTGCTCGGTGAGGTGGCGGCGCGCGCGGAGGCGAGGATGCTGCATCACCACTACGACAGGGTACACTCCTCACTTCATCAGATGTTATTCAATGCAATCACATCACACGTTCACATCTGAACGTGGTGACACATTTCGTTAGATATAAAGATAATTGGGCTGACTTTTTACCTATTAAAATTATTAATTAAATACCTAATTATTCAATATTTTAAGCTTTGTTCGAATTAAAATGCTACATTTTGTTTTTTGTCAAATATATTAGTTACGTTTATTTTATTGTTTTAGCTTACTATACAGTACGGTCGCAAGAATGTTTACGAAATCATATGTTCAGAATGTTATTTTTTAATGGCGGATGAGTAAATATATATATATATATATATATTATAATTGATAATGTGCACAATTTAATTTAAAAATAATGATAACCATGACTGATCATTGACCATTTATGGTGAATTGTTAGTTGATGATTGGTGATTTTAAAAATTAATAATGTAAAGGAAATATTGTGACGAGAATTTATTGCGATGTCGGCGGGGGATGTTAGTCGATTGGCTACAGATTTGTATTATTTCGTTTGGATATTACGTACGTAACGATAAAATTTTCAAACATGAGTTTCTTAAGGGTATTAAAACGAACCCTAAAGACTCGGCTCAGTAATCAAACTACGGGGTTCCGTGGTGGGGACTGCACACACTCTTCCAGTACACACTCGTCGATACAAAACACGGCGTTTATTTCAAAAGTCTTCAAGATTTTACAATTGAATATTGTTACCTGCGCTCAGACCAAGGATTACGATTGACATTCTGACGCTGAGATGGTCCGAGTAGCTGACCACTTACATTATTTATACTTGTTCGTACTGATTTATTCGAGTGCTGCTGCTACACGCCGCTGTTGGCAACGCCTCGTTCGAGCTCAACTATTACGAGGCTATATCGTCTTGAGAGCCTCTATGGTTTTGACAATTTGTTAATATCGTGGTTTATAATTTTCACTATCGATGGCTCATTTTTTGCGTTATAATTTATTAAATATGTAACTTATTCTTAAGTGTTATACATCATTTTACGCGTCTTTAAGGACTTTATATAATATATAAAATATACAATTTATAGTAACAAAATTATTGAAAAAAATTCAATTCTACAAGGAAATTTTACATTTCTAAAACTTTAAATTATTGTTATGGCGATCTTATGTCCTTTAAACTTATTTATTTATATTATTCGATAAATATATATTGTTTTAAACACAATTTAATTATAAAATTAATAATTTTCGACAATTTGCGTATTTACGTTTACAATATGTTCTTTTATAATTTTCAATATATCTTTATAATTTTCATTCTTAATTGTGCATAAATAATAAAAAATTACTTGTAAATAGCAATTAACGTTAAATATGTCAAATAACATAAAAAAATATCAAAATTAAAATATAATAATTCCGAGGTTCGGTTCGTCCTCACAACGCATGTGTGGCGTCAGACTAATGAGCATGCTGCATCGCTTACAAGTATTATTATTGTTGTCAGAGCGGCGGGCTGCGCGTGGAGCGGCGCGCGCGGCGCGTGGCGGCGTGGGCGGGGGGCGCGGGGGCGGGGGGGGCGCGGGAGCGGTGCGCGCGGCTGGCGCAGGCGGCGGCGCTGGTGGCGCTGGAGCGCGCGGAGCACGCACGCGACGCGCTGTCGCCGGCGGCGCGGCTGTCGGCGGGGGACGCGCGCGCGCTGCTCGCCCGCAGGTAACAACACAACTACATGACTCAATCATAACATTCAAACCATTAACACTAAATCATGTAAACATGACTTCGCTCATTACAAATTACATCATTCCAATAATTACATCTTTATTATCACCTATTGTAATAATATTATTTATCTTCTATCTATAATAACCAATGAAACATTTCAAATGTATGTAATATCCGTAATATAATATTACTATTATCTATTTAAATATATATATCTATCCCTACAAACTATAATATAAATGATAAATATATTTTTATATACTTCTATTGTATGATCATAAACACATGCACTTTTCACTTTTCAATACTTCACTAAATATAAACATTTAAACAAAATCTTATTTAACATTAAATGATAACATGAATCAAATACACTAAACCTAAACAAACTACTAAATTGCAAATATTAGAGAGATATATATATATATACATATATATTAGTATAACTTATTAAATCAAAAAATATAAAATCCATTTGACTGTACTTACCTTTTATCCCTTATAAATAAAATAATGTAAGCCAGTGTTATACTACAATTGAATATTCTGTATGTGTTTAAATGTATTTATTATATATTTGTTAATAACTTTTACTCTTTATGAAACTCGACTAATGTCAATATACACGTAATTTAATTTATTTTTAATAGCCTTAGATATTATTCCATTTATCTGTGACGAACAGAATTACAAGTTATTCCTCGTGCAATTGTTTCTGTTGAAACGTATTTAACAGCAATTTTTTTAAGCAATTATATGACTTAAAATGATAAGTTATTCGATATCGCTGCCGTTGAAATACACAACAAATAAACGGATTAATTTATAAAATAAACTTGTTACAGAACCGATTTCAAAATCGAAGAAATCAAGCGGCTGAAATTATAATTGAAGAAACTTGTATATACATCAGTAGATATATAATTGGTGAAGCGTCATATAGATAGTCTGCCTCGCTAGCCTCACTCGGCGGCTCCAGGAGCCTTGTGCCTGAACGCGTCTCCGCCTAACTTTCTCTATATTTTGGGAATGTCAACGATAGGACTTACCGAGTCGCCTCTACTTCTTACAAGTTTATTTAGTTGCGAGAGACGCGAATATGGTTTCTTAATTCATCTAAAAGCCGACTATTGTATATATAGAGCGGTGACGTTGCGTTTCGAAACATGTGCACATCAATCAAAAGTCAGAAATATCATCCCCGTCGACGCGTGAGTTAAGATATACAAAATAATACGAACCATCCGCCTCACCAATAATATTTATTCAATTGTAATCTTATACTTCTAAACTAGCTTCGTCTGTGTTGTTTATCCCCTCTCCTCCACCCGAAGAAAACACGTGTCGTTGAACACGTGTAAAAATCAATTTGTTAGTTTTATCTTTTTTAGAAAAGGATATCTAAGAATTAAACAAAAAAAAACAACATCGAAATGTAGCCCATAATCCTTGTACGTGCATAACTAACCTTTATCATTTGATTATATAACACTTCCCAGTAAATAAATATCTCGGAGGCAATCACGAGTTATTTGTAGCATCGTTTTCCTTTCTTTTACTAAGGACATTCACACAAAAGGGTCGTGTACACACAACTCAACCCCCCCCCCCCCTCCCCCCCTCCCCTAGGCCTAACCTTACGCACGCAATCACAAAACCTTGTTCGGTAGCAAGTTCCTTTGTGCTTGTATCACCAAAGCTATAACACAGATGGCACTGAGACACACCACAACGATTTTAATTAAAACCAAATTCAAATAATAAAACATTTATTTAAAATATATTATTTATATAAAATAACAATGTAACGTTAACAATGTGAAAATATTATTTGTGTTAAATATATTAAAACATGAATATAATTGTGCGTTTTTTTTAAATTATATAACACAATACATTAAAATGAGCTCTCGATCCCAATTGCTTTTTATTTCAACCATTTTCCTTCCGATACCAATAATAACTGATATGTTCTAAAAACGACAATCATACAAAAATATAGCCAATAATTTTATGTGTTCAATAAAATTTAGCTTTTTTTTACTATGCAATTTTTTTAAACAGATTTGAATGAGACGTATCTATTACAACCATAGCTCAATATGATCCTGTGCTAATAATTGAAAAGTTAAAAAAAAAAACGAAATATCAAAAACATGTAAATTGTATTTTAAAAGCAATAAGAAATATTTAAATAAATGCTTATTAGTAGTATAGGTGAGTAAATTCATATTACTTGTACATATAACTTTAGTCCGATAACTAAAATAAGGTTAATGATAAATCTAAAAACATTAAATTGTACACGAAAGAAATGGCGGCACAAAACGATTACACGAGCTATATAGCAAAGTTGATTATACACAAAATTATTTATTATTCCGAAGAAACATCGACCACATATCTATATGGACTAATCGATAATAGGGCGAAATGACTAAAATTCACGAAACTGAGCAATAGACATCCGGGAGATATGTAGTCGATAATAAAAAGATAGATTAAAAATATATTTTCTACAATAAGAAACCGCTTCTAAATAATAAAAACATTAACGAAATGTGTACTTGCGCAGCCATCTTTGTTTAATCTTTTAAAACATACATCTATAACGTTTTTTAAACAATACAAAATAATACAGAAACAATACATAAATGGTGTATAATAAGAAATGTTACTCGGAATTATTGTAGGAATAAAAAACATTGTTGGCTTTGGTGAAATAAATTACTTTACTATGTTTTTTGTTATTTAAAAATGTACCTCGAAAAGTATAACAGCTGTTTTTTCAATAAATACATTGAAAAAATACGTTAGAAGTGCCTATATGAAAATATACAAGATTTCTTTTCCTACATTTTTGATAATCATTTTTCACCAAAGAACAATTATGACTTAATAACTAAAACACAGGTTGTAAAATAATAAAAATTAAAAAGAAACTGTACACAACAATAAGCGCGCGTACTAAATTATTTAACTTAAATACTGTTCGTATAGAGTAAGCTATATTCATAAAAGTAAAATTATAGATTAAAACAAATGGAAACAATTATTATTTGAATGGTTCAATATCGAGATAACCTTAAAAAATGCGATCAGAACATATAAAGACTGTCATATCTAGATTTTCTTTATTATGTAACAACCGAATACATCGTTTGAAATTTGTTATAAATAATAAAATATATACAGTCCCGCTTACAATTATGTCTGTAAATGATATATAAATTGATATATGTGTAAAACTGCTTTAATATAATATTTAAATATGTCATGATATAATTTCATTTCAGATCACTTAAATATAAATACATATAATAAAAGAGGAAATGTAATAGAACGTATAATAAATTTAACCATAAACTTTTCAGTTTAGGTTAGTTGATAAATTCGTAAATTTTAATAGGCACTTGTCTACGTTTTATGACATTTATTTTATTTAGCAGCTATATGTCTATGATAGATACAAAATATATATCGTCAGTTAATTCACAGAAAAAAAGATTTCCCTCATTATTTTTATTTATTCCCGCTAGAACGCTGTTTGCGTTGGGATGACGTCATACCATTGTAAATAATGCATTTTCTTAGCGATCAGAACAACGTTTCGGAAACTGTGACGTAACACGTTTCATCGTTGTTTCTGTTCACATGATGAACGGAATTAATGATCATTTTGATTAATAAAGAGATATGTGCAAGATATAAATAACAATTATAGATATATTATTCCGTTTTTTTTTTATATTATAAATTAACGGGAAAAAATACCGTCATTTATGTTTACCGTCTGTAACACTTTTAGCAATAATTAAAAGGGATACTTTAACTGTCTTTGGGTTATTCTGAATATCGGTTTAGTTTGAACACATTACGTTTTGAGCATTTATTAACATAAATATAATAGACAAAACCGAATCCAAACGACATACTTATCAAACGTATAGTAGTTATGTTCTATTGACGAATATCAAATTAATTCAAACCATATAATTCATAATAATAAAGTCAAAAACATTTAAGATTAATACATATTATTATTATTATGTTAATTTGTGACCAAATAATACTATAGTAAATACGGGTACATCGTTTGTTGTTTCTGAAGGCCCGATTCTGAACGTTTATTTGAAATGTTGTTAACAAAGTGCGGACGGTTGCTTTTCCTAAGATTAATATTGTGAATAGTAAGTAGTCATTTATTATAACTGATATTTTGCATTAATAGAGAAACACTTCTTAAAAATAAACCATAGCAATGTTTGGTTTTAAGCTTCAAGTAGAATAAATAATTTATTCATATACCATCAATTAACAATAAAATTTATGAAATACAATATTGTAAAATGATTTATTCATCAATTTTTTAAGAAGTGTTTATTTAAATTCTCAATATGTAGTAAGATAATAATATCCTTCCACGAATACTTAAACAAAAATATCAAAAAAATACATGAAATTATTTCAAAATCGTGCTTATTAATTTAATAATTCTACATTCATTTGTAACATTAACAGATAATTAATTTAGTTTTTATAGTTATACACGAAACATATTAATTGTTATCTGAGTAAAAACGTCGACATCGATGTGCGTTTGTGATAACATTTCTATACCTATATTTAAAATTTCAATATGAATCGAAGGCACAAAGTAGGCACTGTCGTATTTTATTAACCAAAGAAGAAATTAAAACTTTGCACTCATAAACAAATAGGAATCTATAAAATCTAGTCACAGTGAAGGTTAAGAAACAGAAATAATTCTACGAGCAAAGCTGATTTTTAAAATCTTCACCGTCTTCGTAATTGTGTATTTTGATCAATTAAAACAAAATTCAGTATATCAGTTGAAATGGTCTGAAATCGGTGGTTAGATTTACTTACCCCTTAACCTCTAAATTATTTGAAATGAAAGCTAATTTTTAAACCATGTTTTTTAAACTGTTTAAACTTTGTGAGCGTTCAATTTAAAGTGTTTAAAGTGTGGGCAGGTAGGGTGGGGGCGACTAGTAGCCCTGGCGGGGGGGCGGGGACTCGACGGTGGAGGTGGTTTGCTTGGAGACGACGCGCGTGCCCTGAGCGAGTCCCCCCCCGCGCACCGCGCGCCACTTCACCAGGCAGTCCGCGCCGTACGCGAGCGTCGCCACGAAACCGAAGAACTGCCCCAATATCAACACATCAACCCGAGAACACTCGACACTTCACGCCTATTACTAAAAACCTTATCCTCCATCTTATAATCACCGCAATCTCTTTATCTCACTATGGATTCATTTAAACTAACTCTATTTGACATACCGTAAGACACGATACTCGTGTCTACCTCGATTGCGACCACCATACAGCAGGTGTAACACCCACAAAAATGGCATACGGAAGCGTAATGCGTTATAGGACTAGCTGGACATTTGTATTGAAATGGGCCAGTAGAGCTGTACTGAACTGGGCCGATACCACCAAGCACATGATTGCGAATCAGACATAGTGACTCTCTATTCGTCTGTTACTTTTCGAGATCAACCAATATATGAGCTCTGAAAAAAACCTACCTAGAAACTCTGCCCTTAGGCACGTTATCCAGTGTAAAAACAGCAATTGTCACTAGCCGGTTATCGTTACTCTTGAATAATAAAATATAAAGTTGACTCACCGCAGCTGCCGAATGAGGGTTGTCATGTACAGTCGTCGCCAAAATAGACACGATGAGATAGAACAGCGTCCAGAGAGCGCAGAACAAGAACTCGATCTTCAACCACGGTATCTTGTAGAACTTTTCAACGATGTGGAACAAGTAGAAGCCGAGGAGGATGCCGGTGAACCAGAATGCTATCATCGATATCCAGCTGAAGAAGGAGCCTCTCGGCGCATTGTTTTGATACGAGAACTGAATACAGATGAAACCGAGAAGACTGCACACCTGAAAATACACAATAATATCTTGCTATATTAAACAAAACATATCCTCCACCGTTTCTATAAAGCCATTGTCTCTCCTATCTAATTGCAAAATGACATCATATCAAATGTTATTTTTCTTTTTTAAAACTTTATAAATTTACAAAGTAACACAGAGTACAACTCAAAAACGATCACGACGTACAAGTGGTCTTACAATCCGTAAGTAATTACCGCATACTGGCATAGAAATCTCTCAACCGTTGGATATACGTTGTCTGAACCGAGAACGCAACAACTAGAAGAGAATCTGTGTGATTTTTTGTCATTTCTTTGGGCAAGAGTTCTATTATGTTTGGTTACGTCGAATAATATATGGCACAAATTAAGAGGTGTGAGATAAATTCAGTCAACGCAAAATGACTATCATTATATTCCGTTACAATATTTTGCTTAAATGTTTAAACATTACTTTATTCATTTAGGTAACAAACAGCCATACATAAATATTTTATAATTATAATATAAATTAAAAAGCCTAAAGTACCAACCATTCTTTAAAAACATAGTATTGTTAGGCTATTTTATGAAATCGTAGCACCACTTTGATACGTATGTACTTATACAAGGTTTAAATTATTTGCAAATTACTCTTTTTTTCTTTCTTTTTACGTTTGGGAAAGAAGGTATTGTTTTTTTTTCTTGAACTAAAATTAACTAAACTAAAAAATGAAGTATAATTTATAGACCCAGCAATAAACATTTATTACATATAAAATAAACCATTTTCACAATAATTTTGTAGTTAAATTAACGAAAATCAAACTAGATGCAAAGAAAAAAAAAACGCCAGACGAATACTTAAATTATCCTCGCCGAATCATGTGATTGCTTCAAGATCGATTTAACAAAGGCGTGACAAACAAATCCTCCATTGAAAGGTCGAATACAAGACATTAATTATACAAAATCGTACACTTAAATACTCTATTCCACGTGCACAATTACGACAAATCAAACGACATACCTACTTGAACAATATTGCACTCAAAACAGTCGGATGAAAAAAGGTGTATTAAGAGCATTGTGATTATTTATTTATATTGGCAAACATTACCCCCATTATTTATTTTATTGCTCGGTTCTCATATTAATTATACTACGAAAAGAAGCACAAAAAAAAAGAAAGTGGCGAGTGCTTAAACGTTGGCTTTGTTCGAATCTCTGGTCAATTAATTTATCGGGTGTACTGTCTACTGATGCACTCAGAATAGGTGCCCAAACTGACTTTCTAATAAATGTAATTATTCCGAACTGTGTCCACGGCTCTGTATGGAACGTCTGTACAATAATTATTTGGAACTTTAATTAGGTATATGTACTTACATCTTTTACATTTTCTAAAAGTATTGATGATAAATCTCATGATCTATTGATGCTATACCTACACCTTTCGTATATAATATGTTATTAAATTCGTAGGAGAATAAACACAAAATTATAAGTTTTTTAAATGGTTTTTTGCCATTCCTAAAAGTATTACTGATAATCTTCACAAAAAGTATTAATCACAGTCACTTGTTTCGACGCGGTGATGCGATGCACGTCGCATTTACTTAGCACCTATCTATTAAAATATATTAAGTGTACAATCGAGTTCGTACAAGAAAGTAAACAACAACAAAGAACAATGGCATTGAATTGCCACAAAGGAAATTGGAAGAAAAAGAAGAATTTAGTACATTTCGTTTATTCGTAAATAGAAACAATCATTAAATAGGTATCACCGATCGAGTTTATTTCTCCGAATTCAAAAAGTAACACCTGGCAATACAGACATATATTAACGTTGGTTATTCCCAAGCACACAATCATTTAGTTATCTCGTTCTCTATCCGTCTCAGAGAACTTTTTGTTTACGTACTTTCTAAATGACGTAAACGTTAAGAATAGAGTCATACATTAAATTATCGACACTCGATTTTATCGGCATATGAAATAATTTAAACATACTACTTTTCTTCATTTGATTTAACATAAACTATACTCGGATCCTCATTGCAAACAATTAAAAAAGGAAAGCTCATACATTCAAAAGGAATTAAACGTAAAACTTTACAATTTACTTGACTGGTTACTAAAACTGAAGTACATCTTAATTAATACTTTACATGCGTCTGTGAGTTTATTTATTACGCGTTATTCTTGCTGATACAGAAACATTAGGGTTAACCTATATTAATAAATGTTAATTTGTATTTGCACATTTTTCCCCTAATTTTGTGATGGGCGTCGAATATAAATTTGGCAACGAAAAAAGATAAAAAATATTATATGTGTATCCGGATTTCATACAAAAACGGGTAGACAATTTTTATCAAATCTTATACTCGGAAATTTTAAATCATTCCTCAATTGAGAGGGTACTAGAAAATACTTTAACAGATTGTAAAAATAGTTGAAAATATATATCTTATTTCATACTACTTTAGACGAAACTTTGTGCATGGCCAGTATATACTTATATATGTTTCATAACTGTTACATTTCTTGTACAATCTATTATAGCAAATTATAATGTTATATAATTCTACACCGATTTTGACAAAACTTTGTACATAGAGTGTATATCTGTTTAAGTATTACAATTATCAACATTATTTTTAGAAATAGTGAAAAAACAGGATGTCTCGTAAAGGCGCACGACAGAAATGATATATTTGTATCACATTGTAACATAATAATTAAAAAATATAACAAAAAGCCAACATCAAGCGGTGTTCGCAGGCGGTCTCACATCCAAGTATTAATCGCGCCCACGTTGCTTAACTTGGATGGAAGGACGAGAACCAGTAATATCAACGCTCTACCGGACAGTGTTTACGCTCAACGCTTTTCGGTACACAAAAAGGTTGCCGATCACAATTTTATAGTCCTCACATAAGCAGTTTCACTTGAAAAAACAAATCATAAAAATTTAATTCAATCGATCGCAGATTTTACACCTGGGGCCTTTCCGCAATTAACAGAATATAAGTAATGATATATATCCATATTTTAATACAATACGGAGCTGAAAATAATCACATCTTCAAAAAAATGTGCCCCGCGAGCAAATTATCAATGAAATTTTCAACGAAAAAAGTCATACAATAACGTACAATGTTATCGAATCTCGATCAATCTTAACTAAAGTTGGTATACGGGAGTGTACCTTATTACAAAATTGATAGCCGATTTAAATTATCAATAATACTTGTAGGAATCAGAGAATATATCCATCTTTTAATAAATTAAAATAACGAGTCCAAAATAATAATTGCTTACTAAACGTGCTATGTGGGAACCGCAGGCAGTTGCTATCTATTCATAAATGTAGAGTGGTGATGACATTTATGGTAATAATATTTGTTTATTTAAAATAGAATAAAATAACTGAATAATTGCTGTGAAAGGAAACGAATCGATTTACTTTTCTTAAAAACTGAACATTTGAAACGCCCTCAAAATATCAATAATATAAATAAACATAATTATTACATCTTTTAAAATGTAAAATTACGCTTTTATATTTAAAAAATTTGGTAACATCGATATTATACATCGTACAACGCAACACTAGGCAGGCGCGTGTTGCTGCACTGTTGTCAGTACTTCCCACAAAATTAGTGTTGCCAAGACTAAATTACGCTTTTACGTCCGTAACTTTAAGACAACAAAAGTAACAATATTTGCAGTTTTTATTACTGTTATATAAATGTAAAAATAGTTCATTGAGATAATTAAGATAGTTATTTATTTGTATTAATAAATCCAAGAGTGTGGATTCAAAATTTGAGAACTAATGCTTATATGATAAAAATTCGTAACATGTTCTTCAGGATATAGTAACTTTCGGAATTTAAATTGACAACATAGTCAGTCGTATTAATTGTCGCAGAAATGTCAGTAGTTGTCTAAAAGTCGTGTCCCGTTGGACCAATATTATTACTACTACTGTATAAAACTCGTAGTTCTGTGCCTATTCAGCTTATTTACTAAGTCTAGAATTATATATAGCATTTGTATCTTGGTAAGCGACTTTGTGACTACTAATATAATTTCAAAACTATGGGGAACGCTTTTGCTTCATGTTTAGTTAACGTTTTGACGAAAATCGTTCTGTGGACCGGGAAAGGGCTCTGGTTGCTCGCGAAACTCGGATTTGCGACGACAGGCATAGTGGCCGGGAGTCTCGCAGCATCCGCAATGGCATTCACCGGTAACGTTAAAGCTGGGAGTAACATAGCCCGAGCCACTGCAAGTGCTATGACAGGTGTAATAAGGATGTAGAAGTAACTCATAGTAAGTACATATTTCTACGATTGTAAACTGGCGATTTAAAATTTATTTTTAGTACCTGGTTATTAATCTGCTTTCATATTGTAATGTCTATACATAACAAATGATAATAAATTCCGTTTAGCAAGCCCAATCAATCTATTATTTTAGATAATACATTTGATTTTCTAAAAAGCAATAATTAAATTGATTTTGATTCCTCTTCAACTTATAAATCGTAACCTCTGTTACTATAAATATGCATAAAACATTAAATCAGCACAACCTTGAAATTGTTTCCTTGTATACTATATACCTACCACTGTATTTTACTTAATACTGTATTATACTATGATTTTTCCTGGGATACAAATTTATTTTTACAGATAAATTATTCTGCAGTAACTATATCACTTCTTTATGCACAGCATAGGGATAGATAATTTCATACTATTAAGGTCATACAACTTTTATTTTATTGTTCAGTTTTTATAAAGTTGTTCGGAAACAAATTACTTATTAAACATATGACAAACTTTAATCATCAAACCTCACCTGTCAAAATAAATTGTCATTTACAAGAATAGGTAGACCTCAATAATAAGATTATTATAGATTAGATTTGATTTTAGATTAGAATAATAGATAATATATATAATACTCAATAATGGTATCAAACGTGTTTTAGGACAATTATATTACTCAAACTCCATAGTTGTCTCCTATTAAAAAAATATGTTTTTCTTTTTCAGGTTAATTTCAGTGTCCCTTATGCAACAATACTTCTCACACTAATCTACGATTGACCAAGAGGAGGCACTGATTGAAGATTCCTAAGATATATTGACACAGACTTCAAATCAAAATTGATAAAAATACCAATTTTTATGAAAATTTTTTTAAGAATTTATTTATAAACCAATGGATACTCCACTCCTTCCCTCAATGGATACTCCACACCTTCCCTCAATGGATACTCCACACCTTCCCTCCTTTTATATTAGTTTTTATTTATTTACTGTTTTAATATGTTCAAGAATCTACAGAAGAATGATATTACATTTAAATACATTATATTTACATGTTTTTAATGCTGGCAAACCTAAGATTATAGTACATTTCTAATCATAAAGTCTTGCAAGAAAAGAGATACAGTTTATCATTTTTTTATTGACTTAATAACTATACAAGTTACTTCAGTTTTTCATTACAATTTATAGTGGATATAGAGAGGGGTTTGTTTTTAAAAATAACTAATGTGTATAACTATTCAAACTTGGACAAGGAGACTTGCTTTACCCCAAGTACAGGCAACCTTTACAGACTTTTGAAGTAACGTCTAGAATGTTACCCTTGTTGGGGAAGTTTCTGAATATAGATAAAATGTAGTTGAAGTAGAATAAGATAATTTATACATTTATAAAACATATATCACCACATATTATAAAACAAAGTCGTCTGCCGTGTCTGTCTGGACGTTCGCGCTAAACTCAAAAACTACTGAACGAATTGTACTGCGGTCTTTGTCATTGTATAATTTGTCAAGCTTTATTTTTTTATAAATTGGTTGAAATATGATGATAATTGTTGAAAGAATCGGAAAAAGTCGAGCCACCTGGGAGCTTTGATCGAAAATGCAGCCTAAAATAACTTTCGAGATACAACAAAACAAACATACTGAGATATTCCTCTTTTATAGATCTACAAAAAGTGTAGGATGGCATATACTTATCCTTGTAGGATAGCTTACTGTACCCATCTTCTAAAAATCGTCTCATATAATGAGGTAATTAAAAGGCTATTTAGACAGATACACTATCAATCTTTATCAAATTAAATACATTAGTTACCTTAAGCATTTTATGCACATAAGTATATATTTTTTATTAATAGGACAGGAGAACGTCCACCGGGCATGCTAGTACTATTATATAGATGATGTACTTCCAAATGGGCTCTATTCACATTTCCAGGAACCATGTTATAAAGTTTAAAGAGAATGATTAAAATCCCGGGCGAGCCAGTTGTTGCCTACATATGCTTTACAGGATCCCTGAACTTATTGTGCAACAAAACTGTAATGTGCTACATTTAGGAACCTTATTATAGATCCTAAAACTATAGACAGGCAAGTTCTTAGCATTTTACAGATTCACTGTACAGGTTACAGTTGCTGTTGCAGAGTTAGGAGACCCGTGTAATGCTTGAGACTAGAGCCAAAGGCTAAAGAATATTTATTAGAGTAATAGTCAGAAGCAAGTCTTATCTTGAGTGATAAGTTCAAATTATAGTGTTGATGCATATGATGTTTTTCAGCATCAGTGAACAGGCTAACAGAAGCTAATACAAAAAATCTAGATACCTCAAGTTTATTGATCTGATTTATAAAATTAGCTTCATTTTTTAAATTATATTATTTAAAAACTGAATGCTGGTAAAACTTTAAAATGGTAGCTTAAACAGTTCATGATTTTCATTTATAAATAATTTCACATCCCGTATCAGATCGAGATTATTCTATAACAATATATAATAATTAATACTTACAACTTGAACAACTTTTAGTATACCGGGTACTGTCAGTAGATACGATTTGTCAAATCGTATGTTAGTTTGAACCATTGTGTTGCTTGTGACCGTTGTGGTGGTCGTATGTTGCCCTGGGAACCCCGCTTCTGCCATTTTTGCTTACTGGTTGAATAAAAGAAGGTTATACTAATACCAGATCACTATATAAATTATTAATATTCTTAGTGCTTTATAAGTTATAGGTGAATGTTTGTTCGTAATTGTCCTTGAAATTAACTAATCAGAGTTAATATAGTAGGCCTAGAAATAGTAGTAAGTTTTCTGTGCTTCTGCTAGAACACTTTGGGGGCATAGTTTCAAGTAGAAAGGGTTATACTCGTATAACCAAGAAAGCAATAAGAAATTTTCTATGACTATGCTATAGTTCTGCTCTAGATAGCATTTAAACCTATTTTGTTCGATATATAGCATTAATGAGGTTCCAGACCATTATTGTGTCAAATTAAATTCATCAGTCATTATTTGCAATAATAATCTAAATCATGTATGACTTAATTAATAATATGGGATACAATATCAATGTAATGATAACACTTCTGTGACTCACTCGCCATTACATGATAATGTTATCATTGAATTTCCATTTCATTAGAACAATTATTTGACACAGACATACAAAAACACTTGTAATTTTTTTGCATTGAGTTAAGAGTATTTTTCTACACATTCTACATTTTGTGTTGACTTTTTCAGAACTATCATTGCTTAATATCACTTATAACAGTCACCATAACTTCACCTATAAAACAGTGAAATGAATTATGCATTGTTTTTTTTCACTAGTGTTCCAACAAACAGAACTATAAATGTAGTCAGATAGAAACCTCACAATGCAAATCCTTTGACCACAGTTATTAAATCTTGTATAGTATGCTTTAGACTTATCATTCCCAGATTTTATATATACTTATAAACTGTCAGGTGTAGTGTTTGTGTAATTAGAACTGTTAGAAATCAAATGATCTATATTTTTCATATTTATAAATACACAAAAAGGCTACCTGCTATTTTTTCATGGTTAAAAATTTTTATAGAATTCATCACATTGCTTTCTCAATTAATTATTGTTGAATGGCTAAACATTTTGTCATTTAATATTTTCAATGTTTATATTTTATACTTTTTGATATAAATATTTAAGAATCGATTGGGTGGTTTGATTATTGATTAAAAAAACAATTCAATTTAATCACTTTGTCAAGTGAGGTATTGAGTTATTAATTAATTAAAGAATCATAAATTATTGACTTAAAAAAATATAATACGCTAAGGGAATGTAGTAAACCTATAAATTTCTAACATCAAGGGCATTTAAACTTGAAGACATCGACGTATGAAGGTCTAGAAAAGTGGGTGGGATCGGGTTTACCAAATAAAAAATACGTATATACGTTTCGCAGTATGTATAAAAATAATATATAATCAGTGATTTTTTCCCTTTAATTTTCTTATTATTAGCACTGCTGTTTCTGTATAAAATATGATAAAATAGAATTTTCATAATCTAAGTTCCCGCCTGTCATCACCTAAAATAACGATATTGAGCAACACACAACATATTCAGTATTGATAATCATGTAAAAAGAATAATCGATTTAAATCTCACCTAGTTACTGTTAAATAAAATTACTATTCACACACTTCTCCTTATCAACATAATATTTTATTTATGATTAGCAATAAACTTCTTTACAATATAAAATCAGGTGACGAAAACTGTACGTAGGTTCAAAGTAATAAGACCAATGACAATGTTGAGTGTTGACAATATCACGCCGTAGGTAACGCACCAGTGTTGCCGAATACTAATTTGTTTTGAGCAATCGTAACACGGAAGAATAGATCGTAAGACGAATAAGTGCTAGCGCGCTCTGCGTTTTTTTTCGTGCGATTTTTTTGAAAAATATGTGATCTGTAGAAGTACATATATTACTGCGTATAAAATTTTGTGCCGGGTTTTAATCCGGTGGATTACTACAGTTATCATGCGGTTTGGAAAAAATCTCCGAAATTACGGCAGTTATGTTCGAACTACGGTGAAGGAATGTAATTGCTATATCCACGGAATAAAGAAAGGCTATATCTATACTTGTTGTCAAATTGCCCTTTGGCTTTAAAAACTAAGAAATAATAATAAATGATAGTGTTTAGCTTAATCTCAGTGAGTTTATTATAGTTTTGCTTTATATATGTAACTTTGGAACACGTCCCTTTATTTTTATACAAAATTTAATTCTGTATTCATGATTTCCACATTCGCAGCATAATTATGAATTCTATTCTTTGTGAGCTCTCCTTGAGCTTACTGTATTTTTCTTTATTGTATTTACTTTTTTTATTGTGCATAAAATTTGATATGCTTTGCATTTGTTTGTCGTTTGTACGCGCATCACGCAAATACCACTAGAGGGATTTTAAATAAATTTGGTATGGTGGTAAATTATATACCGTTTAACATATAAATATATCACATTCGTATATATGTTTATCTTACTTATAAGAAAACTCAAAAGAGAAGCAATTTATGCTAAATCTGCTGAACAGATTTTGGCATTACTCACTGTTGTTTTGAGTGCCACACAGTGTACCGAAAGTTAGAATTATACATTCACAGTATGAGCAACTACTAGACATTGTAGTGCCACGCCACGCCTTGAAGAACAAAATCGTTCACAAAGGGTCGATGCCGAGTTTTGATACGCCTTTTTATCTGTGGTTCTATTAATCACTGCATTTAGAATTGAAATTCCAGGTGGATGTAGTCGCGGGCCCAGCTAGTAATCATATATAAGTTATCAAGTTCAACAGTTTATGCACTAAAATTGTCATTATCTAACACTTTTGCATAGTATAATTCTAAGTACTATATAACTTTCTTCTTTTTTATTTTATCAATTGGTAAATCATAGATTAATAGTGAGCAAGGTTTTTATTGTAATTATATTTAATTCTAATGTTTTTCTTGTACAATATAGCTAGGTGAATCTTTTTACAATGTTCATCTAATATGGCACAATATTTTTCCGTGAAGAAGTCTAAGCGCGAGTCTAAAAATAGGTTTTGAGAGAATTTGTGCATTTTAGAACTTTATAAGCAGGGAAAGAACTTGAATAAAGTCTTTGTGGTTGTCAGCTTTTTTCATTCCAATAAAACCATGACAAACTTCTATTCTCAGCCCGTTCTCTTTTGATAGATTTTATTATATTCTAAATTACATCATATTTGTGGAGCTGCGGGAACTCCTTCTTTCAATTATGCGCTACTGATTGGGGAAAATTTTGTCGTAAGGCTTTTAAAGTCTTCAACATCCTTGTTTATAGCCTTAACGAAGTTTTTAATGAGACCTAATTTAATTTAATGGCAAATAAGTCACTTGATACTGTGGCGTTTCCAGTAGACACATCACATAGCACGGAAATGTTGACATCTGCCTCTGGCACTGACGCTCCCAACGACCCGGCCGATTATGTAGTTCGGTTACGACGTAAGATGTCCGACCTACGACCTATACCAGCCTCATGTCACGCAAATCCAGCTGTTTTCATATTTAAAACAATGTCTTCAGCTTCTCACGTTTTCCTACGGGATGATACGGTACGGCGCCCACTACAACCTCCTTACACCGGTCCGTTCGCTATACTAGAACGATCTACCGATGGGAAGACCCTGACGTTAGATATTAAGGGCAGACAGATTGTGGTGAGCGTGAACCGCGTAAAGCCAGCTTTTTCTGAGTCTGACTCCTGGAAACGTTCTGCAACCGAAGACTCAGCTGACTTATCTCCTCCAGACCCTACCTCAGGAGTCGAAGCTTTCAACTGCAGATATCATCTCCCCTAACTCACGACCTAATGCAACACGATCCGGTCGTCGTGTAAAATTCCGGAAAACCGAGGATTACCTATATTTTTAGATACTTATCCTTCTCCGTGGGGGGGTGATGTGGCGTTCGGCCTTTTTTATGTACTCTCTGGTCGAACGCGCATTGACACAAAAAAATGAATATCGTTATTCTAAAAATGAGACAAGACGTCTCACATATAACACAGGACGTCTGAATAATAACGACGAAACCCTCGAGGCTACCAAATCACCAAAATACTAAAGATTTTTCAGATGTATTTTTGATTCCAAGTCTAAAAATATAATATAGGAAAACAAAAAAATGTATACCCGAGTATGTCATAGCAAAAAACAGAAAACAGGATCAAAGCATTACAACCTTCAGTACGATGATAATGTAGCAATACTCATACTTACACCAACTGTGGTATCTGTGTACTACAACCATAGATTAGAATAGTATACTGGAGAACTGACTACAACAACTTACGTGAGAAACCAAAAGCGGCATTCTGAGAAGGAAAAGGATTCTATGACTGAGAGATACGAATGGATTATTAGGATTAAGAACGTACAAAACACAAATAGTAAATTACTGACCACCGCTACTCATTATTTTATTGCTTTACAACAAATAAAAATACACAGGCATTGAAAATACAAACAATATTGGAGTTATAAAATAAACTAAAACTAATAATGGACAATAAACGCATAAATCAATTCGCCAAATTCTATGTGGGGTTTGTCCATGAAATTATAATTACACCCAGATAGAATATGGTCGCTACCTGGGTGGTGATCCTTTAATAGTCGCTCTCTTAATCCGACAAATCTCGGGCTTTTGTAATGCCGCTTCTGCTTTGTCGTATACATTCGTGTAGTACAGATATATTCCGTTTACTGTAGATATGTGTGTCATTACAGTGCTCCCCTTAAGGGAACCGTACTGGCGAATGAATGGCGTATCCCGATCGGCTGATCGGTATGGGATGCGTTTGCTGGTTGGTGATTGCGTGAAATTTTGTTGCTTAGAGATGCATGTGGTTCCATGGCGTCGTCATTATTTAAACAATATTATTGGATCAATATGTGAACGATGGTGAGGTCTGGAAATGACGCCCTCTCTGTGTGTCCACTAAAACCGAATGTAATTATATGTATCTATGTTTATAACTATGTTTTAAAAACATGAGTTATAATATATTTAATGAAACGATAAGCCAAATCGAGATTCTTGCCGGTTCTTCTTGATGATAGGGTTGTTTTCCGAATCGGCGGTAACTTTGACGTTCATAAGCGCCTTCTCAGGGCTTAAACTGAATAAAGTAATGCCCTTTTTATTTGAGACCTGTATTTATGGGGTATACAATAAAGCACGTGAAAGAATTACAAATAAAAATATATAGGCATTGAAAATACAAACAATATTTGAGTTACAAAATAAATTAAAACTAAGTATGGACAATAATATCTAAGCAATAAATGAATTCACCAAATTCTATTTGCGGTTTGTCGGGAGATTATAAGTACACCCAGGTAGTATATAAGTCGCGCTCTTATTCCGACTACTCTTGGACTGTTGTAATGCCACTTCTGCTTTTTCGTGTAAATTCTTGTAGTAAACACACATCACGTTTACTGTAGGTATGTGTGACGCTATACCTTCAATAGAGAGGGCAAGGTTCGTGAGATACACAAGCAGAGGCTTCGTGGGGTACACTAAAAGTTAAAATATTATTATAGGTATCTCAAATTGGCATTTATTTACCCTTAAATTATCTCGATGTTATGCATATAATATAATACGTTTCAATACCTAAGATTCTGTTTTGCGCATCTTTATTCAGGACGGTCAAAAAGTATGGCGAGGACTGTAACGTGAATTACATGATCGACATACATTTTAAATTAGTAGGTTTATTGAAAGTAACGAACTTATAAAAACTATATCAATCAAAAATATCATTGAGATAAGGTAATCATCCAAGCTAAAATCTCAGTTCACGTAATTTTTGAATCAGGTCAGTCTGTATTAGTTAGCAGTGCAAATATATTGCTGCAATAGCCAATTAAAATTTGAAAAATGTTTAATTAGGTGACGAGTATTTTTTGTGATAACTACAACGGTCTTTTGAAGTTTAAGTCTTATGTATATCGACGTTTGCTTTCGTTTAGTTGGCAATTTCGGCACCGATCACACTTCGCCTCCGCTAGGAGTAATATTATTCTGTGCACTTCACAGATCTCTACTTGGATTGATCACAGACTATTTTACGCTCCGCTAGGAGAAATTTTATTCTGTGATTAGACGTACAGGTGACACTTATCAAGCATCTCCGCTAGGAGTATTAGTATTCTGTGCATTATAATATGTGATCTCATATTATAATGATAAAGACGTGTTAAACGTACTACCTAGGTACAGTTATATATTATCTTCAACAAATATTACGTATGTAACAGAAGAATAAGGGCTGTGCAAAAAAAAATAAGAAAGACTTCTGTGTAAATTACAAAACCTAATAAATAGTAATGTTAGTGTTTTGATATAAACATGATAACAGACATCGATTTTGAAGTATCCAAAGTGTAAACAAATTAACGAAGCAAACTCAATATGTGATAAGTTTGAAGACGTGAGTCATTAGTGTTAAAGATACGTTAAAACATCGTTTGATGATTTAGTGCGAGATGGTGACTGAAGTGCGCACGTCCATAATTATCGTGCGGTAACCTGTAAGCGATCTAACTGCGTCTTCGTGACTTTTTATCTGTACAGTCGGTGCCCTGGATCTTCTGCACATGTTAGTTCTTTTTTCCAATTCAATTTCTCGATTTTTTACATAACATTTTGAAAAAAAAAATGTTTTATTATTGTAGCTTGGCACTGTATTTGATGATAAGCATAGTATAGGTAATCAAAACAAAAGCTTGGCTGTCCATTGGCATTAACAGCATGACTGTTGGATTTACACTAGTTAGTCCTAAAACATAAATAAATTATAAACCTTTTTACTCATTTTGAACAATGTTATACTTATTAAATATATTTATTAATTTAAATTCATGTATAGAATGAGCTCAGACGATGATGAAGGAAACTTACTGCAAAATCTACTTTTAGAGGATAATATTCTTGTATTAATCATATGGCAGGAAAATAAGCCTTTGATTACAATTGAGATATTTACAGTTTCATATTAGTTACCACATGTTATTAACAAGACTATTTAGGAGAGCTTAGAAATATTGTATTATTAATGTATACCTGTGATTTTATCTTCATTTGTATCTTTATAGACGATGACATCATATATTATATTTGTGTACCTTTAATCATTTATTTAGCACATACTAAGATAGCTTTCATTTGATATGCTTTTGTTTAACTTACTTGACACTTATCATTATATTTTGTTTAAATTTGGACAACTTCTTAAATTATAGTCTGTGTTGTTTGGATACATAAACTATATCACTGTAAAGTTTCATCATTCAGCATCTGATTGATTGATTTTTGTTTGAAGAAGTAACAAACATCCATCCATCTTCACAAGCTTTCTTGTTTATAATATTAATTAGAGGATAGCATACTTAGAATAATATTTTTTGTTTCAGATGTTTGAATCATGACTTACCCAAATCGACCGCCACCTCCTCCACCCCAGTCCATGGGGTCAACTAATACAGTATTTATAACAGAAACACGTTTTGATCCATCATACTTGAAGACGTTACCTGGGATACTTAAAGTTGTAGTTATTGTGAGTTATATTTACTATTTTTTATGGCATTAGAACATGTTTCTGTGTTTCTGGTTGATATTAGTTGCAGGAACATAGTTCTGCTAGGCCTCATTTAAATTTTTGAAGATTTGAATGCCTGGGGTGCATAGAACCCTTAATAACCTTATGTATTTTATAAAAGATCTGTGCTATGGAATGAATAAGGATGCAAATCATTTCTCAAAATCAAAATAAAGTAATAAAATAAAATAATTTGTGGATGCACAGAGAAGAATCAATTCCAGACATCACTATCATTCACATATTGATCCACTCTATAATAGCCCTTTGACAATGAAATCCGCTTGACATGGTGCTTAAATTTATAGTCTAACAAATCGGTAACCTGCTTTGGGACTTTGTTATAAAATCTGACAATAATACCTAAGAAACTATTACTGGTTTTACTGAGTCAGAAACATGGGATGACCAATTTGTCACAATTTCTACTATTTAGATAATGCCGGCGTTTTATGAACTTAAGCTTTTCAACGTTTTTGCGAACATACATTAAATTATCAAGAATGCCTTGGGAAGGTAGAGTCAAAATACTGAATTCTTGACATTTAGTCTTTAATGATTTGCGAGGTCCCCTGTTGTATATTGCTCATACTGCCTGTTTTTGTAATAAAAGTATGGTGTCCACCTCAGCTGCTGTCCCCCACAGCAAAATACCATAAGACATTAAACTATGAAAGTCGGTGAAGTAGACTAACCTAGCAGTGGCAATATCTGTTAGATGGCGAATCTTACGTACTGAGAATGTAGCAGAACTTAATCTGCCAGCCAATTTTTTTCTCTGAGGAGCCCATCGTAATTTGGAATCAAGTGTAATACCCAAGAATACAGCATTGTCAACTAACCCTACTAAATTCCCTGCGATCTTGATTCTACTATCAACCCTTGGAACATTAGGCAAAGTCAATCTTATATATTTCGTTTTATCTGTATTTAACAACGGGTTGTTTAACGCAAACCAATGACAAATAACATTTAACTTATTATTCAGATGCCCAACCTCTGAATCTTTCCTTTTCACTTTAAATATAAGTGAAGTATCATCTGCAAAAACACAATGTCAGTATAGTTATTAACCATTAGTGGCAGATCATTCGTAAATATCAAGTACAAAAATGGCCCTAAAATAGAGACCTTTGGGATACCAACTTGTGCAAATGATCCCGCAGTATGCTAACTTTTTGACAACCACCTTTTAAATAAGTGGCTAGAAGGTCGAGAGAAGATCCATAAACACCATAGTGATTTAATTTAAGAATAATAAGCATTATTTATTTTATACATTCAGCTTTCATAATGTTATCTGTAATATGATTTCACCTGTTATTTTTATTAGATATCAGTTTTGAATAATAATCAGTCACAATCTGTGTCAAAATCACATGTTTTTTTATATTTTAGGTATATCTTTATTATGTATGTATAGAGATAAGAAAATAGCAGATCTGTGGCTAAAGATGATGTTAGGTGGTCCTTGCATACTATAGCTGTTTGTAACTAACTTATACCATAGATTTTTTTTTTTAAACTGTATACCTACACTGTTGACCTGGCAAGGCCTCTACAGTTTGACCAGACTACTAAAACCATAGTCTAAACTGAGGACAATAAAGGATTGATTGTTTCTTATGAGAACTGAGCTGGAAGACCTTGCATGCTGGTTTTTGTTAGCAATTAATTACACCTTTCAGACAGGAATACAGAGTTGTGATCATTGTTATTTTCCTGTAAAAATATGTTAGTGGTGTCACTTCTGCAGTGTAAAATTGCACTTGTTTGCTATTATTTGGTAAAACTTCTGAATCATATGATAAAAATATTTTACCTTATTAATAAAGTAAAATCTTTAAATATAATTTTGGTACATTATTATAAAAAAATATAAAAAGATGTAGAGTTAAACAGACCATTTAATTTACATATAATTCATCCACAAAAACACATTTGAAGTACACAGGCATTATGTAAGGGTCATATGACGATTACATCAGCAATATTTATTTACTTTTAGTTTTTTTTTTAATAAACTTCTATGAGATTATGTAAAACTTATGCTATAACTTATGCCCGTATAAGATGTTGGAGATGGGCAATCGTTTTGCTTAGTTTTTACTGGCAAAGGCGAGACTCAGGGAAAAATGACTAAAATTCGATTTTGTAATATATGATCGGTCATCTATACTTTAGTATACAAACCATAACCTTACTTTATGTATTGTAATTTCTTATATATTTGTATTAAATTTAAATTATTTAGTTTTATCGAGAATGAAGTTGTAAGAAGGAATTTACATAAATAACTGTTTACAGTTGCTCAACCTGATCGGCTTTATTTGCGTCCAGTCTTCAGCGTTTTGGTCGAACGGCCGGGGAGTGTACTTCAACATAGTCGCCCACCTTGGCTTATGGTTCTCCCTGATCATGCTCCTTCTGTACCTGTTTCATATGGTCGAGAAGTATCACAACATCAAATGGCTCAAAATAGAATTTGTGGCGTACGTCGTTATGGTGTTCCTGTACTTGATAGCGTCGACAATAGTTGTCGCATTCGGTGCGGTGGCGTATTCGGCGGCCGGGGTGAGTTGTTTTCAATCCTTATGTTATTATATATATATATCCAAGCACGACAATATTCAAATTATGACGTCATCATAAATTACGTCATCTTTAAAATGTTGTCATACGCCTCTGAATATATTTATGGAAGATTACAGATATGTAAATAATCTGAGAATCTAGATGACAATATATCGTGCCTAGTCGTCGGCCACTATTTTAGGGCATCCAATTATTTACACTGCATAGATATCGAGTATTGTCAGTACTTGCTATCCAATATGAACCAATCGTAATATAGTATAAATTAATTATTAATAAGCTAATAGTAGGTTAGTTTTATGTAGTAAATATTAGCACTAGCACTAATACATTCTCTTGGTTAGTAGTATGATTTTATGATATATACAATGTCATAGAAATTTGATTTGACACGAAGCCTATAAGTTATTTCATAACTGAATAAAAGTGTTAAACTTTATTCAAGATTCTAGAATAAATAACAAATGGAAATAATTTGGTGACATTTAGATATGGTTGAATAACTTCAGATTAGGGATGCTGTTGTAGCTAATCTTTAGGTTCTTCTCGATGACTGGGTTGTTTTCCGATTTATCTGATAAAAAAAAATTATGAATATTTTTTGTTGCAAATTTAATCCTCTACAACTTTGGTCCAGTATCTTTTTGTCGTAGAATTATAAATAAAAAAGTTATAAGCGAAAATGTTCAGAAATTCGAGAATAAAATTTATATTTTTCGATATAATTTTTTTTTATCATTTTACGAAAAAATAATATCAGACCATTTTTGTAGATCGTTTTTTAAGGAATAACTTTTATAAGCAACATTTTTAATTAAGTCAATAGCTAAGGTTTTACAGCGCTCCGAAGTAAGTATTATTTTTCAGTACTCTTAACTATACATATATTATACGTGTGTACTAATAATGTGTCATCAGTTATTTTCTTTTTTTTTTATTTTGTTATTATAATTTTTTTAATTATTGATTTTGCAATATTGTTAATAATTAATTATTGACTCTTTTCCACTCCATTACAGAATTTTACAATTATTGATTTTTAAAATAATTTTAAATTTGATGGCCGTTACTGAGAATGCTGTCCAGGTAGAAAATACTTAAAGTGACCATGAGGGAGCAAAAGAACATCTGCCTGCTATTATTATTATTATTATTTCTAACCTCTCTTATTGTAAGAATAGCTGATGATATTGTGTTGAAGTTGTCGTTCAACTTATATCTTTCAGTTGTGCTACATATTTCTCTACGTGCGGATGTATTTTATTCTGTTTTTAATTGTGAAGACGATTTCGAATGATTTTAGACACGATTTTAACTTCAGTGAAAACTATTTTTTTTATTAGCATTTAGAATTTTTAAGCGTGCTTTTTCTATTATTCCATCATGAGAAATAAGAAAATTAAATTAAATTAAGAAAATTATAATAACGAAACAAAAAAAGAAAATAACTGATAACACATTATTAGTACACACGTATAATATATGTATAGTTAAGACTACTGAAAAATAACACTCACTTCGGAGTACTGTAAAACCTTAGCTATTGACTTAATTAAAAAATGTTGCTTATAAAAGGTAATCCTTAAAAAACGATCTACAAAAATGGTCTGATATCATTTTTTCGTAAAATGATAAAAAAAAGTTATATCGAAAAGTATACATTTTTTTCTCGAATTTGTGAACATTTTCGCTTATAACTTTTTTATTTATAATTCTACGACAAAAAGGTACTGGACCAAAGTTGTAGAGGATTAAATTTGCAACGTTAATAATTTTAATTATCTAAATAATCAATAACCATTTCAACCCCTCGATGGCGGCCGTGGGACAAGGGCGGCGACCCCACAAACTATTTTATACACTGACCCCCCCTAAATGCGTCCTCTAAAAAACGCAACCCCAAATGTAACCATGGACTATAAACTTTATTCATGTGTAAATAACAAATGGAAATGTATCGGTTGAATAACTTCAGAAGGGATCTGTTGTAGCGTCTTAATCTTGAATAAAATTGTTTAGTCTCCGACCACGTTGTATGGTTTTAGGATCTGAAACATTGTAGATATTACGCTTAATCAACCCTCGATTCCGGCTGACGAGGGGACGAGGGGAGGTAGCTGGTTGTGTGCCCACTCTACCTCCCTATAAGGACGGAGGCGGGCTGACCGCTGGGGAGGCATGGTGATAGCCGCAGCACGGTCCCATGCCGCCTCAACCCAAAGCGGCGGCCGGTACACCGTGGGGTTTTAGTCCGTGCGAGTCGGACATAACCCACTCTCTCCCCCCCAGGAGAGTAGGTATCCATAAGGAATTTCCCTACGTTAATAAAAAAAGGGGAATAAACGATTTTTCTTTTGTTGTGGATAGTTCAGTACCTATATCTAAGATCACACCATAGCGTGAATTCTGAGATGACATCTGACGGAGAAGAGTTGAAAAGGAAAACAAGTTTGTGCCGACCTCACTTAGGTGGAATACGGTTAAGATGATGATAAATTCAGTCTAAGTATATATGACTATAGAAGAGAAAGATAACATTGATAAATGAGAAAGTTTCTCAGGATAGATGTGTTGTTACTCTTTAACGCAAAAACTACTGAACGAATGTTGGCAAAATTTTACAGTAATATAAATTATACAACGAAATAATAACACATAGGCAAATTTGTATTGTTCAAATTAAACAAAATATAACGATAAATAGCATTGTAATCTGAGAGCTATCTCGACGTGCGCTAGACGATAAATACAGACGAAGTCACAGGCGGCCGCTAGTGTTCAATAATTGTTGTTTTTTCTTTGTTCTAATAAGCCGTACTATTAAAGGTGTAACAAATGGGGAAACTTCGTATGAATGCGTTAGAATTCTTAATTAGCATAAATGTATATAGAGTATTACGTGTCTTAAAAAGATGTTCCGTCGCGTGTAAAACTTGGATACGAGATTCAGATATCACTTGTCGATAAAACAATGTTATTTTTCTGTTATCGTATGACCGATTGTGGCGATAAGATTAATGCCCCCGAGAGTTATTCTTTCTATGGTTCCAGATGGTTCTAGAAACAAATTAATCAATTGTTTGCTATTGTTCTTCCTGATAAGTACCCATGTGAAGTCAAAGGTATTGAAATCATTTGCAGAGTTATAGATAGAACATAGATTAGAATCGTAATTTATATCCGTTAGCCCATTGTCAATTGTTTGTACATTCATTTGATAGTATATAAAGAAGCAACTTTGTTTTCCTTTATTTAAAAAAATATCAAATAATAGAACATTTGCTGTTCTGCAACGTATTTGGTATAGCTATAGCGGAAATGGCTAAATTGGTTATCAAATGTAATTCAGATTTTATACCAGTATTAATGAAAATTATATTGTATATAATTTTCTTGTAGGGAGGTTTCGATATTATGGTATACAAAAATTGCGCTGCCATAGTTTTTCCTATTGCCATGTTCTCGGCAAATTTGGTTTTGCAGTCGTTGTGCAGTCGGTTAAACGGTTATTTTATAAAATTATATATGAATATGCGATGATAAAAAAATCCAGTACTTCTTTCTTCTTTGTTTGTTAACCGATCTTCATTTTTTTTTTTTGTTTAGCAGCATTTGACCTATAAAAAAACAATAGAAACATTTATTTTCCTTCCTGTCGACGGCTCGGAGCCATAAATTACAAGTCTCCATTTCTCATACTTTACGATCCTGACGTCTACTAATCTTGCAATATTTATACATTTTTAAGTAAAAAATCTTTAATAATATAGAAATATTATTTGAATTAATTGAGGTCGAATTTTGACCACATCACCAGTAATACTCTTCTTAATTTAATATATAGTTAACTTACTTAATCGAAATTGTAATACGCACAATTATGAGATCATTCATATCACAGTCCCTTGAAACTTCGCCTACATATTTCCACTGACCCTTTTAACGTTTTGTACTGAAATATTAAAATCGTCAATTATTATCTTTGTTTTCCGTCTCATCAATGGCAAACATTCGAACTGTTTGTTTTTAATTTTCCTAAATAATTATATTTCATTGTAAAAATAAAATATATGTGCAATTTTCCGAGTCTGAGAGTGATATCATTTTTAAATACGATCAAATGCTTAGTTCTCTTGGTCATATCTACTATCAGCGCTTTCAGGGGAGACACGACAGACATGTTGGCAGTACAGATAATGAAAGACGTCGACTCATTATATAGATCATTGTCGTATATAATAGAATGTATATTAATTATTATTTGTTCGCTTTTTAGTGTTGTTTGTGAGAAATGTAGTGACAAATTTCGGATATATTATAACATCTTTTCAAGTTACTAACTCCTCAGGGAGTTAATAAAAACATTTACAAATTTGGACTTGAATAGATATAAAAGATTCAATAAAAGCGTCGTAAAATATAACAAATATATCCCACTGTACTGCCAATTTTAATTTCAGTGCGTTACCACTGGGTGGTTGTTAGCGGACGTATGAAAGAAATGAGAATTGTCTATCACTTGTCGCAGTGATTTAGTGGTTAGACAGAAAGCTATAATAATTATTAATATTGTTTATAATTAACGTAATAAAATAATGAATTATGGTCGGATTTCGATTACTAGACAACCACTAGTAATATTTAAACCTCTTTCGCCAACGGCATTCTTTTTTTTTACACAGACATATTACAATCTTAGTGAAGCGGGAACATATGTTAATTCAAGGAAATTGATTTGTTAATATTGTTAGAGGTAGTATTAATACATTCATATAAATTGTATTATACACAGGAATACGCGAGTGGTTTATTGATTTGTCATAGGAACGTGACTAACGGCCATTTGCATGACGGTTACGCCGCGCCATGTCGTTATATCGCGAGTTGTTATGCTGTGTGCGGTCCGTTTGTAAATACCTCCATAAATAACTACAACGTGACCTAATATTGCGTACGACGACATTGAACCACCATACTTTATACTACTCAACTAGGAGAAAATTATTTTATAACCCCTTAATTATTTTTCTTTCGTCATTACTCTTGAGGCTGATTATGCTAGCACGGGCCCCGTAGCATCTAAGTACGTTTTTATTTCATGAAGAAAGAAAAGATCTGCTCTCAAGCACAGCTGCCGGAATTCACATATAGGTGTAGGTCCAAACTTAGGGTGATAGCAAGCCAAACAATCTAAGAAAAAGCCATCTAGCTATGGTTTCGTTACGATGTTAGTCATCGAGAGTGTAGGTTTATTACAGGATTACGACTCTATGTAGGTTGATGCGGTGTTCAAAAACGATTCCATCGAGCTATCGTCGCTTCAGTGTCTTAGCTTAGGAATTCATACAACAACTGGGATGCCAGTACGAACTTTTCTCGATTTAATATAAGCAAATGTAGAAATGGGTTTAAAAAAATAGGTAACCCTCATGGGGATAAGAGGTGGCGTCCCTTTGATCCTGCAGCCGGGGTTACATCCTAAAAACAGACTTCGTTTGTCTATTAGGGTATTATAAATTTTATACAAGTAAACTGGCTCGTAGTGAACTCGATTGTTTTCATGGGTATTTCGATTTTATCTATATGCTATCTTAAATAATCTGTCCAACAGTTTACCTTTGAATGATATGAGATTTTGTATGAAAATGGTATTCATTATTCCTATATCTATACAGCTTTTAATCTTTCATTTGAAGAGTATTTATTGATATTTCTTTATATGCTTATTTAGGATCTCTATAATATAGGATATAATTAAACAAGAGGCAGTTGGGAATATATTGCTAGGCTCGTGGGTAATCAAATGCTGTTTCCAGTAAAAGAAATTTATTCGTATAGGCAATGACAAAAGTGGAACAGACTCACTATTACATAGAGAACGATCTGTACAATGCATAGTACTTTGTTATAGTGTTTAACATCTTGTATTACAATAATTTATAGTCCTTTTAAGATTTCTGCATTTTTCTTATCTTTGTCGTTCTTTTTATTCGCTTCTATGTCCAGATTAGAACTTGTCATCGTCGGCACCGTGGTCCGCTTATATATCTGTTAAAAACGAGGAATGGATATGTCTAGAATGGAATAAATGTTTGAGTTATAACGCTGATAACTTCAAAAATGAAGGGATAAGTGTCGAGGCATAATTTTTAGAACTTGTTTTTTTATTTACAATCCTTGGAGCGATAAGGATTCAATGTGTTCGGGCTTCCGTGCATACTTTTTACTACGAGTTAATTTGCAATATTTGCGGACAATTCTAGATTGTTACAGATAATTCTCCAATGTTCGAAACTGGTGCGTTTTTGGGAAGGTCGTAAAATTATTATTGTTTTTTGTTTTAGTTCTTCGGTTACCTGGCTATGGTTACGTACGGTGTAGACGCTTTCCTCAAAGGCAGAGCGGTGAGAGATGGCGAGCTACCTCAAGGACAACGCGTTGTCGCTAAACAAACCCACGTGGTAACACCACCAGCGCTCCCTTAGCATCATTTGGAAACCAGGTATTGAGGACACTACATCTTCGAAATGTTTAAACTAGGGACGTTTGAATCGAAACGATTATTCATTTGTAAATCGAATCACGTATGGTTTACCCGATACGAATACCATTCGCACATTTATGTAGCGAATCTTTTTTATCGAAAAGTTTTTTCTTGTACCAAAGATAAATGTTGGGCTGAACTGTCTATATAATTATGAACAGTTTTGTTGCTCATACAGCTAAATATAAAAAAAAATAGAGTAACAATGAAATTATTTGAAATTTTTCATTAGTATTGACCATTTCTACGTTCTATTTATTAGTATACGAAAACCTTCAACTTAATTTCGAATATCTCCAACTCTTCTTGTATCACAGACTTATATATAAGTGTAGATATTCATTTTAAAATCATAATTAAGTAATTCAGTTTATTTACGCTCTTAAAATGAAGATATTATAAAGGTATCTAGTCAATATGGAACGATAATCGTAGAATAAATATATGGAAATAATTAATTTGTTTTGAAATTTACGCCGAGGCTTGGCCTTAAGGCAGTTTTGGCATGATAATTAATATTCATTTGAATTGACTTCAAAAAACCTATACAATACTAGAAATAAATACTTTATAATTCTTATAATAATAAATGTTACTGTTCATACATTTATACCGTGTACCTTTAATCCTGTAAGCGGATTTACACGTAATTATTAGCTGTATTAAATTGTATTTTGTAATTAAATTAAATTTAGATTAACGTTTGAATACCAAAAAAATATATATACGACTAAATACATCACTGACTGATTTAAAGATATTTATTTTTCTACTTGAACACCTATAGAGTAATAAACGATGTAAATGATGACGGTTTGTCTCGAATGAAATCGAATTAGCGTCTATTATTTAACAATGACGTTTGAACATAAATACATGATTCTATAGTCATTGTTATATTACGACAGAGTATAAATTAGTGCAATAGTCTGTCTATAAAAAAAAATGTCTAAAGTTTTTCTTAAAGTACCTCGTAAGCATGTTGAGGACTCGTAATCTAGCTCTACGTTATGAAATAGGTAACTATGAGAAAAAATTATAAGCATTATAATATGGTTACAGTGTGACGTCTTGATATCGCACTAACAAGGTACTTTCACACGTACCTCTTAATTATAAGGTTACATTCGTGCTACAACTGTCACCATAGTATTGAGTTTTATTACGTGGTTATTAATGTACTCGTATTATGGTCACTTAAATCTCTACAAAAGTGTGTTTTTAAATAAATAATTGTTCAGGCTTATGTACAAATATGAATTGTAAGAGTTTATTAAATCGAATTATTGTGTTGACGTCAAGTTCCCTAACGAGATATCAAATGTTAATAAATATAATTTAGAACAAATGTTGGTTTATTAAATGAATAAGTATCTGGTGTAATTTAAAAATAAATGTCATTGATAATTTTTATCATAGGTTACAATATGTTTTGGTATTTGTACCAAACGGTATTTATTTGCTTTATGATTTTGATATTTGGTTTTCACCTGAGACAGAATAAATTAACTTAGAATCTTGGTAATAAACACAACAACACAGTTTATTATTTAAAGTAACATTTTAGGTTTTATAATAAAAAAAAAACCTAGAAGTAATATTTTTTGTCAACAATATTTTAGCTGCTTAGATACTTGTAAAATTTTGATATGACCAACTCATATTAAAAGGTTTTGGGAGAAAAATATTTAAATTAGTATAGGCCAGTGTTCTTCTATGAATTTCTAGGAATATATTTATGTATTATAATATTGATTCCAATTTTCAGTAGTAAAACTGTAGTGTAACATACACTACAACAAACATGTTAAAATAAAAATTAGTTTCATTCGTTTCTATGGTCTGAGATGATAGAGGATTTGAACAAAACCCTAATTTCATTCTCGGTTTGATTCGCTTGCGGAGATACATCACGGTTCAGAGGCTGTAGAGTGATTTATTTGTTGTAATTATCACTACATAGTATAAAACAAAGTCGCTTTCTCTGTCCCTATATCCCTATGTATGCTTAAATCTTTAAAACTACGCAACGGATTTTGATGCGGTTTTTTAAAAATAGATAGAGTGATTGAAGAGGAAGATTTATATGTATAATAACATAAATTAAATAGTGGAGAAATACTGTTATTTTTGAGGTTACTTCTCCAAATTGAATGCGCGCGGGCCACGGGCTGTAATGAATAAATCAAAACTACTGGATCGATTTTAATCATTTTTTCAGTGAATGACATATATTTTATACCCGTGCGAAGCCGGAGCGGGCCGCTAGTTATTAATATATGATATCTGTGTAGAGTGTTTAAAGAACTATCTACTCTTTTACGATATGATAGTATATTGTTACCTATTATTAATGAACTCATATGTTTTTGCTTAATATAAGTGTGTAATAGTCTTAATTATTATTAAATATAAATATAATCGAATGGACAACGTGACCTCTTTATTGCGTATATAATTAGCACTAGTTTTGGTAGTTATTCTTAGAGCAAGTTCATTATATTGATTATAAGGATAACTTGTGCAACCAAATGTAGTACATGCTACTCAAAGGTTGGTATATGCCACTTAACCCTTAAATGGACAATGTTGTTTTTAAACAACATACTAAACACCACAGATAAAATTGACCTTCTTTTAATTTTTTGTTAATTTTGACAACTAGTTCTTATTTCTGAACGAATTTTGTACTTTTTTTAATGTTGGCAAAAAGTATAGTAAATTCATGTCTAGATTTTTTTAATCATTTTTCCTAGACAGTAAGTAATACATGTCTATTACACAAATATATTTTTTTAAAACGTGAAACAAAAATCGTCCATTTAAGGGTTAAATATAGGACATCTACCAGTATACAGTGTTATAAAAAATGGTAAGAAAAATATTACGAGTTTTAGTAAACTATTACTTAACCTCTAACTTCATTAGGTTAAGATATTTATGTGATATAATATTAAGTACTTAATTCAAAACGTTTACAGTATCTAATATGTAACTTTTTACTATGGTTAGTATTTTGTATAATTGTGACCAACGTTACCTTTAAAATTATATATGTTACGTATTACCCGTCCACTTGTTTCGTTTGCTCATTATTTGTGTCAAAATTAATGTATATGTAATTTATTTGGTTTTGAATGGGCTAGAGATGGGTGTATGATACGAAGTAGATTGAAAATGATGTAATATCGTACGCCCTCTAAATCCAGCATTGAAATGTAAAAACGAAACTATTCGATGTGTAACAAAAAAAAAAATGAATTCATAACAGAAATTTTGATTTAGTTTATATAAATGAAAATATAAATATATTTGAATCAAAAAATTATTTAATTAATTATTTTATAAAATATTATCACTTGATATTCATATTTGTTAAAAATTTCATTGTTTATTTTATACTCCTAGGACGTTTAGAGTCATTTTTTTTTTCGATCTGTCTACACTGTTGACCTGGCAAGGCCTCTACAGTCTAAAGGGAGCGCTTGAGGCACTCACCCGATTTTATAGGCAACCAGCACGCAGGCGCACGGCGCGCCTCGGCTTGGACTGTCACCAAATATCCCGATTCTAGCTAAATTAAGCTAACTATTATTTCATACATATATGAATTCATGAAACATGCACGTGTACCAAGCATGTATGTTTCACGAAATTGAGACATATACATTTTAGAGTCGCCATCATTAGTCAAATTACTATAAATTTTGTTGAAAACCATTAACATAACCCTTCTCTGCCCAGGAGTGTCAATAATAAAGTCACTTATATTTTACAAGTTCATTTTCGAATATTTTATAATCACTTTTGATATTATTAAGTGTATTTTGAAATATATGGATGTTTTAAAAACGATGAGACCACTTATAATCACAATTATTGTATATATTTATGCTCATATATAAATTTAATACCACTTAACACCGAAAAAGGCGTGGATGGATTGTGTGGAAAATGATATTATGTGTATAAGAGGTGTGGTACTGAGATGACATCTGACAGGGGAGAGTGGAAAAGGAAAACATGTTGTGCCGACCCTACTTAGGTGGGATAACATGATAATGATGACCACTTAACACAAGTGCCAATGTATACCTACAATGTAAAGTTAAGTTTTAATATTCGATATGGATTTATGATTGCTATTTAGTATTCATGTAATGAAAATAATAGAATTAAATTAATGAAAATACCATAAATATTAGTATTTATTGCATATTTTGCGTACAACAATACCAGTTAGGTACGCGAAAGGTGCACACGTGCGTGTTATGACAATGGGATTGCAGGTATTTCTTATTTGTGTTATTAATAAGAAAAATAATAGTATTTTTTTTAATTCCAACAGATAAAGCCATATTATACAATAAAATTCGTATAACTCGTACGTGCACCTTAAATTGTTTCAGTGTTCATATAATTCAATGACCTTGTTTTGCACGATATATGCACCGTGTTGTATGTACTTAATTATTTATAAAGAGTTTATTGAATAATCATTTATACACTTTGATATTGATTATTATGGGTTTTTAATATATTGTACCTACATTTTCTGTATTATTGCATTATGGGGTATCTTTAGGCGATGTATATTAATTGTTTTCTAATTATGTACTAACATGTATCAATTGAGACATTAGATAATTAATAGGTAATATATTATTTGAGCACATCGTGGATATATCCAGTAATTTTTATATTACATCTTTTAATTAATACTCTTCGCGGTATGAAAATCGACTCTGAAAAATTTTACACAGGTACTTGAATTATATTAGTAATTTATTTTTAATAAAACAAGACTAATTCTAATTAAAAATACACCTACAAACTTATAAACAGCTTCTAATGCAGTGACATAAAGTTTTCTCGATTATTGGAAAGAAAAGTATTGCCGCAAACTGTCCGTTCCCGAATTTATTATTTAGGTAAATTGTATCAAAGACGCCAAACTGGGTATATCCATGCAAATTCACAAATTCATTTTATACCATAGGTATGTTATGTACATATTGGTTATTTATTTTACTTTATATCTGCGGTGTTGCGGATCGCCTCCGGGGATAGTAAATCGGTTTGACCGAGGGTTATTGTTTTGTAAATATTGTTATATTAATAAAAACGCTTTAAATGTGTTCCATTTGTTTTATTTTGGTTTTGTTGTTTACAAGTTATAAAAACTATTGTTACATTTAATCGATTATAACAAGTATTTTATAAATATATCAACGTTGTAGACTCCAAATATCGTTATAATTACTTTGTGATAAACGAATATACCGACTTAAAACTAGTACATGTACAACTACATATCAAATGTTCTTCAAGAATATCTAAGAGATACATAGAAAACAACAACTTTAAAATAAGCATAAAATTACAAAAATAGACTTCATAAACCTTTTTAAATGTTTGCATAAATCTAAGTAATAATAAACAGTGTAGGTTGAACATCAGTCCGATCGGTTACAAAGTACAAACCGACATAATGGCTATTTCAAAGATACAAATATACATTTGAAATAAATAGCAATTATTCAGTCGATAAGGTACGCAATATTAACTAGTTTTTAACCTCATGTCTGGTTGTCACACATATTATTCTACTTGAGGGGATCTTATGGCAACTCGCTTAAGAGTTGCTGTTTTTATTGATTCTAACATCAACCTATTCTTTCTTTTCAGTGTTATTTTCAATTGCTGAAAAATTCGGAGTTGTAAATATATTCTAAGAGTGATAAATACTTCCCACAAGACAATATGCTATACGTCAAGCTTATACCACCATATACTTAATAAACAATGTATTCATATTTTTTTTATCAAAAATATATCTTCAATTTGTACTTAAAATACGATTTACAAAGGCACTGTATCATGCAAGTGTATCTCTTTATTATTTCATTCGATTTAAGATTGGTTAATACTAAATGCTATGATAGTGATTACAAATATTATAAACTTAACCCTTTATTTTTCTCACAACAATCAATGATGCAGAAATTGCTTCTATAATCGAAAAATAATCATAGTTTAATCGTTCACTAGTCAAATTTTAAGTTCAATTAATACATTCAAGAACCAAAGTTAAATATAAAAAATAGATTCATAACAAACTAACTGGCAACTTATTTCTTTATTTAAAATAAATAAACGCGAATGACTTATAATAATCGTAGTTTATTTTTTGTCAACCTACCCTCTAAGTTTTTACTGCCATTGCCGAGTAGATAATAATACTCGAAATGTCTTGTGATGCCTTAATAATGTTCTAACAAGATGGTGGCTCCTCTTTTTTAAACTTTTTAGGCAGTTTTGTGACATCTCAGAATTCATGCTTCCTGGTATATTTCTCATCCAATTCCATCCGTCTATACAACATTAAAACCGAACTATATTACGTAAAATGCCACCAATATTACAAAATATAGAGTCAAATAATAAATGATTGTGAATAAAATATAAAGGCCACTACATGACAGACTAAAATCCCGCCACAAACTCCAGTCGTACTGTTGTCTGAAATATATAACGAACTCAATTTTTTTTCCTATAAAATATGAATAGATAAACAAAAATTTAATACGTACAAATAATGTAAACTTGATTTTTATACCAAATGATCTTAAAATCAAAACAATAACATAATATCGATTAAATATAACAACATTGAATTGATACGTACTATATACTAAAATTAGAACTTAATATGAGGTGGAAATTTTATTGTGGAAAATAAATTGATCAAATATTGTGTAAAATTATTTTAAAATATTGCATTTATTGTATGTTTTCCCCTCACTGTATATCTAAATCGACATCTCTACACTTATATAGGTTGTCGAAACCAAATAATGTACCGTAGTAATGTAGTCAAAGGTTTTTGTTTATACTTAAAATAACAAATACAAATTCCAATTAATTCTCTAAAATTTGAGTACACGCCAAGCGAATTTCAAAATACATATACTTGGCGGGTATTGAAATGCTTAAACATATCTTATAATAATAATATTTTGTCAGTGAGATATACTCGCCCGGTTAATAATTCTTCTGTCACGCATCAAATATAGCGAGTGACGTCACAGCTTCCAAAACATTGTTCTGATATTTCAAAATAGAAGTCTACACTTTTTTTATATAAATATAACACAGATGCTCTATCTGTGACTGGCGAACAAGGTTATATATACCATTATCAAGTTCGTACAACCGAGAACTTTAGTATAACTTCACTAAGAATAATTATTACAAACAATATAAAGGCACTTTGTATTTCTTAACTCAAATAAATAGTCTTACAGTCTATAATAATTTTTTACCTTACTTAATACACAAATATTAAAAATTAATATATAACTAGAAATGAAATGTTATGAATTTACAAAAGCAATTAACACATTGCATATAGATGTAATAATATTTGCAACAAAACTAACAGAAAAGAGATTTACACGTAAAAAGTAATATAACATTCAGACCTAGAAAAATCCATGTGAATGTATTTATAAAAGTTGAAATATGTATTTAAAAGCTAAATCCGCTTTCTAGTCATTTATGGTCTAGTTATGATTGTGATTATTACACTAATGTCTTTGTTAGTTTACATCGAGGCAAAAAGAATCCAGATATATTCACTGAGGTGGTAGACCTCGCTTCCATGCTTTATATTTCAAATAGCCGTCGAACCCGTATGCTATGATCGCGCAGAATCCAAAAAACTGGAAATAAAGTTACTGTATTTATCTTATCAGAAAAAAAAAATAAACTGCATTTCTTATTCAAAGTTTAATTTAAATATTATCCCATAAGAAAAAGTACATTTGCAAGAAGGTTACATAGAAAATTATAAGGTACTTTTAACATGAAAGTATAAAATGTGTTTGGTTTATTAAAATATTATACCATATAAGATGATTTAACAAAATAAATATACCTTTATAACAATATAAATATCTTTAAAACAATTTCTTAGGAGCGCCTATTACTGGACTATTTTATTCAGAAATATTATTATTTTAATAAAAGTGACAATGGATTAGTCAAGGCCCTTTCAGTTACCAAGTGGATTGAAGCAGTATCACACACTTCAATGAGACTAAGCTTTAATTAAGCAAAACATCATGATTAAACCATAGCAATATATATATATATTTTTTTTTTAACTGATTACACTGTTGACCTGGAAAGGCCTCTACAATTTCACCGGGCTACCCAATATAATAAAGAATTTTTTAGTGCCTAATTAATTAGAGACTTATAGGTAAAAACCACAATCAAACAGATACTGATATATTTTGGCAGTTGTACTTGAGAGCTAGTGTCTGTAAAGTTAACGACTAGCCAAGTCTCTGTCATATCACCACATATAACTGAATTGTTATCATACTCACCCCAACAGCATATCCCACACTCTCACCAATAACTGTAGCAAATATAGAACAGACAATGTAAGCGAGTGTCATGATGACACAGAAAAACAGCTCATATTTGTTCCACGGCCACCTGTCATATTTCTCCACTACATGGAAGGCATATGAAAGGAACAGGAATAATGATATGATGTTCCCAAACCAGTATAATATGTTATAGAATATTGCCGACACAAAGGACCATGATATCTTTATGCAAATGAATCCAACAACATTGCACATCTGCAAACAGAACATATATTGTCATACAAATTTAAACCAAATAAACTTGAATATTAAAATATATCAGCACGGAAGTTTACATTTGAATACTGGTACATAAATGATATTTACTAGAGAAATTTCTCTGAAATGAAAGTAACATATGTTTTAGATTGAAATCTTTTCATATGTAAAGTAGTAGATAATCATGCAGTCCATTTGATGTTTAATGGTAACTGTAGCCTATAGTTATGTATAACATCACTACATAGTATAAAACAAAGTCGCTTTCTCTGTCTCTATATCCCTACGTATGCTTAAATCTTTAAAACTACGCTACAGATTTTGATGTGGTTTTTTTAATAGATAGAGTGATTGAAGAGGAAGGTTTATATGTATAATAACATAAATTAAATGGTGGAGAAATACTGTTATTTTTGAGGTTACTCCATATTTAACGCATGCGGGCCACGGGCAGTAATTAACAAATCAAAACTACTGGATCAATTTTAATCATTTTTTCAGTGAATGACATAGGCTATATATTTTATAGCCATGCGAAGCCGGAGCGGGCCACTAGTCTTTAATAAATACTACAGTCCTGAGGCCTTTGTAATGCTTCATATATGTAGACACCTATACTTTTTGTGCTCAAACACAGATAGTGAGCACTGTAGTATTGCAGGAAAAAAGGTGTGATGCTGTTGTTCCTACTTTCAAACCTTGCACAGATTCTGTCACTCTCGTAACATCCTATTAAAGCTGTTATGGATTCCTCCATATTTTTATCTTTGAATATCTTTAAAATTAGATTTTTTTATTTCAAGATAGTTTTATGTCTTGAAACTAGTAATCCAAGTTCATCTTAATGGTCATTCATATATTACACAATTAGCTAGTTAGTGATACATTATAGTTTCATAAACAGGATAAAGTACAGGAAATGTATGTGTATATTGTAAAGTGTATGTTGATACATCAGTGAAAATGCTTTCACTGACATATTAATATAAAAAATAACATACCCTATATATTTTACATTCTTATTTTCTATTATAAATGAGAAGATTCATAAGATTCTCACTTTACAATACAGTGTATGCACACTAATATTTATTATATACTGGCAAAATAAAGTTTGCTGCAAGTCTTTTGATACCCACTTGTTGTTGTACTTAAATGTTCCTATTACTTAAGCCTCCCATGTGTTTTATGAGAAGCTTTATGTTTTCATTTGTAGGTAATGGATTAATTTCTGGATTATAATGTTAAATATTTAAGGCACTAAGCAGAGTAATACATAACCTTACCTGTTACAAAAAAAAAATTACAACCTAACATGTTGCCCTACCACACAATAAGATTATCATAAAGTATTTTCCCTTACACACAAGGTATAATAAGTGATATTGTTTATTTGTAATTTTGAATTACAAAGCTGGTTACTAAACACTCACCAACTGCGCTAATTTCAGAATACCAGGTAAAGTGCTAAAATATTCACTATCCCACCTAAGCACCTTCTGAGATGAAGTTACCTCTGGTGGCGGAGCCAGGTTATTTTGGTGGTTGTTGTACATTTTGAGTTTTATTCTGAAAATAAAATATCATATACTACATTTCAAGTTGTAAATAGTACATGAAAACCTACAATCATATAATAAATGTATATTTATCTACTTGTAACAAAGAAATGTGTAAGACTAGTGGTTTTAACAATTTGATAGCAATATCTCCACAATAATAATGAATAATAATATGTAAATGGGTGTTGCACATACGTTTATCCGTTCTATTACTAGCTCGTTGTAGACTGTAAATACACTGAAATTTAAATTGTAATATTTGAACACAAGTTATCATATGATACGGAAAGCTACCAGATTTTGTTAAAATAAACTTTAATTAATTTTTCGAAAATAAATCTCGTTCTAACAGATACAAGTTCAAACAAATTCAATTCACTCATGTATGTTGGCACATATTTAAATTTCTTAGATGAGGTTGAAACGCTCTAATATATTAGAAATGTATTTACTCAAATAATAATCAGTACGAAACCAAAACCTGACGTCATTTATTAAATAAATTAAAACACGTACACAACTAATATGTACACATTAGAGATAGTTGATGTTTAAAATTTACTTACCAAAAAACGTATCTGTGGCTGCTGTGAATAAATAATATGAATTTTCTTTTCTAATTCTACTGTAACCGTTTCTATGATTTGTTTTCATCACAGTTTTCACTAAATGTCACATTCTTGTTGGTAGTAGAAGTTTCCTTATTTCCATAGGTACACCTTTGTATAATAGGTAATATACTCTGTGGATATACCTTTGTTACAAAAAATATGATTTATATACAACAGATGCATGATTTTATATGGATGCTAATATTCTACAAATCTATTTTCATTCTATACAAAATCTGTGGGTTGAAATACTTGCTATGTTTTCTCATGGATCCATGATACTTTACGGTCCTAATTTTCGTATTTAGTACAAGTTTTACGTTAATTAGACATGAAACATTATATATATAGGCTGCTATTTTTCATATCAAGTGAAAAATATTATAACATTTTTTTAACCTTTGTAGATTAGCGTTTTACCACAATTTCATCTGATGTTAAATGATGATGTAGTCTAAAATGCTAGTCAGGTAAACTACCAACAGGTAGACTGGCTTTTAAATACATCAGTCGGAACACATTAACAGGTGCATGGCGACAGATTTAGCTAGCCAGACGGACTTAGAAAAAGCCCTACCACCATGCATATGAAGTTATGAATTTGTAAAAATCATATAATAATTTGGGCAGATTCTTTTACGTGTCTGAAATCTGAATCTGTTAAATGACATTATTTTCAAATATAACAGATTGACGACACGCGAAGTGTCAGTGATTAAAAAAACTGGTGAAAACCTATGAAATTATAAATATTTATAATTTTGTACTTTACTATATATATACATCGGATCAAGAGATTCCCCTAAATTCAGGGTTATTGTGGCTGTAGAGAAATTATTGAGTTAAAATTATAGGAACATTAGATATTCAACAAAAAATAAGCCACGTACTGTTAATTCGATTACACCTTTTATTAAAAAGATTGAAATGCAAGAATATCGAAAGTAAAGTTATTTCTCTGGAGTCCTGATTTTCGTGATGATAACGTGATTTCTCTTGTTTCGTGCTGGAGGCCCACACATCTTTTCTTTGTTTTTCCATTTTATGTATCAGTATGTTTCTTTAAAAAGTAATAATTAAAGACGTCACATAGCTGGGATTTTTATATATATTTTTTTTCTTTGCTGTTATTATTTTATGTTTTTGGTTATAGGATTAGAAAAGCCTACTATCAATGCTACCAGGTACCTTTTTAGGTTACCTGGTAGCATTGATATATGGCAGATGCAATTGTTCATAATCTGTGATATCTATGGTACATTTCAAGAATTATAAAAATGTAAATTGTAATCAGTTGTGATTTGCAAATGTAATAAAAAGTCGTTTTTTTTGTTTAGATACGCCCTTTTATATATTTTTTTATTAAAATATTATGGAAAATATGTATTACCGTATAATAATTTTGCACAAAATGCAATCGACGTAGAAATTTTTCGTATATATTTATTACTACTATTCACCGGTTGGTCTCGGTTTCCTTTAAATCTTCGTGTGTGATGGGAGATAGTGACTGGAGACCGTTTGTTTACGGCGGCTTAGCGTCGATAGTCGCAGAATTTGGTCTGTTAAATTATTAATATGTATATTATTTTATAACCTCAAATTATTTAAAATAGTATGTGATTGGATTTGAAACGTTATTTCATATGTTTACTGATGATTTAAAGTGATTCACTTAAAAAATAACATACCCTATATATTTTACATTCTTATTTAATATTATAAATGAGAAGATTCATAAGATTTTCACTTTACAATACAAATTTCCCATGTAACTTATGTATGTTAGGAATAATATATAAATAGATTTTTTCAAGCTTATGAAAATTAATGCAAGGTCAAACTTCTATTAAAAACATATTATAAATAGTCATGTAAGTCATAAGAATGACTATTAATATTATATTTTAAAAAAAATTGGTTGTTGACTCGGTAAGAACAGTCAGTTTAAGAAGTAGTATATTTTTACTTTACATAATTGCTGTGTTAATTTGCTTTGGAAATAAGTAACATTATAAATAGTACAAAGCATTATTCATTATGATAATGATTTGTTACCAGGCACGTTTCCAATAGACACAACAAAGACTCGTCTACAAATCCAAGGGCAGAAAATAGATCCACGACATGTGGAGCTCAGATATACGGGTATGGTGGATTGCTTTGTTAAAACTTCAAAGCAAGAAGGCATCAGGGCATTGTATTGTGGGTGAGTGACATAAAACTCCTTGATCATTTGTGACATAAATTTAAGCACAGTTTGAGTATTTACTAGTATCAAGATTCTATTCTAAAGGAAACAGTATTCCATACTGTTATAAATTTCATCTAAAAATTACTGAATGTTTTAGTAAAACTTAAACTTACTTTACAAAATAATTCTATTTATGCATATCAATAAAACTATTTTTTGTAAAACACAAATAAAATTGTAGTATATAAAATATAATTATGAATTTTCAAATAAACTTGATAACAACAGCAATATTTTAATTGAAATTAATTTTTATTTACTTGTATTGTTTAGGTTCAGAATCAGACTAAGGTGACAAAGTAATAAGGTGTATTTTTATTTTGCCACAGAATGAATTTAACAGCTTAATAATTCAACTTGCATAATTTACAAGCAATTCTAAAGAAAATTGAAGTATAGTGAACAACTGTACACATAAAGGATCAGAATATATTGTTAAGTAGTCATATTTACAATTCTGCATGATGGGTAACTGTTAAGTATTCTTATGTGATAAATTTAGTATCCAATGTAATACTTATAAAAACCTATTACTAATGACATAAAGTTATTGAAATTCTTTTATTATTTATATGACTGTACTGTCTTTGGAATTGTCACTTACATTTGAAAAAGACAGAAGATTGTATTTTATATTGGAAGAAGATTATATAGACTATCATGATCATAGAAGTCATCATTATCGTTCCCTTATCCCACCTAAGTAGTGTCGGCACCATATGTTTTCCTTTTCCACTCTCCTCCGTCAGATGTCATGTTAGTATTCATACCTTTTATACACATATAATTTTTTTCACAATTCATCCACACCCTTTTCGGTCTTCCTCTACCCTTTTATTCATTCAATATCAAACTCAAAACTTTTCTCCTTACATGACTGTCATTTCTTCTCATAATATGCCTGTACCATGCTAACCTTTTACTCCTCAATTTCTCTCACTTGTACTATTTATTCAAACTTCCTCAGATATACTCATTCTGGTCACGCCACACATCCATCTTAACATTCGCATCTCTGCCACATGTAATCTTTTCTCATCTGCCTCTTTCGTAGCCCAGCACTCAGATTCATATAACACGACTGGTCTGATTATAGACTTATACACCTTCCCCACGAGTTTCAATGACATTCGTGAGTCACAAACTACCCCAGACCTTTCGCCAAATCATCCATCCTGCATTTATCCTATTCCTCACATCCTTGTCTATGCTACCCGTTGTTTTGAATCAATGAACTGAGGTATCAAAAATATAATGATCATAGAAATATAGGTTGGAAAGTACATTCAAACTGAATTTATTACTAGTGAAGGCACATCACGTGTCGCATCCTGTGGTATTAGGGGTTCTAGGCCAGTGTAAATTGTATGCAAGTCCTACTTAGTTGTTAATAAAAGTGCAGTCTCTGTTTGATCAAGTGGACTATAGTTGTAAATGAAACATTTTGCACTGATTATTATATTTATCTCCTTCACATTTGTTTGCTGGCACAATTTTGATTATTGGAATGAATGAGTTTCATAAGTCTTGTGACCGTATGTTGAATGTTTATTAAAATTTTAATATGTATGTAATATATGAAGGTAAATTATGGGTCTAACACTTTCATATATCCAAAAATGATGAAATGCTTCACAATGACAATGAATGAAGCTTAACAATGAACAATATGATAATAAAAGATGTCATAGGAAGATAGTGTTGCACTAACTTGTAAACATCTATTTAAATGCCACAATATTGGTGTATGTTGTCTCCTGATAAGATAACCCCACAAGGGCAATCCCCTTGATGTAATTGTATTAATTGAATCATTCAAAGAATTGCAATAGTTTATAAGAATTATTTGTAGTGAGTGTTCTTGAAAACAACACTCTTTTCTAGGTATCATGCAGTGTCGCAGCTCATTGCTGCTGCACTAATTATTAATAGACGCTTGTATTGAAAATGAGTTAACAACATATTAAGAATCCATGTATCAAGGTCGGTTTTATTTACACCCTTTTTTATTTTATTAACTAACTCATAGATATACCGACCGTCTAGACATATTCATGTGACAAAGGTATACTAGCTTTTCGATTTCGTAGTTTACCTTCGAAATGTAATATATACATTATGCGCAGTAAATACACATTTAATAAAAGGAAACATAATGAAAAGTGTCTACAAAAGAACTAGAAATATAATTACCAGTAAGTCGGTATCGAACACGACATGATGGGATTTAAATTTCTATCATTATCGGTATTTTTAGTGAGAAAAACAAATCTACTTCGTTTATAGGTATAGCTCTACCATAAGTCATATCATAAATTTATCTGCGTCTCAAAGGACTCTCCGTGTAGTGGCGTTTTTTTTTTTATATTACTACATACCGTTTATAGTTAACTAGCTTTTACTCGTATTATGATTTGAAGGGATAGCTCGGGCACAGTACTCGTTTTTTGTATGAATTCCGTAGATACCTATGTTGTCTTTTACACTTCTGACAACGATTATGCATTCATAATCAACGGTGAAGTAGTTAAGGAGTGAATGCATAGCAAACAGACTCACTCATAATATTAGTTATGATTAGGATGCAGCATAAGTTTAATAAAGTGAACTTAGTATTGTTAGCAAGCGATATAATTAATCTTTACGTCAATGGTTATCGAATAAATTAAATATGTAATCATGTTCTCCAAAGTATTAAACGCGCTTATGGAATAACACTGTGATATATCTATATTTACGTAACAGCGTATGGTATTATGATAAAAATGTCATAAGGTTTGAATGTCAATAAGTTATCATTGTCCTTGTCTATGGTGACTTTTCTTAATTATCTATAACAGCGTCATATATCTGCTATGGTAAGTAAAAAAATGGAGCCTCAAAACTATGACAATTAAATAATAATTATTTTGTTAATTTATTCAATTAATTACTTGTTTGTTTGATACTAGCTATGGCTCGAGACTTCGCTTGTGTTAATGCAGATTGATCTATCCCTCGGGAATATTTACATTATATCTATATTGCTGTAACTCAACTATATATTCAAACAATTAATCAAAAAACGCTTGCGAAGCTACGGGCATAGCTTCTATTCTATAATTATCCGAAATCAGGACAGCTCAGACAAATAATCATTTTTTGTTATATTATAAATGGGTCGTTTATAATTAGGTTTTGTCTAGATCGTAAAATGTACAGTAACATTCATTTTGGCAAAATATCAAACGCCAGTTTAGTCTGATTTAAAAAAAATAGTTTGGATAGTGTACGATTTAGCTTTTTCTAGCTGTGCCCGCGACTTTGTTCGCATATTCTTATATGTCGTTTGTAGTTTTATAATTGAGGATATCGCCCCGTTTCTGGTTAAATCTCGTAACTACATTTTCCTCGAAATTGAAAGAATTAATGGAAAAAATTCTCGAGTACTTCATTTATGTAAAGCAGAACTTCTGATTTTTTTTTAATATATAGTAGGAGGCAAACGAACAGGTGGGTTACCTGTTGGTAAGGGATCACCGCCGTCCATGGACACTAGCAACGCCAGGGGAGTCGCAAGTGCGTTGCCGGCCTTTTTAGAAATGTTTTTTTTCTTGTATCTACATACTAAAATTTGAAAACCGAAAACCTTTTCATACGAGATTTACCCAGAAAGGGAATGATATCAATCAATAACCTATATGTGTTACTAACACGGGAGAGAGAGCACACGTAAAAGCAACTAAGATAAAGGTCAAATTCGCAATATGTAGCGTTTGGAAATCAACAAATCAAGTACCGTCTTTTACCATGTAGTGATTGTGAGAGTTACCTGTGAAAACTCCATGAAAATTTGTCTAATTGTTTTAGAGGTTAGCGTTTTAAATCAGAAAGACCAAAGTGTTTAAAAATAATCTTATTGTAGATTGTTATATTGATTATATCACTGGCAACCAGTTTTTGATCAATATTTTCAATGTACAGACAAGACGGTTTTACAGTTTTATTATCATATAGATATTGAATTGAAAGGGATAACAATTATTTGGTGTTTTGATGTGCGGATCGAAGGTGTCACAATTTTGAATAATTATCACTTTTCCCACCACTGTATTTCTAGTAATACGTTAAACGAGATAGATATAGTAAGAGGGCTATTTATTTTTATATAGTATAACTTTTATTTTGAAATACAATGTACAGTTAAAGCAATTTTGATGTACTCGTATGCCCGCAGTATCTGGCCGGCAGTTCTGCGGCAGGCGACGTACGGCACGATAAAGTTCGGCACATATTACTCGATGAAGAAGGCGTTGGCTAAACATCGCGCGGACGGCGGCACGAAGGAGCACTTGCCCACGAACACGTTCTGCGCAGCGTTCGCCGGCGGACTCTCCAGCGCGATTGCCAACCCCACTGATGTTCTCAAAGTGCGAATGCAGGTACCACCTCATTTTATATACAGTGTTGTGTCAATTTTATATTGAATTGCCAATATTGAAGACCGTAGTAATTACTTTTCCTAAATTAATTTGTTTAGGCGACTCTGGCTAGATAAGGTGTAATCGTGATCAGTTTTATAAAGTTAAACCAAGTTAATTATTCTAAGCATATAGTTTTATAATTTTAATTTATTTTACTTCACGGAGACATTTAAACATGGCTATATCTAGGTATAATATAAGTTTTTTTAAACATACATGTTACAGGGTGTCAATTATTGTAGGCAGTAGTGTTAAGTTATTGTAGTGTAATTGATTTTTAAAGTAGCAGATGGTAGGTAAAACCAATTTGGGACTTAATTCTTACAAAAATCGTTTTATGTCCTCGACATCTTGCGTTATGCCAAACGAATTGTACGTAGTACCTTATGCTCGTTTAGTATTTTTTTTACCTACTTTTTGTCCGGTAATTGCTCTGTTCCTAAAAGTTTTTGTAATGGATACGCTATTAAATTTAAAAAGTTGTTCAAATTTGACCGGTACTTTCAGACTTTTTAGGGATGGGTGTATCTTTTGAATCATTTTTGAAGTGAGGCCAAATTAGCACATATTAAGGTCACATTTTCGTGTGGAGTACTCTGCTCACAAATTTGGGTTGGTGTTCTTATTTACCAGTTTTCCACTTTTGATTCTGTGGAAAGGCGAGGTTTAATTACTGTGCAGTATATGGAGAGGAGTTGAAGAAGTTAATATTATATTAGGAAACCCAGTGTCTAATGCGGCTCGGATAATTTATTAGTTTGTTTCCTTAATTTCTAAATGTGAGAATCAAGTTTAATGATACATGAATCCACCTTACGAGGCTGGCATAGTCATCAAGGATGTACTGAAGCCTCGTTAAAATAAAAAGAAAAAAAAATAGATTTATTAGAATTTCTTAGAAACATTGGGTTATTATGCACCTTCTATAACATGCACAACGGGAAATGACTTGCGGAACTTTTTGATATGGTGACTTCCTTACAGCTCCAAATTGGCATGTTTCGCTACCGGTTAGTTGCATAGGTTTTGTTTAGAATGTTTGTAATAGAGACATGCTGAAGGCTCTTTGAAAGGGGTTGGAAGCGGTAAGCGGTAGCGTGAACGTGACGGGATGAGATGGGATGGGATGGGATGTGATGGGATGCGCAGGTGGGGGAGGAGCGGCGCGGGCTGGCGCGCTGCTTCGCGGAGACGTGGCGGGCGGAGGGCGCGCGGGGGCTGTGGCGGGGGGTGGGCGCGACGTCACAGCGCGCCGCGCTCATCGCGGCGGTGGAGCTCCCCGCGTACGACGCGTGCAAGCGCCGCCTCACGCCTCCGCTCGGGGACACGCCGCTCAACCACTTCGTCTCCAGCTTGATCGCCAGCCTCGGCAGCGCCGTCGCCAGCACCCCCCTCGACGTCATACGGGTACTCTCTCTCCCATACTTACTCACTTCAAACCCAAATACGATTACCGATAACACTATCTATTATCATGTTCCAACAACTTCCACCCCTTTCCAGCCGTTTCAATTGCGCCGATGTGACGTACAAAACTTATAATTTTCCCATTCCCGCGCTCCTGTTTCTATCATAGGTGAAAAATCCTATAATATTTTAGTTCCCCCATTCCGATTGGTGGAGTAACACTAGTTACTGAGTACCAGATTTTTATCGCGATCTTACAAAGGTAAAATACAGTGTACTGCTGGAGATGATATGGACAGCTGCACGCGGCAGTGGATAGTGAATTTGGCCGCAGGAGAATCCAGATCAGTGCACGACATCACGCTTCCCACCTTCACTTTTCCCCTCGCCATTGTGGCGACGTACCCGGCGGTGCTTAGCTTCCTCGCGCCTTCAGTTACAAACAGACATCTTCTGAATGAAAACGTTATTTTTATTGTTTTAACTACAATCAGATTAATTCCAATGAAATTATTTTCTTTCTAACCGACATTTTATTTAGGCGATCTAACGGAATAAGGAACCTACAAGTAAGAATAAATGACAAACATACATTATGTAGCATAATATTGACATTGAAAAAAGAAATGTTCATATAATGTTTCAAAATAATCTATTTATCAACTTTATAGTGCATTATATAGGTGTGCAATAAAACACAACGTGCTATAAAACCAATATAACTTTGCATTAATTTGTTCGCGGGCAGTTTTACTCAAAAACTACATCATGTAACAAATTTTGATTTAATAACACTGTGATAATAAAAAGTTTTTTCTTTGCCACAAAGCGAAATTATTGCGCAAAACTTTTGCAAATTACTCTATGTCATGCTCGGTTTTATTAATTGAAATAGATAACACTAGTGCAATAAGGAGTTCACTCATCATCAACGTGTTATACAATAATGCTATATATAACTCAACTATTATTTTTATTCAACTTTATAATCGATTAATTATATTTACTTTATAACACTATTGAATTACTTGATGCGCCAGGTTTAGCCAGGTTGTCAAATACAAAATACATGTTCGAGTTCGTGAAGCACACATGCTGGTACACACACTTCTCATATACACCTCAAGATGTATTGTTTTACTCATGTCACCTATTAAATGAACTAACTGTACGTTATCTCCATCGCAATTTGAAATTTCCTATTTAATTATCTTGTGAAAGTTCTCGAAGAAAGAACAATGAATCCAGTCATCTTAGTCATAATTAGGGAAGTACCTCGAAATTTGAAATACCCCGCTATAAACTCGTATGATTTTGTATTTGGATATCCTAAAAGTCGTCTCAAAACCATACAATATTGATAATAAATACAAATAACGAAATACCAATAGGAAACGAGATATTTGCAAAAAAATATATACAAAAAATCGATTTTTGGGACCATTTTAATAGTTGTGTACATCCTACCATATGTAGACTTGAGACAACTTTTAGGATGTCAAAATACAAGTTTATAGCTGGGTATCTCAAATACCGAAAGAAATTCACTAAGATCACTGAGGAAAAACAATATTATAAATTAAAGCCACATGTTGAAAATAATAAAATCTTTAAGAATTGATAAAGTAATTAGGTATTTACCAGACTGTTTTTGAAGTTACTATATAAATTGATTACATTGACCGGATTCAGAATACAAAAGAATATGTAACAAATGGTAATATATCGTTATCCTCTAGTTTTATTTGATAATTAAATATTTCAGACGAGGCTTATGAACCAAAGAAAAGTGAAAGACCACATCGCGAAGCCCACTGAGAGGATCTACAAAGGAACCGTTGACTGTATGCTACAAGTGAGCTCTATCCGCGCTTCTAATATTCTAATATTCATTTCGTTATTCGTTTAGTTTAAGACAGAAGTGAAATGTATTGCAGACGGTGCGGAGCGAGGGGTTGCTGGCTCTGTACAAGGGGTTCGTTCCGACCTGGCTGCGGATGGGGCCTTGGAACATTATATTCTTCCTCACGTATGAGCAGCTGAAGCAGTTCTACTAGCACACGATGCCTTCGCGCCCGACTCCGCTCGCACTCCACCCACATCACACGATGCTGTACAATCCAAAGGTGAATTCATTTTAATTTGAAACATTCATTCGCATCACAATTGATCTCAATTCAACGACCTCGAATGTAGATACAAATCTGCCTTATAATACAGTACTAATGTGTGTGTCTGTTTGTATGCTCTACTGTATACTACAGTATTTTCCATTATGCCTTATAATGTCTTTCTTAGACCATTTTAATGAAAAAATTCTAAAACGTGCTATCTTGCGATACGTTCACATTTATTATGTGAAATATTACACTTCATTATTGGTCTAAGTTTTTTTTCCTGCTTTTTCATTCAGTCCTCATTATTATAGGTTATTACTCTCATTGTCAAGTCGGTTATTATTCCATTTTACAAAAATCTTGTGATGGCTTCAACGTTTTATATAAAATTCAGAATTTTCTGGAGAGTTATTGTGATATTTAAGCAAACAGTAATTATATTATATAGAAGCGATGATGTCTCAGTCGGTAGTGTGTTCTGATTCAGTGTCGAAGGACGTAGGTTCGAATCCAAGCAACTGAGTCGGAGCTTTCGCTGAAGGAAAACATCATGATGAAACCATAGCATGGTGGTAGGGCTTTTTCTAAGTCCGTCTGGTTAGCTACCACCCTCAAGTTGAAAATCTGTCGCCAAGCACGTGTTGTTGTGTTCCGGCAGCTGCACTTGAGAGCCACTCTCCCTCTAGGTTAAGCGTGACTTACCATCTTAGACCACATCATCATTTAATCTCAGATGAAGATTGTGCTCAAACGCTTACCTATAAAGTGTATAAAAAAAATGTCACCAATGTTATGCAATATAGAGTGAAATAACGTAAGCTTATGAATACAAAATAATAACCATTTCATGATTAATAAACCCTTTCTCTGTTTCAATTAACTCTTAAAACAATCAAATAATGGGATTATTTTCGTTGCAACTGTGATATGTATGATAATTGACAATTTGGTGGCTACAAAAGTCAATGGCTTGAGAATCGCAAAACAAGGCGTATTTATTGGCGTATATAACTAAACGAGACATACAAAATGCAGTTTTAAATCTTTATTAGAATTGTAAGTCTTAACAAAAGTATTCCAAAAATGAAAATGTATATGGCCTTAAGAATAATATGGCCGTTAACAAAAAAATATATAACAATTAATAACGTAGTACGAAATATAATCGAATAGATGACGTTGGAATGAAGTATAATGGTTGTCTGTATCACAGTAAAAAATTATATATATATATACTGAGTCGATTGTTTTATTTTTCAGATAACACGTTATTTAACTCGGAAATGTTTCAGAACGGAAGAGTTAAACGTTCGACATTAGCGGACCTCTTACTGTTAGTTCGAAATCGAACTCGAGTCCCGAAATCATTACATGTATGGGGTTTATTTTGATTCTCATGCGATATTTCCCCTACTGGTCACTTATTTAAAGATATATCTAAATATTAAGAATTTTAAGCTCTTATTTATCGTTTTTTTTTCTATCGACATTTCAATAAATTTACGTAATTATTCATATTAAATTAAAATCACCAAACAAAAAATTCACAGGTTTTTGATGCTTTTTTAAAATCCATACATAATGCGCAATTTCTCTTTGTCAATGACCAAAATTATATATAGAAAACAGCTGCACATATAGATATGTCGATGAGCCCTTGTTTGGGATTTCCATTTGGTATAGATGGCGCTGGCGTCGTGTAAAGCTATAATTGATTATAATAAATAAATATGCAAATTTTGATGTTGTTTATTATTATATAAGTGCAGAATAATGGTTGTCCTTTTTCGAAAGTTTTTTTTATATAAAATGGATTATGTATTAATCGATACATCCACTCGTATAGTCGATAGGTTCGAAATTTTTGAATCACTTATTATATCTATTGACAAATTCAAAACGTTATACATAAGTTATTTGTCGATTATCGATTGATTGAGTAAATTAATCGATTGTTATCCAATTGACATAGTATTTTCACTTTCGATTTGTAATTATATTATCATCTTTTGAAATCGATTATTGTCGATAAAATTGTTATTAATATCGACCACTTTTGAGTTTATTTATGAGTAAAATATGTTTTTTTTTTTTCAAAAGTTCTTGAAATCATGGTTGTGTTTTTTTTCTGTAGTAATATTCGTTACGGTTGGTTTGAAATTATTTTTGACAGTCGTTTTGATTCCGCTATTAACTATTCTATTTATGTTCATTGTTTAACTGATCGGTGTAATTTCAAAATAACTCGATCTTAGCTGCAAAGTTGCCATATTATTTATCCTTCGTATTTGTGGTATCTAAATAATAATATTTTCGAAGGCATTTAAGTCGTTTGATTGAGATGCATTTTAATTATTTTTTTTATTAAATTTCTTTGGCCTTGTCAAGACTTAAAGTACAAACTCCAATTTTAGTGGAATATTTTGCAACGCAATTTTACTTACACGAGAAGGACATAAAATAGGTCCTTAGCTAGAGAAAGACAAAGAAACAATTATGCTATAAACCGAGGCACATAGACGAACGCAATAGAATAAAACAAAGACAAATAGAGTATTAGAAAAAGACAAAGCGCATTATTGAATAATCAATACTTGTTTATGTCCGTAGTTAGTAGTTGTTGTGTATTTCTAATTCATTTACGCATTGCCATAGAAGCTTCAATTCTGTGACGTTATACTGAGATGCACGCACTGTTTTTTAATTTATTTATTTTCGTTGTCTAGTGAAATTAACTATTAATTAAGATTTGACGTGTGTTATACGGTTTGTAATAGCTGCTAATTCTATTTATCTCGATTTAAATGACAATGTATGTTTTATGACAGTTTATATTGTTTCGTTCGCAGATGACACAATGTCGCGTAATGCTATGAAAGTATTCTTTATATACAATCATAGTATATGTAACACATTTCACAATTCCCCTTAAACGTATTATACTTACATTTGAAGTTTTTTCAATATCGATTCGATTCGAGATTTTTTAATCGTTCTGATTAGAACTTAACTGCGTGTGACCGATGTGCAATCCGTTTAAGCAAAAAAAAAAAAAAAAACGAGATAAACCGACCCATTGAGCGCGGTACTCATATAATTATGGTGTTATTATTGTTGTAGTTAATTACTTTATATCACATGGTTTCTTATTATTCCATTATTCCGAGTCCAAATTATTCGTAAATGAATAGAACAAAAAAAAAAATGTGCATTTGCCTCGAGATGTGACAGCGAATCTCGAACCTTCTAAAAACGAGCATTTTTTGTACGACTCCAAACAATACAGCGGTAATATTGCTAATCGATTATCATTCAATGTCAGCTGTTCTGTTCGCATTAAACATAAAGAACTTTCGTATTTCTAAAACACCTATATTTGTGTATTTATTTGTATTGCTGTTCAAGGGAATACTAATGTTTTTTGGATGTGATATTCGAAATTCTGCTTCACATCCCTGTCACATACAATCCTCTTTTCATACATCTCAATCTTTGTATTGTATACTTCTCCCTCTTATGTGAGCTCCCGCGATTTCGTCCACGCCACATTTATCCTGTTCCGGACGTCCTATTAATATTTCTATAATTAGTCATGTAGTATTTTAATAGGTTTAGTTTTTTTTGTAGCCGACAGTGTAAAGCCAGGTGACGCCAAATAATATTTCATAAGTAGTTATTTATGTAAATAGTATGGTAAACGTTATTACTATTGTATATTTGATTAAATATACGTAGTTCCTGTTTATTTCGTAAATGTTGAAGTAGTTTTAAGTGTAGTTTCACTTGTTAATCTGACGTTTTAGTTGAAAGAGTTTACTTGTTTCATCTAGATCTTTCTATGTAGTATGTATTAGCTCGTCCATTTCTTTTTTACGCGGATCGGCATCATAATGTCTTAAAAAATCGAACTCCCGCTTGTTAAAATTTCTTTCATATAGGTTGAATTTTATTATTGATATATATATATATATTACGTTTTTCTGGTGAATTTTACGTGTAAACTAAACTTATTGCGTATATAATTATTTTGGTTTAAGAAAAAAATTGACTCTTACGAAGTTAGGAATTGAAAATTCATGATAAAAAATGGGATATCACTGTTATTAATTTTATTTAACTCAATGTCACCGTTGTACGTATTATTTTTGGAATAACACAATTATTTTAATAGAGTTATTTTGTAATTGTTATTTCATATTGTATATTTATTTGTTATCATTGAACGAACAGTTCTAAAAAAAAAAATATCGTCCAGAGTTCTGTAAGTGTCGCTAAGGAATCACTGCACTGTATAGGCAATTTGGAGTTAAGGTTATCAATATTAACCGGATTGTCTATAGTGTATGGGGGTCGTGGGAAAGTCATAACCTAGAATAATCGTGTAAAAGAAATTTAAATTCAATTTATGATTCTTATAATCTATATTGTAATACAGAATTCCGCTTATCGTATAAATTGAGTGACTATTTAGATTTTTGACAATTATTTAGTATTCGGTAGCGATTTTTTGAATGCGTAATAATATAGTATCTAGTTCGACGTTGAAGTCATCGCTTTTTCTAATAATTTTATTGATTGTACTGGACAAAATGTTAACTCTATATTGTAATTAGGGCCACTAGGACTCTTTAAATTCAATTTGTTGTACTGTAGACTTTCCAGTACTAATTAAGTTCGATCTGTGTTACATGTTTACATTCTGATTGTGGTTAAACTATACAATTCTGTGTAATGTAATAAATACCTTAAAAAGGAATTTGTCTTTTATTTCCCTTTTCAATAATTTAGAATGAATTTTGTAAATCTGTTGAGAATTTTCAGTAACAAAATACGTCATATTTAAACTTAAAGATTAACTCAAAGATTTTTTTTAAGAAATTGGTGGCTTTTTAAAATAACCACCTGGCTATTTCGCTTTTTAAATTGTATATTCGATTAAACGAGACATCGTTATGAAGTCATGGCATGTTGGTTTTCCAGAATTCATCTGACCATGTACCATGTGGCCACGTTGCAGTAGAGAATCTGTTTTTTTTTTAAATCTGCATTGAACTTTTTATAGTTTACGTTGTTACTTAAGATGTAATGTGATTCTCTACTCAGACTTGTAGGTTTATAAATTAATTAAATTATTATTAATAATTGCTATATAAATAAAAAAGGAAATTAATAACTAAATTAATTAATAACTGTGGGCTCGGCCTCTGTTATTAGTTGCACTGTTATAACTTATAATTGTTATTTGTAAAAGACGTTGAAATAATTCCAATATATTTATATTGCTGATAAAATGTTTTATTAGTTAATGGATCTTAACGGAAATAAAGAAATAAATAATGTTTCGCATTTGATTGTTTATGATCTATGAAAGTGAAGACACCCTCTCCTATATAAAATCGGGTGAGTGCCTTAAGCGCTCCCCTTAGTAGTCCGGTGAAACTGTAGAGGTCTAGCCAGGTCAACAGTGTAGTCAATTAAGGCCCTTCTGATTGTTAACGCGTGCCATTTGTAGCAGTTTGTTTTGAAAAAAATGTTCAAGTACAGGCATTCCTTAATCTTTTTGGCCGCTCTGAATGTAGCCGTAAGTTTTGGCTTGCTTATAATATTGTCAAAAGTTTGATAAACAACAAAGTTAAAATGTCATTATAGGTCTCTGAAATTGTCATTTATTTATCGTTAAGTTGTCTCTATGTTATACATCACTACCTAGTATAAAACAAAGTCACTTTCTCTGTCCCTATATCCCCATGTATGCTTAAATCTTTAAAACTACGCAGCGGATTTCGTTGCGGTTTTTTTTAATAGATAGAGTGATTGAAGAGGAAGGTTTATATATGTATAATAACAAAAATTAAATAGTGGAGAAATATTGTTATTTTTAAGGTTACTCCAAATTGAACGCGTGCGGGCCACGGGCAGTAATGAAAAAGCCAAAACTACTGGATCGATTTTAATCATTTTTTCAGTGAATGACCTAGGCTATATATTTTATATTCATGTGAAGCCGGAGCGGGCCGCTAGTATAATATAATGCGTATTTATACGTACATTTGTGAGTTGCGCAACTGTATTCAGAGCGGTCTAAAAGTTTGGCGATGACTGTACTGTTATTTTCTATATACGATTTTATTATACTATTCTTGTAAACTATTCATAAAATGTCAATCCTGACAGAGATGTCATAGCGTGTAATTGCATATAATGAAGTGATATTGTTCTAAATATATTTTAAATTATAAATTTTTAACAATTTAATAATGGACCACAATGTAATAGAATATGATATGGCTGAGAGAGAGACGGAAGCATGCGTTTGCAATGGAGGGCCTACTTTAGGAATTCTGAAAGAAGTACAAAAGGCATATGAAAATAAAATGGAGCTCGTTGATAAGATAGGTGGCTCGAATAAATTGCAGGTGAGTTATACTATTGTAATTGTAGAGAGTGATCGTAAAAATTTGATAAGTGCTTTATAGGTATACTGCTTGATTACAGTCCCATCTAATATCAAGTGTACAAGTGGGCTTCTCTTAAATGATTACGATAGAATGAGGCATTGCACTCTTTCTCGACTGATATCTATTGAAGTTACTGAAACCAATTGGCATGATGACTGATTTTCAATTACTGCCCTATAATACTCTAGAATATATACTATTGCCAATAAACACAATATTTTTGGAGGAAACAAAGATTTTTTGCAAAAGAAAAGCAAATGTAATTTTAAATTTGAAATGCGTGCCAAAACGCTAGCCCGTGTCATGGCGTCTGTTTATGACGTCATGATATTGACAATATAAACAGCGAGCACATAACGAGTGAACTACAGAGTACTTTATGTCATAGATTAGAACTTAACGTGAATAAAGCAACAAATTAGTTATTTTGCGTTATAAATATGAATGATAAAGTGTATAATATATATAATCAAAATATCAACAGCCCTAGTACAAAGTGACGTTTGCTAAAGCGTGACGTAATTCACTCTGATTGGTGTTCAACGTAAGATGGACGATTGATATATTTTATAGTTTTATTTTATTGAATAAATTATCAATCTCAACCTGGATATAAAAATAAATACCTTTTCCGTAACCTATTCATACGGATCTATGGGATAAACAGATTATTTTTGTAATTCGTGATTACTGTCATCATGCCAATTAATAGGTATTTGTCTGTGGGCTATTAAGTTGTGATCGGAAACTGCCATAACTGAAACCCCACGGTAACTTATTACCCCGGCTTTGGTAGATCTGGTGGGGAGTGACTTGTTGTTCTAAGACAAACGTCAACTACCGAGAACTTGAAAGATTTTTTGTTTATGCTTGTAAATTCTTTTGTTGGATGGTATTTTCTTTTGCAATAATTTTCTCAAATAACTTATTGTAGTGTTTAATTTTTTTTTGTAATACTATATATATTGTGTAGTTTGACCACAAATGATTTTATATTAAATAAAGATTTGTCGTAAAATGGTAACACACTAAACCTAGAAGTGGAACTGACTCTTAAGAGCAACAACCGTAACACACTTATATGAGCCAACTATCGGAACACACCTATATGAGCTTGATTAGATATTTGACTTCATGTTGGTAGTTAGTCGTGTGAATAATAGAACCAACCCTACCACCATAATATAGGTACATCAAGATGTTTTTTTTTCACCGAAAATATCGACTCATTGTAAGATTCCAAGCTACGTCAATCGACGCGGTGTCCGCACACGCTAAGACATGCGAATATAAGAAATTGTAATTTTATTTGGGGAATAACAAACGATTTTAGATGCAAGTTGATTCGCTGAGGTCCTGGGTGAGCGACCTCGTCGGTCAGAACACGTTATTGGTGCGCGCCCTCGAAGATATGGAGACTGAAGTCACAACGAGACTACGCTTTGAGAGTAGGAGGCATAGCGAGGTAGGTTGGAAGGAAACATTCGTATAAATTATTGTTTTTAAAGTAACAAAATGTGCATGTGATTTTATGTAATAGAGATACACAAGCAACGATGATGGAACATTTTTGATACTGAAACTGTACATTATAGGGATGGAACTACGTGGAAATAGCTTGTAGAATAAAAAAATACGGGAAATACTATAATTCAGCGATCCGCTCCGGCTTTGCAAATGTGTAGTGACTGTAGTGTACTAATGAAGAGACATACATTTCTAAGGAATTTAAGCCAAGCACTATCCGATTAACAATATATCACTAGTATAGAAATTCAGGGGAAAAAATTGTAGGTAGCTGTCGCGCTTTTTATTGGTAGGTGTTGTAGTCCAGTGAAGCTGTAAAGGTAATAAAACACGGTTTTGTATTGCGAACGTTCAGACCGACTTTTTATTACATTCTATTTTTTAATTACCATGGTAACCGACAGTACATTATATACAAGTAACCAGTAATAATAGGTATATATCATGTCACTGGCAAGGTTTTATTTTCTTTAAAAGAATTATAAGAAGTTGAGCAATTTTCATTCATATGAAAGTAAATGAACGATTCAATTCTTGGTATATTTCTTTCTTATCGTCTTATATAGGGCAGAAAAAATTGTCATATCCAAAGGCGCGATCTAATTTGCGTTAATCAAAATTTTTTTTTCATAATTAGCGATGAAAACAGGATATTTTTCGTACTATATAATTAAACCTAACTAACGATACTATATTTTACAGTACGGAAGGTAACCTTATAGCCGATTGATTTTTTGACAACGACATTTAATCAAAGTCATCGCTTTTGAATGTTTCATCATATAATTTTTTTTTTGGCGCTCAATCTGTATTATCACGCAAATAGACAGGCAGCAACTTTGTTTTATAGTATTTATTAATAAGTTCTATTTGTTAAATTTAAAAATATAATAGCGGAAATGAATTGGTCGATCGTCTTTCTGTGTGTCCACAGTATTTTCTGACGTTTCCTGTTTTATACATTTAGTTCTGTTGTTTTCATTATTTTTAGGGACTTAAATTTAATCGAATATATCAGCTCAATTGCTCGCATCGCTTCCCGAATCTATTATTTAGGTCTTACAGCACCTTGACATAGTCAAAACAGTAGGCCTTCTAGAAGTTTTTAGGCAGAGTCCAGCAGTCCGTAGTAAATAACATTGATGTAAAATAACTAGTTATAAGATAAAATATTGGAATGTAAGGGGTATAAGCCAACCTCACCGGCTGAGTAAGGAATAAGGCAATGACGATAGCGGGGTGGTAGAGATTTACCTACAGTCCGATTGGGTCACGACCACTATGTATATGGCGTAAAAAACCCGTCATAGTGATATACTTCTGCGCGTCGTGTTTCGGAGCCAGCTCGTGCATATCCAATAACCGGGTCACTTTCACTGTGGCTATGGTACTAGTGACATTCTTCAATGGTTCACCGCTTAAGGGAACTGCATTGACTCTGCATCCAGGGAGACCTGGAGAAACGGTGGTTTTGCTGGCCGCTTGCGATATAAAATATCCCAATCATGAATAACTAACATGGTAGGCTACCCCACCGTGCCGATTCGTCGTGCCGGTTGGTGACGGGATCGTTGACTCTATGAGCCAAAGGAGAAAGTGACAATATTAGCACACTCTTTTTGCGGCTAAATTCGGAAAGAAAATAGGAACAACTGATTTTACTTGCTCGTGAAAGCTGTATAATGGTATTCTTAAGTGTATTCATATATATTTTATGATGTACGAATGTTTTATGTAGGGAGGTTAAATGTCTATCACAAAAGTTAATTTTCGATTTTATAGTTTAAATCTTATGTCAAGTCGTGCCTTATTATGTAATATATTCATACAAACTCTATTTACTTGAAAACGATTTTATTATTTCAAAAGACCATGTGTTTGATCTGTGGTCACCAATGTCAGGCTGTCTTTTATTTCATTTTATCTATAATTTATCCCATAACTCTTTTACATATTTTAAGTTATTTTATCGGTATCGGTATCGGTATCCCTTTTTGGCGAAAATAATTTTCTGAAAGTCAAAATCTTGTAAAAGTTGTTTTAAAAGCGGTTCAGCTGTTTCGGAGATTAGTTGTGACAAACAGACATCGTGGCTTTATTGAATCATATGAATTAAACTTCTTTTTTCGGTTGATCTGTTCAGATTGTCTGTGAGCTTCAAGCGGAAGTGGCGGCCTTGAGGCGTCGTTTGGCTCGTAAAGACTCGGATATTCGCGGGCTGGTGGAGGTTCTGCGTCGACTCAGGGAATTCGACTACTGTACACTGGAAGGCATCCATTTCTTCGAAGTCACGGAGTCAGATATATTCGGTTCTTTCGAGTGGTTAGTCCTGTTTCCTCCAAATTTATTCTTATCTTGTTTTTGATGGATCTCAGTTTTTAACCGGTTAGGTTACCAAACATTTTACTTCGGTGCTTGATTAAATTTCTCGGTTTACGGAATTCAATTCAAAGTGATTTCAGATGCATGTATAATTATTTCCATCATGTCCAATCGAAATATGTGAATGTAACAATTTAATTTGGCAATACTGTGGCAGTTTTTTCCATACCTAACATGGTTTTATTGCTCTGTATTTATCTCTTGGAGCTATCTTCTGTACAATTGACCTAGCTGGTATATTATTTTGGAATGTGTTTGATGGTGTTAAAATTGTATACGTAAATGATTATTTGTTATACAGGCGACAAAAGAAATTGGATCAGGGCGATATCATAAGGAACAATCTCAAACCAGTTTCAGGCAAAATCAAACGCAACCGGCAACACAGTTTTTTATAGATTATTTTTATTAACCATTTTTTTAATGTTTTACATAATAACTTATATGTTTTATGAATATATACATATATTTGTTTCATTCATAATTATTTTATTTCCTAGATTATCTGTTCAGAGTTTGAGCATTGTGAGCTCTCTTAGTAAGAGACCATAACAACTTTCATTTATTTTGCAAAATTATCAATCTGACAATAGTTAAGATAGCTAATGCTTAAAATTCCTATTTGATTTCAATGGTCTTCCTGACTTCGCGACGGGGTAAAAATCTTTAAATAAGGAGTAAAAATCTTTAGGCAATCTTGCTCTCCTGAGGGTTCGCTTGATTTCAGTCGACAAGTTTAGAAACAATATAAATGTATATAGAAAATAAAAGGAATATAAAGTCAAAGAATAAATATAATATACAGGACTGTAGATCCATAGGTCGCTAATTTAGACCGGCTCGAAGGACCAAAGTATTATAATAGTCGTAGACTGCTACAAATTTCGGTATGCTATATGAAAAATTATAATACGAGCGATAGGATATGACAAATGAAACTGTCCGCGTATAGTAGTAAATGAACACTGACAATAACTTTAAGTCTTATTTCGCCGCAGACACACGATGATGTAATGAGGCAATATATGATGTTGACTCGTACAAAAATAAATTTTGATAGTTATTTAAGTGAAATCAATTATCTTGGGAAGTGGACGGCTTGGTCCTCGCAGGTCTAATTTTAAATTGGTTCAAAAATATTCCATTTCAACTAACCTGGCATTTATAAAGAATAGAGAGGTGAGAGTTTTCTGGAGCAGAATTATTTTTTCCAAATCCGTCCTAAAAACACTGCATTAAGGCGCTTACTATGTAGAACTCTTATACGTTACTACGGTTGATAATATCAGTATAAAATTGACTTGGCCTTATCCCACAGAACGGCAGCCTATTACGTAGATTTTGAATTACGAGAAATCTGCACTATGGCAACATAATTCTTGATAGACTTATCCGCAAATCATACGTTATCACAATTCGACTTAATTTATTTTTACAATGTGCTACGTGGAACTATAATTAGATTTAAAGAAAATATGGAAAATTAATTCGTTAATTACATTACATTCCGCTTAGATTTAGAGAAAATGTTAGTTTATACTATTGTTTGTACAATTCCATTGGTAAAGACAGTGTTTAATAGTTTAGCATGACACGAAGAGATGCGTCTGCGGTGACGTCAGCGAATTGAAAACTGTTAATGTGGCGTTGCATAATGAGAATGTTGCCAGGGAAAGGTTAGTTCAGGAAATCTGGTATATTTGTGTAGAACAAGTAAAATCTAAAGTTAATGGAATGCTAAAAAATATTTTATAACTTTAAGCTCATATTCTAACCTATTTTTAATAAAAAATATTAAACAGTTCGACAAAATAAAATAAAAATGTTCAATAAACAATCAAAGATAGGAAATAGCATCTGCTCTCTGCGACAATTCGACACGAACTGTCGCTTTTTAAAAGTTGATGTAAATATATGCTTTTCTGCTGCTTACTTTCAATTCTACCTTACAGTAGTATCCATTTATTGGTAATAAATAACAATCGTTAAGCCAGGAGTAGGTTAAAGATTTAGTTAAAATAGCCGTGAATAATACATGTATACAAGTTCATTATATTCAATTTAATTTACATTTTATACAGGGAAATTGAGAAACTGAATAAAAACATGCAAGAATATGAACAGATAGTATCGAATTTAAGAAACGAGCTGTCGCTCTCCAAGTATCACACACCGTTAGTATTTACCGAATAATTAATTATTAAATGAATGGTTAGTCATTAAAGTCAGGTATTTCGTCGTGAATGTTAGTTTTCTACTTTTATGGATAAACAACGGTGTCCATCCATTTTTTAATTACTTTTAATTATTGAGCCGAAACGAAAATGGCGTGGTAAGGTTCTTGTGCAACGTCTTGCCTGAGATTTGAGTGGAGAAAATATTGTGATGAAATCGTAGTACGTTGGAATAGCATGATTCAAAAGCCGTCTGATTAGCTAACACTCTTAAGTGTTAAATCTGTCGCCAAGCACGTATTAACGTGTTCTGACAGTTGCATTTGAGAGCCAGTTCATCTAAATTATTTATTGTTTAAAGTGATTGGGGCCATCATCATCTTCTTACCCTTACATCTTACCCTTATCCCACCTAAGTAGAGTCGACATAATGTTTTCCTTTTCCACTCTCCTCTGTCAGATGTCATCTCAGTATTCACACCTTTTATACACATATCATTTTTCACACAATCCATCCACACCCTTTTTCGGTCTTCCTCTACTCCTCTATCCGTCCACTTTCAAACTCAAAACTTTTCTTGTTACATGACTTTCATCTCTTCTCATAATATGCCCGTACCATGCTAATCTATCACTCCTCAACTTCTCTGTCACTGGTGCTATTTTCAAACTTCCTCTGATATACTCATTCTTAATCTTATCCATTCTTGTTACATCACACATCCATCTTAACATTCGCATTTCTGCCACATGTAATCTTTTCTCATCCGTCTCTTTCGTAGCCCAGCACTCGGATCCATATAACACGGCTGGTCTTTTTATAGTTATATACATCTTCCCCTTGAGTTTCAACGGTATTCGTGGGTCATAAACCACCCCAGATACCTTTCGCCAATTCATCCACCCTGCATTTATCCTATTGGGGCCAAAATTTATAAAGTATAATGCATTTCTTGTTTAGGGCCATCCAAATATAGCGGGAACTACAAAGATATAAGAATGTTATATATACGAGTATATTCCATAGTCATGTCAGTCTGTATTCTTATTTCGGTAAAGCATTGTCTAGTGGTACAGAGTGACCACTAGCCTCAGTTAAGACCCAGGTGTTTGGAGGTAAAAATGATGGTCATCAAGTTCCCTATACGTCTTTATCAATCAAATCGACCAGTAAGATATAACACGTAGGTAATTAATTAGCATTCAGGAGTACTTGATTCGTTGAAGTAATTTTATAATTTAAATACAGCGACGTGCCTCGGAACGATGCGGAGGTGATGGCCGCAATGTGTTGCACAGGAGCAGAAGTAAGTAATATTTTTTTATATTAGGTTAGGCATAACGTTGGTCAAAACACTCTTAAATTCGACACTAAATAGTGTCCCCGTGGGCTTCACAAGTGTTATTGAGTATTTGCTGTAATATTTCTTTTGCAGTAAATTGTTAGGGCTCATAGTGAAATTTAAGAAATAATTTAGTACAGTAGGATTTAAAAGTGACGGTACAATTAGCAAACATCATAATTATATAGTAACTTATACTACTGAATCCTAATAATATAAAGTCTGATGTTATTGCTTTTATTTGACGCGCGATCTACAGTGTGGTGACTGGGAACCAGTCAAAGACTTCAGTGCTATTCTCAAAGAAGAAACTTTACAATACCAGGAGCGCATACAGAAGATGGAGGAGAATCTTAAGGTGATATATTATTTTTAAGTCTGGAATTGATTTTCTTGTTTTTTCTTAATTGTTATAATTAAGTAAATATGTCTGATGGTCGAACACGATTTATGTCCTGTTATCGTATTTTTGGCATTTGATTACGACTTCATCTATCGATAACTGAGAATGCGGCTTTTGATGCGGTTTCCGGAATATACCTCTATGCCGTTTGGCGACAATTCTTTAATTTGGCAGCAGTTAATAGAATATGCTACACCGTCATGCTTTTAATAATATTTTCTTTAGTCTAAAGGATACAATTATTTTAGGATTTGAACCCACTATCTATTCATCGTTCGATACGTTAAATAATATTTATTGTGTAACGTTAATTACGTGTACTGTCGTATCTCGGGACGACAGTGTAGCAGTGAGAGCGTGCGAGCGCTGCGCAAAGCGAACGTTGTGTTGAGCGAAGAGACGTGCGCGATGCGACGCGTGTGCGTCGCGCTCGAGGAGCAGTGCCGCGCCGCGTCCGTGCGCGCACAGTTCAAAGACGATATCATACGCGAAATGCGAAGGCAGCTCAAACAAGCCAAGGCTAAGGTAATGCATACCCTCTAGGGTAAGCACGTACAATCACCACGCCAGCACACGAACTGCGAACGATTTAAAACACCATGTTTATACTTCTATTAAGAGAGATTTTGTTTTTTCGTGACATGTTCTTGCACCGACAGCAGTTCTAATGAATTCAATTAAACAAACGTGGATACATGACAAGACTGATATCATAGGATAGTCGGATTATGAATCATAATAATTTAACTGCGACAACTATATGCATAGAAAATAAATTTATACTAAAGAGTATATATTAAGGGTTTATAAAAAAAAGTGTGTGTGTTCTTATTATATAATTCTTATAAGTTATAGTTATTTGGCGTAACAAGATAAAAATATTTTCAAAAATTTTATCTTTCGCCTTATTCTACGTTTGTAGGAAAAACGACGTTAACAATAGAAAAAAAGTATTTAATACATGCATACTTTTTTTGAATAAAATGTTGATTATAGCTAACTCGAGGGTGTTGGTTATTCGTGCCGGTGTGCGCGCGCATCGTAAAAATTTACTCTCATCATTTCTCCCTAACGCGCCAAAAGAAGTATAACTTCAAAAGTATTGTATTACAAAAGTATTTACATTTTTTTATTGTATTTACCATTTACTAAGTACATTGTCTAATCTGACATGATACTGTGTTGTAACTTAGTTGTTTTTATTTGTAGTTATCGGTAATTCCTATATGTATTTGCTTGATGGCTTACTTTTAAGTTATTTTGGCATGTACTGTAACGAGACGTGGTAGTGGAATACGAATAAATTTTTCAATATATGCTCTATTGAATTGGTACTAAACCTTTGAAAACATATTTTATTTACAGCTTAAGGAGTTGTCGGAATTAAGTAATATAAAATGCCAGAAGCAATTGGTGAGTGGTGAGGAGGAGTGCGTGCGTGACTCGTCGCCGTCGTACGAGTCGGTGACGATCGCGTGCGTCCGCTCGCAGGCGGCGCGTCGCGAGCGCGTCTCCTCGCACGCGCTCCTCCACTCCGACTTCTCTCCGCTCTCTGACGACTGTCGTTCGCTGCGGCTTCGACGGTTCAGGCGACGAGTCGCTGGCAAATAGGACTCGATTGACTATTTTGTTGTTAAATAGGATCACATTTAATATAATTATTTTATTAATTCAATTATTATTTTATTTCAACAAAACAAAATCTATAGAGACATAAGCAGAATGAGTTAGCTGTAAGAAAATATTAACATCCTGAAAGTTTAAGATCACTAACTGAATTTGTTTTCGAGGAAAAACAAAACATGTAAAGAGTAGAAAAAAAAATCTCAGGATTTAATAAACCGAATTATCTAAATTTGTAATATGTAATGTATGTATGCTAATAATAATAATAGCTCCTAGAAAAAAAATAAGACCAATATATTATTGCATACACCCATTAGGTTAAAAAACGTCGGAGGAGTTTTACGAAATGGTATGCCAATTAAATCCATAACAAGCAAACCTGTAAACAATCTATAAGTGTTAATTTTATGGTGCGTACTGGACGCAACTATTTTGACGAAAATAAAAAGAAAGATATATAAATGGTTTACAAATATTTTTAAAAGATGGTTTTATATTCGTTGTAGCTTGCATATGGTATTTGTTGACGTGGAAAAGGCATATGATCGAGTACCTCGGTATGTTCTGTGGTGGGCGCTGAAAAAGAAAAGAGTGCCTGGGAAGTACTTACAACTTATCCGTTGTATGTATAGTCAAACTGAAACACATGTTAGGTCCGAGGCTGGGGTTACCGGCAGTTTCCATATGGCTGTAGGCTTGCATCAGGGATCAGCTTTAAATCCTTATTTGTTCATTCTTGTTATGGATGCACTAACATCAGACATATAGAAGGAGACACCTTGGTGTATACTGTTTACTGATGATATTGTTCTTGTTGGAGGAAATGCTGCCGAGGTCCAAAGTAGGCTGAAGAAATGGCGAGAAAAATCAGAGTATGTTGGTTTAAAAATTAGTAGGATAAAAACTGAATATTTGTTTTGCGACTTCGGGGTTCCATCCAGTTTTTGTCATATTATCTTAAACGTTGTATTTTTACCAGCCTGCTCCAACTTTAGGTACCTCAGTTCTTTGATCCAAAACGATGGTCGCATAGATAAGGATGTCAGGAATGGGATAAATGCAGAGTGGATGAATTGATGAAAGATGTCTAGGGGTAGTTTGTGACCCAAGAATGCCGTTGAAACTCAAGGAGAACGTGTATAAAACTATAATAATACCAGTCATGTTCTATGGAACTGAATACTAGGCTACGATAGAAACGGATGAGAAAACATTACATGTGGCAGAGATGCGAATGTTAAGATGGATGTGTGGTGTAACCAGAATGGAAAAGATTAAGAATGACTATATAACAGGAAGTTGGAAAATAGTACCAGCAACGGTGAAGTTGAGGAGTTTAGATGGGACGGGCATATTATGAGAAGAGATGAAAGTCATGTAACAACAGAAATTTTGAGTTTGAAAGTGGAAGGATATAGGGGTAGATGAAGACCAAAAAAGGTGTGGATGGATTGTGTGAAATATGATATGTGTATAAAAGGTGTAAATACTGAGATGACATCTGGCAGGGGAGAGTGGGAAAGGAAAACATGTTGTGCCGACCCTATTTAGTTGAGATAAGGGTAAGATGATAATAATAGTCTTATAGTATTTGTAAATATTATCGATGGCACTTTCGTTAAGCGCTATTAATTTATAATTTTGAATACAATAACGGAAACGTACGAGAAAGGTTTACTATGTTTTATATTTAACGTAATGTATGGCGTCTTTGTGTTCGGTTGTAAAAGTGTTTGGACCAATGTTAAGTAATAGTATTTAATAGTAAGGCTTGTACTATACTTTACAATCTAGTACAGTTTCGTTTGCTCGAAACAGTTATAGTAGCCCAGCTGTACATTATTTCCCACCAGTACCATAGTATTGATCTATGTGTATACTGCGTATACAAATGCCGTAGTTGTAAAGGTTATTTTGTAACATCTTTTCACCAAACAATCTATTTCAATTTGCTCAATTCTCTGGTAGTTTAGAGATCCTTATAAATGATTGAGTTGGTAATGTTCATGAAAGTTGTGAATCTAATAGAAGTCTTTTGTTAGCGCAAATCTGTTGATTAAGTCATGGCACTTGTTTTATAGATAAATTTTCTAATCAATAAGTGGTGGAATAGTCACTCACGAATTTCAGCTGAGTGCCTTCCACGTTCGTCCCCAAATCTGGTGAAGCTGTAGATACCCTTCTGTCCAATAGCATTAGTCAGTTTGAAAAAAAAAACATGATTTGATAATTAATCTTCACGGTTGCTTACGAATTAACTCTTTGGGTCAGATAATTTTTTTTTATATTATAGGGGGCAAATGAACAGGTGGGTCACCTGATGGTAAGTGATCACCGCCGTCCATAGACACTAGCAACACCAGGGGAGTCGCAAGTGCGTTGCCAGCCTCTTAATATCTGTGGGCCTCCGGCGCTCTCACTGACCGAACGAAACGCAACAGTGCAAGCACTGTTACTTCACGTCGGTTTTCTGTGAGAGGGTGGTACTACCCCGGGCGAGCCGACCCATTCGTTCTGAAACCAGTAATAGATTCAGCGTAGCTCTACCACCTCGAAAAATTATTTCTCTCCTTTAGAACCTTCTACTAAATTGTTTTTGGTATCTTAGTACATAAATGATACAAGTTTTGTAATTCGAAACTCATGGTTATAAATAAACAGCAAAGAAATATCTGCCAAGTTACGTCAACCCCTAACGTGAGTGCAGATCATAATGCAGTTGTACCTGAAGACCGGAGTCCAGATGTATCCATAATTGAACCAGTACGTATATTAAGTTTGTTAATGTGACAGTAAAAGTGTTGAAATGAGTAGCTAAGGCAAGTAAAATAGACACGAATAAACTCATAAACCTATCAAATTGCACTGAGGTAGTCTATAAGCCTATTTTTAATGTAAGTGTATTTAACCCAAGAGAAATTAATATTTTCTTAAGAAACAACAGAGATGTATATTTAATGGCAAAGTAGGATTTGATTTTGAATAATATTTGATTATAAATGTTAGTAGTAATTTGAATTTTTGCAGGCTCCATTTACAACGATTGAAGTCTCAGATATATCAACACCTGTCCAGGAGATGATACTTCAGGAGCGATGTGTGTCTAGTATAGAAACTCTTCAAATAAAGGTCTTAGCCGTTCTATCGATATACAGGTTTCGGAGAAAGCAGATGACGTGAAGGGTGTTGGACAATCGCACTATTGCGGTGTTGGTGTTGGGTGAGTTGTCTATTTACCTTTACAATGTATTCCAACGTAGTATTTTGCATTATTATTTACTTATGCCAGGATGAAGTGATTAAAAGGCTTTACTTACAATGATCGGGTAGTAAGGAATAATGAGAAGCCAAATCGTGCAATGGTCAATTACGTTTATTATATTTATATCAATTAAATATATAAATGGGACTTTAGTCAATGTTAGTAATGTGGGTTGTAGATAGAAAATACTATATTTCTATTATTGCGCGATACATGTATTTTGTTGAATTTTATGTGCCACATAAGTCTGTGTAGAGCGATTTCTAACTTCCAAATGTTCAAAAGAGAAAAACGATAAAGAGAAACAAATGTAACAATAAATAGCGGCTGTCTATTTTCGTATCTCTGATGTTATGAAATCCCATAGGAACAGATGCACTCAGTAAACAAGTAATAAAAGACAAAATGCACATTTAAGGAACAATACTTTCGTCCAAGTTCATCTAAATACTCTAAAATAAAGCTGGAGCACAAAGCTGTTTTTTATCACAACGCATTGGCTGTAATAAAAACTAGAGGTGTTCAAATCTGATAATCCTTCCAAGTACAATAAAGACTGAATATGCTTTATTTATAAACATTCTCTCTGTATAATATTTGGAACAATCTGGAACATTTGGAATATTCTGGAAACATAACTCAAACAGTATACCCGTCGTAGGTGATGATGCTATAGTAATGTAAAACTTGGTAAGACGCCATCAAAAACTTTAGGTTTAAAAAACGCGTTAAAATTTTATGTGGTCACATTTTCGTGTCAGACATTCAAACTGTTTCTCGGACGCTTTATTATTATAGCGACCTAATTCTTTTCGTTTTTTCAGCGAACGGTACGAGGAAGCACCAACAAATTTGTTAGAGGTATATATATATTATTTATTATAATTGGCACACCCGTCGTATGTTTTTATATAACACACATAAATAACAGAATGTATTATAGGTGAATTATATAGAATGCATTGGTTTATTTTATACTAGCTGAGCCCGGGGCTCCGTGTGCATTTCAACACAGAATTTGTTTTCTTCTCGTAACATTATCTTTCTCATCTTTTGTGATTTCTAAAATTATTATTGATAATTTTTATACGCTCTAAGATTAAACCAAATATACTTTCTGCATTTCACAGACGTTTTTAAGTTATATTCAGGCATATTATAAATAGACAGATTTTTTTTTTAATATTATGCTTGCGATCAATGTACTTTAAAATAGGTACCTATTACAAGTTTTGGATAATAATTATATATACAGACAGGATCACAAATTTATCAATATAGATTAACCTATGTTAGAAACAAAAAACCATCTTCTAATTGTGGAATGAATGCCCTCAGCAAAAATGCAGTGCTACTAAAATTATTAGTAATGAAAAAAATCTTTTTTGGTGTGGACAACACTCTATAGGCCGCCATGAGTCTTTAAAATCGAATAGTCTGGTAAAGCTTTAAAGGTCTGTCAGTACAAAAAAAAACATAAAATCGTGTATTAACATCTGTTAACTAGATATTACAAATTAAAATCATAGTGACAGAATGGTAAAGCCCGTTGAAATGCCTTCAATATCTGCAATTTCAAATAACGCAATGTGTTGACATATTTTCTGGAATCTGCATACATTTTATAGAATGTTTTTATTTTACCTGAGTATGATAAAGCTCCTGACGGCAAACGGAGGGTAATAAAAATTCACGGCTACCATCGCAAGATCTGACAGCAGTCGTTGCTGTCATCTTGATTTACGTTTTGTTATACTATGAGATGATGATGAAGAAAAACTTTATGAGGAAATATATAAAATTAAAATAAATAAAAAACAAAGTTAATTATTGATTTCTCTTTGTTTGAAATCGTTAAACCTGATGACGGTGAGGGCGAAGTATAAATTAAAACTTACGCTATTGGCTTTAAATTAGCTTTTCTCCAGCGACAATGATGAGTATTTGTAGGTGGTAGAGCTACGCTGAAGCTATGACTGGTTTCAGAATGAATGGGTCGGCTCGCCCGACGCTCGGGGTAGTACCACCCTCTCACAGAAAGCCGACGTGAAGTAACAGTGCGCCCGCACTGTTGCGTTTCGTTCGGTCAGCGAGAGCGCCGGAGGCCCACACATATTAAAAGGCCAGCAACACACATGCGACTCCTCTGGTGTTGTTAGTGTCTATGGACGGCGATGATCACTTACCATCAGGTGACCCACCTGTTCGTTTGCCCCCTATAATATTTAAAAAAAAAGTTTTATAAATTAATCAAAACGTGTGAGCTTGCAGTTTGCAACGTCTTAACCTTTATATGGAAAGATTTTTGAACTCGAGATTCGTTAACTATAATTATTTGCATCGAAAATGTTAATTGCCATTTTTTTTCTACATAATAACGCCGATTTTTGCGAACTATTTTATAATATCATGAATGTCGTACATGAATAATTTATATAAATAAAAATGAATTGCTGAATGTATGTAAGCGCATCACTTCAGAACGGCCACATCTATTTGGCTAATTCTTTTTTGTTGTGTGTAAGTTGTCAGCACAATGTTTGTATGACAGAAAATGTTTGTAAAATCGTATAGAAAGGAAAAAAATTGGTTAAGCAACTTAATGAGTGATTGAATGAGACAGAAGACAGTAGGTAGATCTTCAAAAATATGGTCACAATTGACAGACTGATATTCAATTGTTCAGTTGCCATTTTATTTCATTACATGGTCGTCGCACTGTTTAGGGCAGATTTGGCCTCATTTTTATTTTCTTCAGTACACCCGTGCGAAGCTGAGTCAAGTAGCTAGTAATAACATGTTTTTATAGGCATATCTAACTAATAATTGTATTTGATGAAAACAGGGAGCGTTAAAGCTTTTCCATGTTTATTTGATAGTAGAAGAGATAAGCCTAATGAGAATAACTAAGTTAGCAAAAGTGATTGTTTAAATAATCGATATAATAAAATGTAGTCTACTTCATCTTAAAAATAAAGCATTATAGCAAGTCTCCACGAAAGCATGCTATCAAATAGTTCATAGCATATTATATACCTATAAGTACGACGACACGACGTACAGTTTTAGTAACATCGTCCGCAGTCATAATACAGCCGCGACAAGGAAAAGAAAGTCGAAAATAAGAAAAAAAGTGGACCACCCGAATTTTAGCAATAAGTTACTTGTGGCGGTTCTTTCGGGTGTGTATATTTAGCTAGTTTGTCGTAGACGCGAAGATATTAATGCGCTGTGACGAAACGCTAGCGGACGCGGACGAAACCGAAACCCTTTGATTTTGTTACTTTTGTTTTGTCACTAATGATCATTATGCATAGGATGTACTGTAAATGTATCATCTATCTCCAATTACGATGTAAGAACCATTGCTCCATTTTAAGTATAGTTAAGAAGTGAAACTCTACTTGTCAATTTTTTCAACTCGGATAATGACAATATAGTATGACAAGGACAGTTTACTGAAGATAGAAGTACTCTTATATTAGAAAAGCAGCTATCATAATCACATCTGCCAGATCACATCCATTCGTCTCTATGCTATGCTTCGCTATATATTTATTTATCGAAAATCTACCAACCTCCCGCATAACCGTTATGCCCCGTGCTCTAATGTTCTAAACTATCGAAGTGGCTATACGGTTAACATCCGTCTGTCATAACTCGGCAAGTAAAATAAACGTTAAAAAAATAAACACGGTGGTCTGTAAATAAAAACATCAAGTGGGGCACCGGTGTCCTGGCTCTCTGGGGAAACCAAAATAAACTGAATGCAACTGCAGTGGGGAACGCGCACTCCGAGCGACGGTGTCGACGGGATTCGTACGTCCTCGCATCGTGTATACGCGCGCTTCGCGTAAACAAATACATTTTGACGTTGCGTTGCGTTTAGTTCCTTACAGGAACAATTTACTTTATCGTGTAAGCAGTTAATGAATATAGAATGATGTTTAATGGTCTATTGATGTGTGGTGATTCGGATACGAGTGACGCCACTAAGGTATGTTAGATTTTTAAATTTGTATTATATTTTTCTTAAAAGAAGAATTCTGCCCCACAAAGAAAGAGGAGCCCGCCTGACTTTTTTTTGCATATCTAATAATATTTTTTGTTCACCGATTAGCTTCTGATTTTAAATGACACATAATTAGAAATTAATTAGATGTAATTCGCTAAAACTCGCAGGCTACAGGCTTTTTTATTTTCTTCAGTTTTGTGTTTAGAAGATAGAGTTAGATGCGTCACTTCTCCTTATGGCGGCAGAATCAGATTTTAACAATTTAATTATTTTATTGAATTATTAATTAAATTATAAGATCACAAATAAACTAATCTTATATATATAAATTAATGGTTATTAACATTAGAATTGTAATTCTTATATCATGATTATTTTAAAACTAGCTGTTGCCCGCAGCCCCGCATGCGTTTTTTTTTATAATTGTAAATTACTTCTTATAAGATCAGCTATCTGTTTGTTAAAGTTTCGTGAAAAATGGTTCAAACGTTTTGGAGATAGTACTGCAAACAAAGCTATGGGTAAAAGCTAGTCCAAAATAAAAAAGCTTTAATTACTTTTTATAACGTTTATACTATCTGTCAGTGAAAGTGCCATGAAAATAGGTCCAATCGTTTTGGAGGTAGTACTACAGGACGAAAGCCACGGATGACAGCTAGTCTAAAATAAAATAGCCTATGTCACCCGCTGTAATTTTAACTATCCGTCAGTGAAGTTTTTGTCAAAATCGGTCCAACCGTTTCGGAGATTACCCGGAACATACAGACAGACAGAGAGACAGACAAAAATTTAAAAAATGTTATCAGTATCGTGTATACTTTCATATCCAATCAGTAAAAAGTCGTTATTTTGATAGTACAAACAGACACTCCAATTTTATTTATATGTATAGACACGCTAACGTTGAACTACACTCCTCACTTGAAGTAAATTACCTATATCTACCTATGACTAAGGAATGTACTTTCAAGTGGCGTATCGGGAACACATCTATACAGTCTTCATGATCCTTGTGGTGTTCGAAGTCTCGTCAATCAATGCGATGTTGAAACGCGCTACTACTAAGCTGTCATCGCTTCAATTCATTGCTTATTGGAAATAGTTCGTCCGAACCGGTGGTAGCTTTGACGTTCATAAGCGCCTTCTAAGCGCCTAAATTGAATAACATATTTTTGCTTTTGCTTTAGTTTTCGTGTATGCATTTATTTTAAGGTTATTACAAACTTTCTTTTTTAACTACATTTATTTAATTTAATATAGTTTGTATTATCACAAATTGAATTACCTATATATAAACATTAAGGTAGGCTTGACGTTGTCAAGTAGCCTATGTGACCCGCTGTAATTTTAACTATCCGTCAGTGAAATTTCTGTCAAAATCGGTCCAGGCCGTTTCGGAGATTACCCGGGACAAACAGACAGATAAAAATTTAAAAAATCGTGTTTTTGTTATCAGTATCGTGTATACGTTCATATGCAATCAGTAAAAAGTCGTTATTTTGATATTACATACAGACACTTCATTTTTATTATATGTATAGATAAAATCTGCTTTTTACGATTTTTTTTTTCACTAATAAAAGTTTGCGACTATTTACGCTGAAGGAAGTATATAGTACTAGTATAATTATGTTGATAATAACGTAGATATTGTTATATAGCAGGTTATAGTTTGTAGTAAAATAATTGGTATTGAGTTGAATGATAATTGCAGGATAGTGCAGGAGACAGCGCGAGCGGGTCTAATAGATCAGGCAATAGAGCTGATTACTACCATAACAAACTACTGGCGACCATGCAGATTGTGAGTTTAGTAACTTCGCATACCTTATATAATAATAATATATTTTTATTGTTTTGTAGAATGTTTTTCATTTGATGACAATTATAGCGCAGTAGGACCAGAAAATATTCTAATAAATATTGGTGTAAAAGCTGCTAGCACAGATTTTTTTATCTTCCGATCTAATTTAATCAGAACTAACAAAAACATTCCTGAAACCTTTTGCCTCCTGGCAAAATACACACATCTGCCAATGTCAATGATTCATTATACGATTAAATTTCTTATTACTAAAGGTTTTTAAATTCCAAAATTGTTGATAACGTATACAATATATACCTTATTATTTATCTGAGTCATTCGGTAAGATACAAGATTCAGCAAGATTTAAGTACTTTTCAGCAAATTGGTGGCTGCTTTATTTAAATGTTGTAGATACAGCTCGAACTTTATTGTTTGTAATTCAATAAATAAATTATATTCCATAAAGTATGACGAAAGAAAAGTTGCTGATAAAAAAAAAACAACAACTTGGTCAATCAAGTTTTCGTCAACAATTGTCAATTTATTATTTCCTAGTTAGAGAACAAGGAAGAGACAGTGCGTATTCAAGGCGAAAGCTTGGTGGTCGCTGAGACTCGCATAGCGTCGCTCACAACTCGGATAGCAGAAATGCGTAGAGAGATAGATCGGAAAGATAGAGATGTAAGTATTCGCTGAGAAATTAATATTTTATAAACGACACTTATGTTTTCACAAATAACCATAAAATCAAAATTCATAAAAGTTTCGCGATTCAAAAATTAGGCCATCTATGTTTCTAAGTAAAAATAATATGCAACATATTATCATCACTTAAATAACTTGGAGAGATCCCAATTAATTGCATGCCGTAAAATTATGTACTCGTATGTAACCAAAAAAAAAACTCGGTGTTGATTGGAAAAGTAAAATCGTAATAATTGTACTAAAACTTTTAAGTCGAACCTCTTTAACATTCAAATAAGATATGTTTTGAACACTAAACAATTTTTCCAGCTGCAAAACCTTCGTAAGATTGTGGAAAATGTAAATGAAAACAAAATCTCATGCGTCTCGACTCCTCTGCAGGTGAGATAATTCCATACATAAATTAACGGCTTAGTTCATTTTATGCCTTACTTCTTGCAAAGGTGAATTTGTCAAAAACAATATCGTTTTAGGATATGGATTCCCAGAAAAACATCGTTGAAACCCTACAGAACAATCTGAGCGTCATAGAGGAACTTTACAGAGAGTGTTTTTATGAGGTAAATTTGGCATTCTTCTAATGCTAGTCCATATCTGCGCGACGAAGCTTCTGTCACTTGTGCCGCTAAAAAGTAACCTCAAAATTAATTCCGATAAAGGCGTAGAATAACGTTTGCACACCATTGTCATTTCAATAGTAACTCGAAATTAGCGTCTCCAAGTTCCTTTCATATGTGTAGAAACCGCGGCCCCAGTTATCGTGCTGCGCGATAGTTCGTAACGCATAACGATAATATCTTCCCACATCTGCATTTACTCTGACTATAGACAAAACTTCGTGCCGATACACGCAGGTATGGGAGTAACATTAAAGGTGGTACAAATGAATTCGAATGGGTTAATTTAGCCTTATAAATTTCTGCTTGCCTTGTCATTGATAATGTAATCAAAGCTTCAGTTATTGTCAATAAATAACACAATATTTTTTAACTTGGGTACATGTTTATTGGTTATGAATTTTTTGCAATTGTTAGCTAGGTTAATTTCAAAGGAATAATTATGTTTGAACTGAAAATACTAATTGCTATATACAGTACCTAATGTAGTAGTTAGATGGTATTATGTTCTTACCTACTAACATTATACTTCCGTGTTATATATAAGTAACAGTATCTGATAGATGAGTAAATTGTGATATTCGGTTACAGACCGTAAAACAAGACGATTTAATAGAAATGCTTCGGAAGTCATACTTGGATGTCCGATTGATGGAAAAAGAGAAATCAGATGAAATTGGAAAATTACAAAATGTGATCCACACTCAGAAGTGGTCGTTACAAAGATGTCAGGTGAATATTTCTATCTATTAATAATTGTAAAGACCTACAGCTCGCGAATTGGAGTTAATATTTTTACTTAAATTTCAATATTTGTTAAGTTTTTATTGAAGTTACACTGCTTTTGGCGCGTTAGGGAAAAATGATGAGAGTAAATTTTTACAATGCGCGCGCGAATACCGTCACGGAAAACCGACACCCTGAAGTTAGCTATAGTCAACATTTTATTTAAAAAAAATGTATGTATTTATTGTCAATCATGTTGTAGACATGTTATAAGAAAAAAGATCCAACGTCAACAAAAAGTTTTTAGATGATAAGACAAGATAAAATACTAAATGCTGCGATCGCCCTTTTTGCATTTGGCAGGCGACGTATTATACACGAATTATTTCTATCTACACTACTTCTCTATATTAACTTTATTAGAAGGGATACAGATCTTTTTAAATACCTTTTCTCTATTGCTAGTGTCGTTTTTTCTACAAACGTAGAATAAGGGGAAAGGTAAAATTTTTGAAAAGATTTTTATCCTGTTACGCCAAAGAAGTATAACTTCTAACGCGTGTACATATGTACACACACACACTTTTTTTAATTGGTCGGCTTTACTATAATTTTTATGAAATTCTTTTAATAAAAAAAAAATATTGTAACTGTCATGGAATTTTATTTATGATTGTAATAAAGAAATTCTTCCAAATATTTACATTACACAGTTTAATAGCAATGTCTAACTAGGCGACTGGTCAGCAGGTCACAGGAAGCTCAGCAACCAATTCAGTTCAATTCTTGATACCGAATAAGATTAGAGATAATAGAAGCACTGGATGTGTGTGTTAATATTCTAAATTAATTTATTGTTCCAGGATATCGCTTTGGAAGTGGAGAATTTAAAATTAGAAATATCGAATTTCTTAAACAGCTCAAGCTACGATTCGGTATTATCAGAATTACTAACGTTGTCTGTACAGCTTTTACTAACAGTTTTTACAAAATTGAAAACCACGTTAACCGTGTACCTAGTGTGAGTTCTGAATAAATGAAACCTAAAAAGAGAATTATAAGGTACCATCTTATTTAACATTAAGGAGAGTCGCATGATTATTTATCTCATGAACGTTTGGAGAGTTATATTAATAACGCATTCGAATATTTTAAAGTAACGGAATGAACAAAGCCAAATATTAGATTCATACAGAACGGTTACAATATTTATATTTGAAACTTATGAAATACTAATAAAGATTTTTGTGTATTGGTTTAATTAAATACAGGGCATGTGGGAGAGGAGTGAAGCTTCCGTTGCGTCGGAACTAGGGGAGGATCTTCACGACATCATGGAGCATTTATTGCGTCTAAGAGATTTACTTACAGTATGTGCTGGTGAATTTGTGTGCGCATGACTCAATACATTCTTTATTAAACGCTTCATTAAAATATTATGGAAGAATAATCATGTTTTATTGTTAACTAGCTGATACGCGCGACTTCGTATGTTTCGATTATAATCTTAAAAAAAATATTGATTTTGAAGCGATGATGATGGTTCAGCTGCTAGGGTAGTGTGTTCGGACACAGCGTCGAAGGACGCAGGTTTGAACCCAAGCAACTGAGTCGGAGCTTTCGGTGAAGGAAACATCGTGATGAAACCATATCACGGTTGTAAGGCTCTTTCTAAGTCCGTCTGTCTAGCTACCACCCTCAAGTGGAAAATCTGTCGCCAAGCATCTGTTGGTGTGTTCCGGCAGCTGCACTTGAGAGCCAGTCTCCCTCTAGGTTAAGCGTGACTTACCATTATAGACCACATCATCATTTAATATCAGATGAGATTGTAGTCAAAATATTTACCCATAAAGTATAAAAAAAATATGTACAGAAGATAAAACATTGAAATAAAGTATGTAATTAAAATATATATATATTAAAAGCAACAATATCTTTTGGTGACAAAAAGCCTTTAGTCTTTATTAGTGCTTATAAAAATTTTAGTTCCTTAAAAGTCTAATAACTCTATATTAAATTAAGATATCGTGATATTTTTTTTACATAAGGACCAAGTTATTAGAAGTAAAACTAAAAAAAGAACAAAATATATCCAACAGTTTTGGCATGATGCGTATATAACAGTAGTTTTTTGTTTTGAACTGACTACGCTATTGTCGTGACAGGCTTCTACAGCTTCACCAGACTACAGCATAACGGCTGACCTCTATCATTTCATTTATATAGAAGATAATGCTTAGTACAATTTCCTCTTTATTAATTTTATAAGAAAAATTCTGTATTTTCATTTCAAATAGTTTAATCTAATGATGAATTTTAGACATTTATAAAAATGTGATACCTGTTTTTACGGCAATTCCTTTAGGAAAATTTGTATAGCAAAAACCTCACTGTTGACAAAATCTTGTTTAAAGGCAAGAAATTATTAACCAGCATATTAATTTAATTTATATTGCATGGCTTTAGTTGACATATTTTCGCACGGTACATGCCTTATTAATTTTCTTCGTTATATGTACAGAGCGACTGTACTTGCGGTTTGGAGGAAGAAAACTTAAAATTGAAGCGAAGCAATGATTTAATGCAAGTAAGTATTATAAAATTCGAATCGTTTGAATCGAGTTGGAGTTGATAATTTGACTCTAAATATATGAAGAATGCCTAAAGAAGACGATTTCCCTAACAATTTATTATATTTATAGGTGCAAATAGGTGAACTGAATGCGCGAATATCGGAGCTGGAGGTGACTTTATTGGAAAAAGACGACGAGGATCAAAAGTGTAAAACTGATATATCTATGAAAGAAAACGAGGTCAGTAAATACGAAATGAATACTATAATATCTCGGGTAGATTGTTATAAAATTATTGTTCAGATGAATTAAGTGTTAGGTACTATTGTTTTTGCAATCATTAGAAAAGTGTTTGATACATGGATAGTTTTTAGGTTTTATTTGTATTTAGGGTATTTGTATGAATAGTTTCTTGGAATCTTGCGTATATTCCGATTCTTATGTATTTCTATATAAAGTACAGTCTAACTCTACCCCGTGTCTTGTTATGCTAGTCCCATACCTGCGTGTATCGGCATGAAGTTTTGTCTATGGTCAGAGTAAATGCAGATGTGGGAAGATATTATCGTTATGCGTTACGAACTATCAGATTGCGTGACGATACACGCAGCACGATAACTGGGCCCGCGGTTTCTACACACATCAAAGGAACTTGGAGACGCTAATGCAGAGTTACTATTGAAACGACAGTGGTGTGCAAACGTTATTCTACGCCTTCATCGGAATTCATTTTGAGGTTACTTTTTAGCGGCACAAGTGACAGAAGCTTCGTGGCGCAGGTATGGGACTAGCATTAGAGTACAAAGAGTTAATTCCTTTTTCACTCTATTCATATTCATTTAATTTTGATTGCTTATGAACACGCGCTGCTTTAAAATATTTCTTGTTCAATTTTGATTATGCTTTCAAAACTTTATTATATTTTAATTGTTATATTTTGTTTGTTTATATTCAGTTACAGGAAATTAGAAACAATTAGTTAATATAGAAGATAAGCTCGCGGGATCAGAGCATCGCATGTGATTCGCTTTCGTTTCAATTGCAGCACACAGAGGGTAAAGTTCTTTACTGCTATTTTATGTTAATACATTAATCTACATTTGATATGTTCTTATTTTCTTTTAAACTATTTATACTCTCATTATTTCGATTTTTCTAATTGGTCTGTTTCATTTCTAGAATTGCTGAAAGATAAAACAACGGAATTGTTACAAGCTACAGAAACAATGTGGAGCCAAGGACATGCTGATTAAGGAGTTAAAGAAGGAACTCGAGAAGACAGATATGATTATTAAAGAGGTATATTGTTCTATAAGATATTAAAAACGATAGATATCTAAAATCATTTAGATTTAAGGCGTACTGCAAATTGACTGATTATAACATTTTTTGTTTTTATATATTTTAAAAATAATAATTGTCATTATATTGAAAATATATGATGTGATATATAGGAGTTTTAAATATATATGAATGTAAAATGATACCATAGATTTTGTATACGCGATGACCTTATAATTGGGTTATTATAGAAGTTTCAAAACACTTCTCATAATATCCAAGACAGATTTACCAATATATCGTAGGATTTCAGTGAACAACAAATCAGATGGAATATTCGTGTTGTGAGACGGAAGAGATCTCTTAACGAATCGTATCATAACTATCGTATATATGTGTAGGTACTCCAGTTGTTTAATCTTGGCATTTGCAAGCCGATGGTTGGTTGACCTTGGTCGCTTGGTGACTAGTCTCCTGTTGTTAGACTATCATGTGTTTATCTTCTCTTACGAATAATTGTAACCGTAATGAATACTTTTTTAATATAGAATGAGAAGATGCGTAGCGAAGTGTCGTACCTGCGAAATCGAGTGTGCGTTTGTAACGAGCAGACGGAGAAAAATGCAAAACGTGTCCGTGCGCTTGAAACCGAACTCGCGAACGCGCGAACCCACTGCGCGACTCTGCATGCATCCTATAGGTCAGTAGAATCATTCTAAGTAAAGGTAATACACGTTTATAGTACTTAAAAGCACTCAGTAATCGTTGGATTGGTAAATACTATTCCCCTCATGTGTTTCCTTGTGGATAATTAATTAGCTTCTTAAGCCATTGGGTTTCTTTTTCAAATAAGAAAGAAAGAAATGCTACAGGAAAAGTATGCAAAAAATACAAAATAAATAACAGGTTTACGATATGTTCAAGTACCTAAACTAACTTACTCTTCGGAATGTTTTCTGTAACGTAATATAACTAATCAATTGTAATGGGGTGACATTTCGTAGAAAACGATTTGTAAATAAAAGTTTGATTATTGATGAGTTCCCTCGATTAGCAACACCATATAGGTATGCTATATATAAACGTGTTGAAAAAATGGTTTAGGGAAAAGGTTCAGGATGTGATGGAGTTGCAGAGTCAGCTGGAGGAAGCGCAAGCGAGCGGCTCCGCGCTGTGTAGCGAGGCGCGCCGCGCGCTCTCCGCCGTGAGGCGCTGGGCGCGGCAGCAGAGGGACCGCCACGCGTCAGTTACACATATCTCCTGTTATTCTTTTTGTTTTATATATGAATAATATTCATGTGTTTATCCTTGCGGAAAAAATTAAAAATATTCAAATTACTAGCGATTTTTCGGATGGCTGTACCTTCTTTAAAAATGATGGTATCTAAGTGAAAGAAGGAGTTCAAAGCCTGAAGTTTCTACCTTTGAGATTTAAAAAATAATTCAAAGCAACGTGTATCATGCAATCCTAATGTTCATGGGGAAGGAAATTCGATTTTTTTCTGCTTTGTTTTCTTGTCCATTGGTCTTGTGAACTTTTATTTCCGACTTATTCGCCATAATTATTGACTTTTGCATGGATTTTTAAAATGTTAATGTTATGTTATGTTGTTATGTTAATGTTGTTTCTTAATGTTAGGACTTCGGATGATGTCCAATACTATTTTTAACAAACTTCTAAGTGAATCTGCAATCATATTTAGTATTATGTTGGAATGTCCGAGTATCAATGTCTTGTAGCTAGTAAATTAGTTTTTTTTTGTGAATATAAAGCTGTCAGTATAAGTTTTAGTAAAAAATGTATATTAATAAGGTTTTTATTTACCCTGCAATTTTACAATTTTTAGGGAACAAGAAGAGAAAATAAGAGAGAAAGATAAACTCATCGAAGTGTTACAAAAACGTCTACGAGAAAGAGAAAGGAACATAGTTGGAACGAGTGCGAGTGAAACAGAAGCATCATGTTCTAAATGCGTATCAAATAGAAGAGAACATATCGACGTGGGAAGATGCTTTACACCGAAAGCAGAAGATATAAGAGAACAGTGCGTAGGAACGAGTGGAAGCGAGATGGCTAGCTGTTCGTCGGCTCCAGTACCACCGAAAAGGATGTCGAGAAGGAAATTACAAATTTTTGACGAGGTAAATTTACTAATTACATTAGAGTAGAAGGTACGTCTATTATTATTTGTATATTGAATTTGAATGTTTTCGGTAAGGATTCTCATTTTATTTTGAGCATAAGTTTTTTAGAGAACTCTCAGAGGATGAAGGCGATGATAAAAGTGAGTGAGAGTCGAGTAAAGTATTGTTGTTTTAGCATTGCAGTCGACCCCCATCAGGTGCGAGTGTAATTCCTCGCAGTCCGCAGCGACACCGCGACCGCAGCGACTGCGAGTGTTCCCACTCCCACGTGAGATACGCACGTCACAGCGCGATGCCGGTTTGTCTTCACAATTTGCATTCCAACAAATCCTTGATTGATATTCCATAAATTTCGAAGACAAGATCAGCATATTATGATCTGTGAATATTTGTGTATATTACAGAGAGGATTGTCGCCTACATCCGAGTTGTTAAGCTACGTGGAGCGGCTCGGCACGACGCTCGCGGACTGCAGGCGTCGCTGGACGCACAAGTCCCAGACTCCTTCCCGTTACACTTAAATTTTACTTTGCCAATAGACAAAAAACTTAATATAAACATGTTCCACTCTATTCGTCGGTTAATAGCTTTTAGGTTCTTAAAAGATCATCCAAGATATATATTGAATCAGCTTTCGTTATACATCAATCTATATGAAAGTTAAGTTAAACGGAAAGAAGAAACATAAATGTTGTGTTAGTGTTCCGGTGCGAAAGGTGTTGTTCGGCAACTTACACTAGTATAATAACGACTGAGCTAGTTTATGGTTCCTTTGTTATCTAGATAGTGGTTGTGAGGACTAGCAAAATATCCTTATCCGTTTAGATCGCTAGCAGCAGGTATTATAATGTGGTAACTCTGTACAATACAGTGACTTTAGTCTGATTTGTCTGCACTGTTTAGATTCATGGTAATAAATTCCTGATATGTTTGTATTTTTTTAAATTGAAAGCTTTTTCTAATAGGAACACCTCGGCGTGAGCCTTTTAGTTGGATTGCGAATTAGTGTTACGATATGAAAGACATTGTTCTGTAGTATATATACGTATAGGTTATTTAATTTTGCTAGTCTTACTTGTTTTAATGTTATTCTTAAATATAATTTAATATTTGTTGATTTATTGTTTTCTTATTAATATTTTCTCGGACTGGTTCGTTTGTAAACAAGTTGCAATGTACCCATTAAAATTAGAGGCACGAGACCTTGAAATACGTACAATAACCTTTTAAAAATCTGATATTTAACCTGTATATAATATCTATCACAATAAAATGTTTATTTATAAATAACTTAGTTTTTATGTTTAATGCCTTTAATATTAAAATACTATTGTTTGGCTATCATCTCACTTTTATAATGTATCCCGTTTCGGGATAAATCTTTGTATATGTAGTAACAAAGAGAGTGGTAAAGACCTACCCCGATGTGGGTCGCGAACATCATGCAAAAGGTAATGAAACCGTCGGTGACTCCCTGTATCGTAGATAGATTTTAAACATTGGATTGTGCTTACCATTAAGTATATTGCGGTGGTTTTGGTGTTCGTGTAATAATTACAAAACAAACACTAAATGAGTAAATCAATAAAAAAAATCACTCTTTAATGTCAAAAATTAAAAACAAGTATATAATCATTTGGGTGTAATGAATGAACCCCCGCATTACATTTACGTAATATCAATCAATCATAATGATTTACAATTCAATCGTCATTTTTATACAAAATTATTTACAACACCATTCACCTAAAAGTATATTTTTTTAATATCTAAATACCTAAGTATTGTAAAAAAAATGAACAAAGACATCAAGTTTTCTACTTAAAACCAATTTCATTTTTAATACGATAATAATACCTGGTTAAATGTCAAGCCGCTATTTTAATCTCGCCTTTATAATTCCAATACAGTTTAGATGATACATTAATAATTTAAGTATATTTACATGACAAATTATGAAATTCATCTTATAATTTTTAATGATCCATTTTAGTTTTTATTTAGCTCTCGACAAACTGTATGTAAAAGTGTTAGAAGTAAGGGATAAAATGGCGGCATGATCATAACCTAATTTCTTAATTAGAAAAACGCGTGTTTATATTTGGACTAGGACAGCACAACTCAGTGAATCAACCAGAGGCGGTTTAATTCCTCTACAAACTGAATATAGTTTAATACTAGGTATACATTTGTTATGTTGAAGTGAATGAAATATCTAGATGGAACGAGTATTTTGCACAAGTTGAAAGTTCTTGGCCTTAGTGTTGTCATATTTATGTTCGAAATCATCACCTATTTATTACGTGGATCAATACGCCCCGGAACTGACACATAGATGGCGTCGCCAATAAAAGTTTCGTATATTTTTTATGAGTACCAACCTTCAAAAGATACCTGCCAAAATTTCATGACATTTTGATGTTTAGCCCACGAGTTACAGTGATTTAAGTGATGCTAGTTTTGATATTCTTAAAACAATGGATTCGAAACCATTTCGAGTGTTGATTTATCATTGCTTTTTGATGAAAAAAAAAATAGTACAAGCTCAGCAATGGCTTGAAAAGTGCTATGGGAACTGCTCCATCAAATGCCACCATTTTCGGTGGTACGCTGAGTTTAAACGTGGCCTTACAGACACTGAATGTGCTAACGCTCTGGCCAACCAAATGAGGTAGTTACACCGGAAACCATCGAAAAAGTTCACCAAATAGTTTTTTATACACTATTTTGTATAGGCATTTGTCTATGAGGGAGCTGTTGTCAAAGTGGGTGCCGCGTTTGCTCACGGTGGATCAAAAACGACAATGTGTCATTGATTCCGAGCACTGTTTGAAGCTGTTTCGCCGAAATAAGCCGGATTTTTGCGTCGGTATGTGACAATGGACGAAACCTAGATCCATCACTATACTCGGGAGTCAAAGCGATCGTCAGCGAGTGGGCTGCAGTCGGTGAGAAACGTCTAAAGCGGCCAAAAACGCAAACGTGGGCCGGTAAGGTTATGGCCTCAGTATTTTGGGATGCTCATGGAGGTATGTTCATTGGCTACCTTGAAAAAAGTAAGAAGATCAATAGCAAACGTTACGTTGGCCTATTGATTCTATTCTAACGAGGAAGTCATCGCCGAAACGAACGCTTATTTGAGGCCAAAGATAAATCGTCCTACAAGAAAAGTAATGAAATGTCAGAAAAGCGCTGGATTGATCGTCTTGCTCTTGAAGGAGACTATGTTGATAAATAGTCAAATTTTGCCAAAAAAAATGTCTTTTTCTCAGTTAGTCTCAGGATTTATTGATCCACGTGTTACTGATTTATAACACACACTTTCCTTTATAGTCTCATTCATTGAATTAATCCAATATGTATATCCGAGACAGGATTTAGGGCGGATAAAAGGGCTTCCCCATACCTTCCTTGATATGAGCTTTGATTTTTTATAATCAGGTAACCATAACATCCGTCGTGGTAATGAATAAGTTCATAATTACGAAACTATTTTTTAATCGTACAGCGAATTGATAATTTATATAGTATATAAAAATATCAGGTCTACTATCCCTTCGTTGTTATTAAACCTCTCAACGTTTATATCTGGCCCTACTTCAAACTAAGATGAAAACTGTTATAACTATATATTTATGGAATGTGGTTGTTATTGGATTTAATTGGTGAGTGGTTATACAGAAATAAATTAATTCTGAGGATTTATGTAGATTTTTCCTAGGTTGAACTACGTAACAGAACAGAACGTCGTATTGTGCGAGGGAAAGGAGGGGGAAGGGAGGGGGAGGAATGTCACTTGGTCCAGCCGCGCCACATGGACGCGAGTGACGTCACCAGCGAGGAGCTGATCGGCGCCGGAGCCGCGTTACTGGTGGGGGAACTGCTCACTTCTTCCATCTGAAAATTTCCCTCAGTTCATTAGAAACATTTAACTTAAAAATACAACAAAGAGCTAACGTCACGCGCTTCTCCATTCAAGTACTGAACAGTGCCCGGCGTTGCTTAACTTCGATGATCGAATGAGAATCGTTGTTTTACTCCGACCACTTTTCGTTACACAAAAAGGTTGTCGATCAGAATTTCAAAGCTCTCCCATAAGTAGCTTCGCTTTAAAAAATCTGGACTTGATAAAAAGCGCTGTGATTAAGTTATAATCCACCGGGGAGGAACTAAATCTGTCAGATGTAGTGGTGCAAAGCTGTAACGAATGAAGTCAATTTGTAAGGTTACCTCTTCAGGTTCGGGCCAGTGGAGGTGTTCCGGTTCGTTGTCGTTGTCCTCGTCTTCGGGCCACCCTTCCCACCACGCGGGGTCTGTCGCCAGTTCTGTCGTTACACTCGTACACAACTCCACTCTGGAATGAGTTACGCCATTGCTGGTGGTCCGAATCTATTCTCCCACAGGCCCCCAGTGCATGAACATAGTATTGTTTGGATCATCTATCATTAGAGACATTGTCATGTCCAAATTTATGACTATTCCGTACTAAGCCTTTTCCAAGTCACGTTATGTGACACCTTTAGTTGCCATAAAACCAGCGTTGGTCTAGTCAACAAAATAGAATCTGTTATTGAAAGCAATTACATTTAGCTGTTTATTGAAATTGTAATATTATTCTGGAATACTCCAGAATGGACATATATATTAAGAAGATATCAATAAAATATTGTTCGAATTGGTTCATGGATTCTGAGAGAAAATTATACACTATACCATAGTCACACTATCACTTATAACACTACATCGATATCGTATTTAGTTATAATGACATGCAATTTATACTTAAAGTGTCTGTAAAGAAAGTAAGGTGTGAATACCTGCCGAGCGCCGGGTCGTCAGTGTTGGCGGCCACCGCGAGCGCGTGCAGCGCTTCCAGCGCGTGGTGCGGTTGCTGCGCGCGCACGCCTCCCGCGCCCCCCGCAGCGCTGCACAGCGCCGCGCTGCACGCGCACAGTCGCCGCGCCCGAAGGCCGGCCCCCGCCCCCGCCCCCGGCCCCACTCCCGACACCGCACCTCCCCCCTCCCGACAGTTGCAGAACTCGCTTAAAAACAGATCGGACTTACATATTGATGTATCGAGCCATATTTAAATGAACCAGATTGAGTTAGTGGTATAATCATTTTTCCATAGAACTAGGGTTGTAGACACCACATAAGTTAACATATTGTCTGACGTTTACCGAGTACGATGCGAAATTAAGCTTAATTAATTAAGTTAATGACGATTAAAAACTTTTGAGCGATATTTTTTGGCTAATAACATTTATTACTTTCACTCTCACGCGTACTAATACCATATTTAGTTTTGTGTAAAAAAAATGACACAAAATAGTAGTATCCCGGAGCGTAGTGTTTTGTTTATTGTTTCGTGTAATTTCAGTGGGTATACGGTATATGTTGTTGGATGCAATAGTTACTTGAGTGAGAGCGCGTACGGCAACCGCACGTGCAGTATCCACGCCAACAACCCGACCAGCTGCGCGCCCAGCGACAGCGCCGCGCCACACGACTGCGCTCCTCCCCCGCCCCCGCCCCCTACGACATCCCCCCTCTGCGCGGACGCTACACGGAAATATTATTTGTCATATTATATCATTACTCCTAAATGGCTACTACATATGACATCAAAAGGATTTCACTGGACATTACAACTTGCAAAATTAATTTATTTGCTTGCTAAAATATAAAAAGAAAAAACAATATTAGTATTGTCCTACAGAGAAAATGTTTATGAAAAGGGGCATGAAAAGAAAATCTGTAACAAAAAGACCTGGCGTCAGCGTTATTTACAAAATTACTCTGGTTTTTAGCCAGGTCTCAGATTTTTTCGGTAAGCATATAAGTATGCAAATACACTCATTCCGCCCTCCAAATTCCTAAATATGAGATAAAAATTTAAATATATACAGAAATAAATTAATACTTCAAAAAATATTGATGATAACCGGCCAAAAATAAAAAGGAATAAAGACATAGGCATGTCGTTATCTTAAAGGAATTATATTTATTAATGTAAAATAAACTTGCTTATCGACGCCCCGATTTTTGTTGCCTAAAATTTGTAGTTTTAGGAGTTTCTTAAATAAAGGTTACTTTTTCGACGTAATGGAAGAGATAAATTGTTTCAAATATTTGACGCCGCTTAATTGAAACCTGGTCATTCCTATGCTATTTTTTCACTTTTTTCTTATAAGCAGAGTGACGTTTCAAATGTGTAGTCTAAAGAGGTTATAACATGCTCTTACCCTTAGGTAAGAAGACGATGAGATATAATTAATGCCTCATTTTTGTCGGTAACTTTCATTTCCTATCTATAAATCTTGTAAACTGCTATATCTCTAGAGTTACAGTTACAGTTACAGTAAGACGTGGCAACAGCTAATTAATTCCAGACAGAAGCTCAAAGTTTACTCTAATATTTAATTATCGATTTTTGTAAAGTAACACCTTCATTAATGAAATATCATCTTACTCCATGCCTGTAATCTTGAGTAATCAACATCAGTGTTAATCCAGGGTGCTCCGATGTGCAGTTGTGGACGTTTTGTAGGTTCCTCAGCTATATCACCTATGAATTCCATATCTTCTATACTATCACTGTGGAAAAACACATATAATAACTGAACATATTGGTAATTTTAGTTAATTGTAATTCATTATTTGAATACCATTTTGTATGTTGTAAAAAGTGAAGTATAATATAAATGTAGAGATAATTAAGTTAATAATGAAAGTACACATTTGTTCCATTTTAATATCTTTATGTCATATAAATAAAAGCCATTAGATAGTATCGTAAAACATTGAAGATAAGATTACTTATTTGATAAAATTACTAGCTAAATAGAAATTTATATATGTATACTAGAGGCTGCCTGTGACTTGATTTGCATTTGAATCTATGTTACACTAAAGTGCATGCTGAGATAGTTCTCAAGATCAGTATTTCTTTTAATTGACTAGATATTCATTGTTACATTTTATCAGTATTAAACAATATCTTTATAAATCATAGCATAAGTGTTATTCTGATGTCTAAAGTTTTATCAACACCCATTAATATATTGACTGCCACATCATCATATATGACCTGCCACGGTTTCCCTTGTGACGCCACAGTAGTCATTGGTGACTGGAGCACTAGATTTTTTACAAATATAAAAATTTAACAATTATTTACTGTTACTGCATCTTTATTAAAACTAATAAATAGAATTTGTTTTTGAAGTAAAAGTGTCCTATCTAACAGTCAAAATTTGATATGTGCCAACAATAAAGATATAGTAAAGAAGTAATCTTGTGTCAAACGATATACTGTATTAAAACACTTTAAAAACATTAATGTGGCTCATCAATACAATGGTAGTCAAAGTTTTTGTAAGATTTATTAAAATATTTCTTCTCATAAATAATTATTGGCAACATTTTTTTGAAAGAAAAGCACAGTTAAGCATGTGGATCTGATCACCCTCGATCTGTCCAATAGTTATAGATTTAACAAACACTTGTCTCTGCTTGTATTGCATTATTTGATTACTGGTTATCATCATTTTGCATCCATTAAGACATTTTTCATATTTTTTGAAATCAGGAGTTATACACGCGGCTCACGATTTTCAATACCAGAAGAGAATATTTAAGAGTATAAAAAGCATAATTCCAAAATCACCACAGAGAATTAGCATAAATATTATGAAAGTTTATTCATATGAAAAAGTGCTTTAAAGCTAAAGGAGAATATTAGGAGAAACAATAATTTAATTTTAGACTAGTAGTAATGTTTTTTTCTTATTCATTGTAGAAATGTTTAGTGCGTTCCACTTCAAATGAGTAAATAATGTTTGCATTCTTCTACACCTTCTATATTAAATTATTTTTCTATATATTTATTTTGTTACACTTTCAACAAGTTTCTCTGGATGTTTTAGTTGTGATCATATAACAAATATTTTGATAAAATAAAGGTAGTTCTGTTTTCATTTGTCCATATCAAGTGACAGTTACCAAGGGCCTATGTGAACAATAGTAAAAAGGACGCATAATTAGGTAAAATTGTTTGTCTTATATCATAAATGTATTATTATTTTGTCATTACAAGCTTTCACTATTAACATTTTGTAAGTGGTGACTTCAAACAAACATGTGATTACAGCAATGTTAAGTAGTTATTGTGTGAAAGAGTAACAAAATTCTAACAGCTATGTTACCTGAGGCCAGTGATGATAGATAAACACTCATTGAGGACTGAGAGTGCATATTTGAATTTTATACAGTTTATTCTAGCACTCTTGAAATAACTATCTATTCTGTGGTATGACAAATACAGTAATTTTCATTTTCATATTTCTTTGTACATTTTTACTGTGCTATGGTTATCGGGCTACTGTGTTTCTTAAGATTTTTAATTCTCTGTGTTTTCCTTCACCACCAATAATTGAAAAAAAAAACCTTACAAAAAGTTTGTTGGTAAATGCTGAGGTTCAAACCTGTTAACAATTAATCCATACTTCATCTGTCTTAATTATTCATAACAACATAATTTCCCTTCCTTTTCTTTTAAATATAAAATTATATAAATGTCAGATTAATCACTAGAAAACCTTAAAAAGCACCTCGTTAAACCAACAATTATTTGTTATTTCAATATTTCTAACTTCAGTTCAGTAATTTTAGAAAAGGCTTTAATATAACATTGCAAGTGAACTCACAAGTGTATATACTAATAATATAAAATATAATATATGGAAATATAAAAGAAAGATATACCTGGTGTCATAACTTAAGTATACAGGAAATATGTATTTAGTAAGTTGCCGAATCCTGGCTCTCCGTAATGCTGCGAGTGACTCTGCCTGCTCATTATATGAATATATTTTGTTCTGCAAATCAACACTTTGCACTTGTACATGTTTACCTAAGCTGGCAACACGTTTCTGGTATCTTGGTAACTTCAAACTTAATTCATTGTTGTAACTTTTGAGCTCTGTCAATTCTTTTCTCTTTTCATGCTAGAACGCTTCTCCTCTGATCTATAGCCAAACGTAACAAGTCAATCTTGTCTTTAGATAATTTTGCTTCTGTCACAAGGCTGTCTCTTCTTAGTTTTGGTGCAAGTAACCTTTCACATCTGTCCAACACATGTTTTCGGTTCACTTTTATTCTGAGCAACTTTCCTTGCTTTTCTGAATATCTAAAAATGATTAAAATTGATTGTAAGATAAATAAATAAAAGATAATGGTGAAAGAAAAGTATTACATTTTACATAGTTTGGTGTCTTTTTATATTAAATATTTGATACATGAATGTACCTAATTCTTACCATAAAAATACTTTGGTACATAAGTATATTCTGTTCCAGTATTAGAAGATGAGATAAAATAAATTGTATTATAACAGTTGTCAGGAAATGTTTAGAACACATAATTTTTAATAAATCTATTGGTTCTATGTTTACAAGAGATAGTGTGTGCTTTGAGTATTGATTTGGAAAAATTATCACCAGCAATAAATTAAACAAGCATGCTTATCATATATATATATATATATATATGACCTAACATATCTGATGGAAACTAAAACTAGGCTGTAAGAACAAAGAGAAAGGTTGTTACAATGTTTAAACTTTCTTATTATAGAATCTGTATAACAAATTAAAAAAATATAACAAAAATAAAGCAATTGTTGTAATGAGTATTTTTATTTGCTCCATTAACACCAATCACAAGATTTTTTCGTAACTTCTAAATTGTGAATTTGTTCTTATGTAAGTACATTAAACCACTTCTTCTTTGTTTGAAAAAAAAAAAATTTAAATGTAAAATACTGAGAGGTTAATGTAATGTAATATAGACTTTGTTCACTTTCTATAGATTCTTTCTCTTTATAGTTGACGTAATAACAAATATAAAATTATGCAAAAAGATCAGACCTGTCCGAGTATGGCATCGACGAATGCACAAAGTTTCCAGCTTTGATGCATTCGGCGCAGTAAAAATTTCTTTTTACTGTATAACACAACAGGCACTTTTTATAATGTCCGTCACTTTCTGTTGAGGATACTTTAAAGTCTCTGGGGGCTTCACTTTCAGTAAAATAACTCGAGGCCATGCTATTAGTGATACACTTTCTACGTAGTATTTTGTTTTGATGAAATTGAATTACAAAAAGCTGTCACTGTCAGCACTCAGCTGTGAATAAACCACAGATACTAAAAATAACTTGTACGTGTTGTTCGACGTACGGAGTATGTTAATATATTATAATTATAAATATTCTAACGTTTCGTTTCAAGAATACAATTAATATTTAATATTAATGCTAGTCTAGCCTTCGTAACGAAGTTTAAACTATTTATCGGACTAATAACTAACAGAAAAATAATTCCGATAAAAACGCAAAAAACAGTCTGATACTTTTGCCGTTCCCATAATAACTCGAAATTAGCGTATCCAAATTATTTTAACGTGTGTAATAATCGCAGGCTCAGTTAGTGTCGGTTAGTTATTAGAGTATATATATAATAGATTTAAAAAACATATTGACAATGCTGCAAGAAAGGCAGCACAGAAAGGAAACTTGCTGAAACCACGATCAGTTCAAAAAAATATTATTCAAATTTAATATTAAAGGTATAAAGTATTCATTCTACTTCAGATGCACGAAACATCAGTTTATATTATAATAGATGACTGCATACTTCATACATAATATGTACTACGATACTAGCTTTATATTTTAGGTACTGTCTGGATTTACATTACAAAATAAAATTATTGTCATTTAAATGCATCCTCTTGTATAATAGTGTTAAGTTGAAAGATACGTTTTGACATATATAAAGACAGTTAAACAGAGTGTAAGATTGCTGGATAGAGAAATGTACATTCGAGTAGTATCGAGCAAGATTGTTTTATTCACCCTTTTTGAAAATCCTAGCTGGTGTAAGACCATTTTTGTAGATAATATTATTATAGTATCGTAATCATATGATCCTAATTAATCAATTTGAATGCTAAAAAGAAATGTTAAATACACAAAAATCGGTTTAAATACGCTTTTATTTGGTATTTAGATACTATTTTTGTACATGCAACTTTTAGATAGACGAAAATGGGAAGTAATTATGCTAGTTATAATACAATGGTATCAAGTATTATCTCAGATTTAGTTCTTTTAATGAAAGTGAAATCGTTACATATTCATTACTTGAGCTAAGTAGTACGTGCGTAACTTACTTAAGTCATTACTTAATATGGTTCATGCATTAACCCGTCGATACGTCACCGCATTTGACTAGTAATATTGCTTAAATTTCTTATTGATTATCGTCCTGCATGTAAAATAGCGTTAAAATATTCCTTTTATACGAATTTAACGAATATATATATTATTTAAATGTTATCTATTCATTCTAGTAAAATGGTGTTACGTAAATATTAACCGTAAACATTTTTTCTTTATAAAATATAAGTTACAAATATATTAAATATAAAATGAGTTTTCGGATTTAGGTTAATATCGTTACAAAAGAAAATATCAGGATTCGCGAAATTCACATTTCGAGCTGAAAAATAAATACACATCGTTGGCAGTGTTGTGTGGACTGTGTAGGGGTCACGGGTCACGGCGAATCAACTAGATTGGATTACCGTGTCTCGCTGTAACGAGGTGGTTCGTTCTGTTTTTATTTTTCCGAATTGACGGACACCTTTTGATCCATATGATATATGTTTATCATTTGTAGAATGTTTTTCTAGAATTGTAACATTTATCAAATAACGGGCTGGCCGGCGCGACATCGCACGGGTGTACGAACGAAGAAAATGAGACAAAATCTTTCCTTTACAGTATGACCACGTAAAAAGTAAAATGACAATTGAATGTCAATCTATAAATACTGCCAATATTTTTAAGATTCATACAAAAATTGTCTTGACAATTACAAACACAACAAAAAATAGTTCGTTAAATCGGGGCATCCGTTATGGAGTGATGCGTACACATACATATGGGATGTTACATAAAAATCGGACGGTTTGATAAAAAATTGACTTCCTCCTTTTTATGTTTGTTATTTTGAAGTGTGTTTGGACACAGTGTTGAAGGATGTAGGTTCGAATCGTAGCAACTGTGTCGGAGCTTTCGGCGAAGGAAAACATCGTGATGAAACCACAGCATATTCGTGGGGCTTATTCTAAGTGCGCCTGGCTAGCTATCACCCTCAAGTTGAAAATCTGTCGCCAAGCACCTGTTGGAGTGTTCCGGCAGCTGCACTTGAGAGCCAGTCTCTCTCTAAGTTTAGCGTGACTACCATCTTATACCTTATACCATCTTAACATCAGATGAGATTATGGTCATATGCTAACCTATAATGTATATATATAAAAAATGTTTTAGATTTTCTTGATTACTCGTTCAGATGATTTTTTTTAGTTTTTTGGTTCTAATTTTCTTAAAATGGGCCATAATTGATCTTTTTGAAGAAAAACTTGTTTTTCCATGGCCTTTGTAGAAAAAAAAATTATGTTTTTACATAGATTTCATAACATATAAAAATCAATTTGCTTTTTGATTGTAACTATATATATATTTAGATTTTTTTATATTGGGAATTGTGTATCATACATATTATTTGTGTTAATATTACATGTGCACGAGTAAACGTACCTATTTACGTAGTAAGCAATTTATAATATAGTCCGGTGGAACTGTAATGGCCTTGCCAGGCTAACAGTGTAGGTCAGTTCGAAAAAAAAAGCAATTTATAATTTTATGAGTAATATATCTTTATCGAAAATAAAGCAGCGAACATCAAGCACTCAGCGGGTTAAAGGACTATAAAATTAAAAGTTTAAAAAATTCATACTATTTGCATGAGATACTGCAGGAAATCGCGACAAGATAGTCTTTAACATTAGTGTTATATGTTCACACTTTAACCGATTTTTTTTGCCACTCTGAGTTTTATTCTAAGAGTAATCAAAATAAATAATCTAGTACCTAGTTATTTCTTAATATTTTATGAAATTTTAGAAGCAAATAATGTCATAATTTTCACCGCAATACAACGGTACGCGATGCGTGCGTCTTTTTCCCCTAAAGCATATTAATATAACTTTCTTCAAAAGAACGGTGAATAAGTTTTAAGTTTTAGTTAACTGGGTGAACGCGTTACATCTTTGGCCTCGTCTTCACTTTCCATAAGGTGTGACATAGGCCAAACGTCGCGCCGTATATTAAAAAAAAGATGGTGTTTTTTGCAAAACACCGAGCACAAGCACTCAGATCTTTTGAATTAGCAGTACAATTGTATTAAACAGAATCCTACAGTTTATGTATTTTTATAGCTAAAATATATATTTTTAACAATAATTACAAGATACTCGTCCGCCATATTTTAAGTTTCTTCGATATTTTTCTGTGTAATTATCGATTTGGTTTTTTTATGAATTGAATGATAGGTATAATCAATCATACACTGCTGAGCTAATAATAAATTATTCTCAAATAGCCGCGTGATAATAATAATGAAGAGAGAATTGTCACTTCTTATTATCTAGTGGTAAGATATTAAGTTATTGGTCTAAGCTTTTGGAGTCCATGAATTTAATTTGTGTTTGAAACTAGAAGTCTTGGCTAGTGGGAACTTTCAGCAATTCGTTAGTAATATATTAGATTATGCCTATCAAAGTAAATGTAGACTAGAATAGCTAATTTGAAAAGGTAACCGGTAAGTTATTTATTGTCATACTATTTTTTTTCAACATGTGTCATCGACCGTGTATCAGTATGCGACATAGGTGTCTGAGACATTAAGTTATCTCTATTTATTTTCTTCCACTGCATTGCAGTATTACAGTAACATTTCTCACGGCATTCTAGTTTTCTTCCAATATTTTTCTACACCGGTATTTGGTAGTGTAACATATACTTTTGCAGTGTAAGTAAACAATACTTAGTAACATTATCAGTTTCAAGGCGACGTTTGAAGTCTTAAACTTAGCCGCAATGACTTTCCTATTGTATGCTCTTTATTCTTCTTCTTCTTTATTTTTTTGGCTCCGTCACGTTTTGTGCACTAGCCAGCGTCAAGTAATAAGATTTTGCCAAGTAAGTGTCTTGCGATAATTATAATGTTCTAACAAGATGGTGGTTTCCTTGTTAGAACTTTCCATGGAGTTTTGGTGGCATCTCAGAATGCACGCTCCGTAGTATTATTTCCCATCCACTTCACCTGGACGTAATAACCGAACTATATTACGTAAAACACCACCAATATTACAAAATATAGAGTCTGATAACACAAGATTATGAATAAAATATAAAAACCACTACATGACAGACTAAGATCCCGCCAGAAACTCATGCTCCTTATTAAAAGCAATAATATAATACCAGCGACAAGTATCCAGTAATCTATGGCCTAAATGACTTTCTCTACAGTATAACGATCTAAGAAATAGATAATAAAAGAAAATAACTACGTGTTGCTAGTTACAAAAATTAACAAATATAATCAAAGTGTGGGTCCAGAGTCACTGTTTATATAGTATCGAGTGATTTGTTTCCGGTCGTTTAATTTAGCCGTTGTGAAACCTACATTAATATCTTTGCGCATAGAGGATGGTCCGAGAATTTAATATTTCTATGTAGTATAATTTTTTATTACGAGTGTATTCGTTAGCGCCGCGCTCCTGATTGCCTCTGTACCTATGTAGATATATGAACCAACGACGTGTAATGAAATTAGTAATTCGGTCGTAGGTAATATGCAAATAAGGAAAAGGGAATTTGTGTATTTTTCAGGTATTCATTTACAAGTAGTTGCAATGAGGGATATTTATGTATTGTGTTCTATCGAATTTATAACAGCAATTTTCTTCTTTACTTTATATCTAACTAGCGGCCCGCTCCGGCTTCGCACGTGTATAAAATATATAGCCTATGTCATTCATTGAAAAAATGATTAAAATCGATCGAGTTAATTTCTAATATATCAATAATCAAAAGTAGTTTTTGAATGGATCTTAATCTGTAGAAAGTTTAACATGTTTGGTTTTTATTTTACATTATTTAACCTGACATTTCGTAATAGGTATTGGAGGTATCTTACGTAAGTTCGCTTACTGAGCACAAGGGAGAAATAATACTGTGAAGCATAAATTGTGAGATGTCACAAAAACTGATTGGATATTTCTAACAAAGGCGTCACCGTTTTATGGGTACACTGAAGACATGACAAGCCACTTTATAGTAAATGCTACCCATTTAGCAATGGTAATAATAATCTTTAATAAACAGGATTTTTTGGTAATTGATTGGAAGAATAATGAAAGAATAAATAAAATGACTCGTCCTTAGAACGGTGTTAAAAAGATTTATTACACATTCTGTATACAACGCTTGTTGGTTTCGCCGCGGTACAACATCTTAGTACGTAGCACATAAAATGCAGCCAAGTGATATATTTTATTACTTGGAACAAAGATACAGTACGAACTACGACACTATGACAATAGTGGAAATGTTATCCTATATATCTACCATAGTTTTGTTGGTTATCAATCAAATATGAACACGTATTTTGCAGCGCGCCGCAAGAAGTAAAAAGTAAAGAACGTGTAAAAAAATATACTTAAGTGTCTATGCAATTGAGTAATATCTGTTAAAAATACAATTGTAGTATAAAGTCGTTCTCGGGTTGCAAACTTCAATAGTTCCATTAAAATTGGTTCCGCATGTCAAAGAGAATCTAATTAAAGTGTATTGGCCAATCATGTTGCCCGATCAGACAGTTTTCCTTGAGTTAACGGTTTTTAAATCTCCAAGGGACAATTAAGTGGATAAGACAGGATGGTTTTTATTGTTGTTTGGAAGAACGATTGAATGAACTTTGCACATCATAGACGATCGTGGTTATTTTTGAAAATATATATGCTCTGGGATTAGTTATTTTTTCTAATAATTGAATATAAAAAAGGCACTTAAAAAGAGCACAGAGTTCCGTACATATTTTACTCGTAATTTTTTTTTTTATTGTTATGTACGGGAGTCCGGCGAGCCAACCCTCTGGCAACATTGAGCGTCCGGGACAACACCTGAAAGGAACAGTGTGATTGTATCGAGCTTTTCGTCTATTAGGTATGTACATAAATATTAATGCATATATCGGTATGTTCCTTTGTATAGATTAACTCTGTTACCGCCTTTGGGTGCATAGTTATTCGAAATCAGGCGAGAATGTGCGCGCATCACTCGATAACTACTAGATAGATTTGGATATAAAAACTAGTTTCATTTCTTAGACAATTTGTACTTAATCTCAGAAATAATATTATTTATATAGTTTCATCTAATATAAAGTTATAAAAGTTTTAACACACTCCGAATTTTATAAGTACAACGCGTTCGGCGATGTGAGTCTCCTTGCCGCGGAGAAGTGGGGCCAGCGGTGTGGTGCTTATGTTTTTACCTCTGCAAACACATCTCAACTCGCCCTTCTTTCACATACTTCGACATCTTAACGATATCTTGCTGCAGTTCCCGCTAGTCGACTTGTTTGCCGACAACTATAAAGAATTATGTGCCACTTTTAGAATATTTTGTGAGAAGCTGGAATGACTGTAAGGTCTGATTGTTTAGTAATATTTTGTTCATTATTATTATTTTTTAGTCATCATAAGTTTATATATAACTAACTTTCTTCTTTTTATTTTATGTTTAAAACATGTGATTTACATTGCTATAGGTGTACCTGTTCAACTATGTATATAAATAAATATAATAAATGACGTAGGTGAAGTCGCGAGTATCAGCTAGCTTTATAATAAAAGTAGCCGTACCACGAATCCTCATTAGTGTTTACTTAATTACTTAACTATCAACATAGTCAGGTAAGCTCAACCAAAACTGTATGTATATACAGGTATTGCGTAGTAGAATGCCCTTGCGACTGAACAGCATATGTATTTACAGTTTAGTGCTACTCCGACATGCTCGATTGGAAATTAGGTAATTGAATCAAACAATAAAAAAATCAACGGTCTTTTGGGTTATATTAGTATGGTATACATTTTTCAGTGTAACGAGTAAAGCCGCTGGTAGGAATTAAAAAATGAGTAATTAAAAAGAAATCTAAAGACATTATCTACATAAAAGGAACATATTTATTCTTAGTTTCTTATAAAATGGCATTTACCTATTAGGCGAAGGAAAAATACTATTCATCCTTTTACGTGGTCAGCTTAATTACTGTCGAGCGAGTCGCACAAAGGTTTCTGAACGCACCCTGACTGCTCGGGGTTGATTTCCCTCGGGTCGGTCGGAATGCTGTCGCGCCGCGCAGCCCTGCGGTATATGTAGCTTTCTGAACGTTCGCCATTTGTGTACCGCGTGGGGACAATATGAAGGCGTTTGCGGTTTTCATTTACTGGAGAAATCTTGTTTACTCTCCATCTAGCTACGATGAGAATTGTATCAGAGTTTCATGGAGTTACAAGCATAGGCTTGAAAATGTATATGGTAGTTGCGATATAGTTAGGAGCAAGTTTTCTTTCATCTGACTCCGCCTATTTTCTCGCCGGGCTGAATTCTCTTAACTTAGCTGTCTCGACATGTCCGCAACATCATAAGAGTTGTGAATAGTAAACATCTTTCTGAATATTTCGTCCGATTGTACATGGTTCGAATTATTCTGCAAGCCGATTGATTCGACTGCTATATGCTGAAATAGAAGATGATTTCCCATGAGTGGCAGTACATTGGAAACGTCTTACGAGGCAGCGATCGGTATTGACAATGTCAATGTTAATAAGTTTCGTATAATATAACCTGTGTATACACTTATCAAGTATCATTATCGTCTTCTAAGCAAGAAGATTATATAAATGTTAAAATCATTTTTAGCAACGAAGTTATTTTTTTATCACTGCTATTTAACAGGTTATGTACGAGCAATCGTACCTATTTGCATAGTAAGCAATATAATTTTATAAGTATACATTTATTATCATAAATAAATGAGTAAACATCAAATACTCGGCGGGTTCGGTTGTTTTATTTCAATCATTCGTCTATCATTTTAAATATAATTTCTATCAATTATCACTATCACCTATCAACAACAAATTATCACAGTACTGTAAAACACACCCTACAGTTTATATATCCAAATATGCAATATTTAAAGAACAGAGTCACCCTACGGTATACCTATAGCAGTGACCTCTTCTTTAGCTACTGTATACCATATGATAAATAGCAGTTATACAAGTCTGTTACGACGTATGAAAATAGCAGTAATAGAAATGTACAATTATTATATGGTAAATTATATTATATGTGAAAGATAGTGGTGACGTATGATATATTCTCTTTGTTTTTATGGCTTTAGTAGGTAGCCTCTACTACTGTTTTACGATATCGTTTTTTTTTTATTTAAGTTATTGGTGATTACTATAAGTGTACATAATTTGTACAAAAATTGACAATCAATCTACGTGTTGCTTATATTCTAAATTTACGCATAACGTAGGTACTGTTAATATAACAAATAACACATAAATAAGAAAGTGTTAAGGTACCTTTACATTAGAAATTATATAATGTTCAAAATGTTGATATGAAAAGCGATACGAGTATGCTACTTTGTTCAGCTGCCAAACTATCTTGACAGTGTCATTTATCAGTCGAGTTTCGCTAGGTGATGTCTCATTTAATGAGTTAATCAGAAAGAAATTCAAATAAAATTATTGTTGAGGCATTTTGGGTTTTCTAAGCTGGACTGGCATCAAAGCCCTGTAACATATTAGTTCCATATACACTGGTTCGAGTCTCCTTATATAGAAATGATTTTTTTTGTTGGGATATATCCACTGATATCAATTTAACCAGAACGAGAAAAGAAAAACATTTCCTTATTAGTTATTATAATTGTTATATATCCATTCCTTGTATTCGGGTAATCCCAACTCTCGTGTAAATACATAAATGTTGCCAGCTAAGATAAATCGTGTCTATTCACCATATATAATTAAACGAACGATACGTCTAATTTGTTTACATTCAATTACCGCGGGCTGCGGACCTACGTCCTCTTTGATTTGGATTAATCGCGTGTAGGTACCGTGATTCGTTACTTTAGCGCTGCTAAACTTTGTTACATAACCTATATATTTAATGGGTTTGGTGTTTCTTTATATATTTCAATTTTGAACATATTTATATCGTACATTATTTTACAAACATTGACCTTTGAATTTAACCCTTAGTAGCCTGATTTACGAAAGTGATTTATTTTTAATATTACTGTGTTTGCTTGAGGGTCTAGATGAAGGGAAAAATAGCTAAAAAAATCACAATATTTATTTTACATATTTATTTAGAAAAAAAAATTAATTTCGTTGGAAAGAATATTATATAACAGTAAAATACGTACAGCCAACCTATAAAAAAAAAAACTAATAGTAATGTGAACATTCGGTTTAAAAGATTGGTATCAAAATTGAAACTCTAGGTTATTAAGGGTTAATCAATCGTTCTCACTAGTGAAGTGAAACTTCTTATGGGTCTTTGAAATTCTGAGTGGCAACCTTATAGTGTGGTGAAAAGAGATGAGGGTAAACACTGTATCAGGTAGACTGTTGAAAACACCGGTATCACGGTATCGCCGAAGTAAGTTGGGTGCGGTCAGGTACTTGGATGGGTAACCGCCTAGGACCACCGCGTGACATTGGTTTTGTATAACAATGACGTAAATAAGTAAATAGTGATAAGCAGATACATATATTTGAAACGTACGTTTAACTTTTTTCGGTAATTTCAATTTCAGTTTTATCATTTTTCACTAGGGGCGGTGATAGATATTTTATGACCTATAGATTGTCTATGCCTGTACCAACATTTACTATTATTATTCATGGTTATATGAAGCAGCCAATCGAAATAGGAATCGTAAAAATACATTGATAAAAGTAACAAATCGGACCATAATCTACTTCGATAGAAATGTCGGCAGCAACTGCTTTATCTTGTATTTATTAAGTTTTAATATTCTATAGCAATATACCAATCCAACTTAAAAATATTGTTGAATATTAATCACTTTAATATATTTTACAATAATCTTACTATTAATAAATACATAAAAAACAGAATATAAGTTCTATTTGGACTCTGAAGTTTCCTAATTTTGCAAACTCATTCTTGCCTGATTTAAGGATATTCTAGTTGGTAAATGTTCCTTCGTAAAACTCGAAAATAAATATAAATGAGATTAAACCACGAAAAGAGTATTCTAGAGAGCGGACTCTGAGCTTTTGCAAAGTAAAATCCGGGTAATAATTTCAAGTGAAATTTTATTAAAGAGTTGAGTGAGTTTTTAATTTGACGTCGCCGGTGGAGAGGCGTTCGCGGCGGCAGCGGTCTACCTTCTATGCCATTCACAGTGTTTTTATTATTTTGTTAGTTACTAGCGTCGTTTAAAGAGCATTATACTTATTATTATTTAATGTTTGTTCGTCTCTCTAATAAAAATGTTAAAGCATGCTCAAAATTGAAAAAAAAAACACCTCTTGGAATTTCCCACCATTTTTAATCTATATTGTCGATTGGTGCAGTGTTGGAACACGCTAATAGTTGCTTATAAACTTAACCTATAAGCGAATTATTTTAGAAGACCATTTCACTATTGCCTAGATACTAGACTAGACCCTTTATATCTATTTATAACCAAGAAGGATAATTATTCGTTTAAGATATCTAGAATAATTTTTCATGATACTTTCAATTACCTTTGTTTTTAATATACATCCTAACTTAAGATTCAATTTGGATATATCTTACGTACGTACAAACTTCCTTGTTTATGAAGGAATTATAATTATCAAGGAGTAATATTGTAGGTAGAGCGCAGATTTATTTTCAGCAACGTTCTCGTTAAAATATTCCCAATTGATCTTCGTTCGGTAAGTGCCGCGCGCGGCCTTCCCGCAGCCTCCGAGGCCTATAGGTGACTCCGTGCCTTTTAAATATTCAGCTAAGTGTGTTTCACAAGCATAGTTTGGGTTCTGTACTGTTTTTGTATTAATTGAATTAACGCTAGTCTTTGTATCTTTTGTTTGTTGCGGAAACTGATTGTTTTCCTATTGAATAGATTTTTGTGGTTAAATTTTGGTACCGGTTTTGTGAATTTCCCCTTTTTTTATAAACAAACTGCGTAAAATCGTTTTACGATAGTTAATGGTAGTAACGTATAGTCTAATGAGACTGTTGAGAATTCATGTTGTCCAGATTCCCAAGGCAATATGTGTCGATACGGTTTCCAAATAAGTTAGGAAGTGATTATATACGTTATGTTTTCCATCTTGTAGTATGCGGGTGGTAGTTGTAGCGTCTTTGTATTGATAAGCGTCCAATCAGCTTGAATTTTTGGTGAAGAAGAGATCTTGAAGAGATTACAGTATGATGGTAGGGCGTGGTCTAACATAACGCTAGTAAGCTACCACCCTGAAAACTAAAAATCTGGCGCCCAGTAACTTACAGAGGTATTCCGGTAGCTGGACTTAAGTCCACATCGTCACTTGTAAATAGAAATTCGCCGCATTATTTCACTCCATTACGGGATCAATGTAAATGCCGAATACTACTCAATTTTCAAGGGATATGCCTTGATTGACGTGAGAATTGTATAGTTGGCGATGGAGTAGTCACTATCGAGTCAAGCAATATTAAATCGAGCATAATGAAATATAGTGTGCAGTGAAAAGACCCATGAAGAAGTAAATCTGTTTCCGTTTTTATTGTACATCCAATGCCTGCTTATGTAATACGATATGTTTCTAATTTGAAATGTTGTAACAAGGTAATTTGTTTTCTTTTCCCGAGTAACGCTAAAAAGTTACTTATGAACTTTGTACCCCCTGACACTTTAGGGATTACCGGTAATCCCCATTATACCGGCTGTAACCTCGCTGTAACTCCTCTGTAACCCCTCCAAAAAGCCCCCGTAGCCCGCCCTCGCCCCGCGCACTCTGTAACGTACAATTTATTTAAAATTGCGGACGCCTCGAGAACATTGTAAAAATATAATTGAATTATAATGGATTTTCTCGCTTCCGAAGTACCTCTTTGCCGTAAAACCTCTTATGTTGCGCGATCTCACTTTTAAGATAAAGTATAGTGTTTATCGTAGCGTTGAATTCGTATATGAATTTCACATTTTTTTTTTTAACAATTAATTATTAAAATCTATTTATATGAATAAAATAGATTATCACTTGTTTGTCCAGTCTAACAATGAAGCTATGGTGGCTCAGTGAATGCAATGAGCCGGAGCTTTCGGTGAGGGAAAACATCGTGATGAAGCCACAGTATCGTGGTAACAAGTGTCAGTCGATAATGTTAATAATCTTTATAAGGTGATATAGTTATTAAATTCCAATTAAGTAAAAATCTTTGCGCACACAGAGGGTGGAAACCTTCATAAATATTAGATTAATTGGTTTTGTACGGGATTAATCCTGGCTGTAATTTAACTTACGATAATATGTGAGAGAGTTTTAGTATGCCAGTATAATTGCTTCGTTAGACTTTTGTTTTGTCTAATTGTATTCTTGTTATTACAAGGTTATGTTTTTAAATAAAATTAATCGTTTATCTATGAACAAGTTTTTAAAAAACAAGTTATACATTCAATTCAAACGCAATTAATACTGTTATGTTCTTTATGTATCTTATGTTAATATTATAAACAAGTAAGCTTATGAGGGTGGGTGGGTATTTCTAACTCTTTCCAACCAAAACGAATGAATGGATTTTATCAAACTTTACAATAATATAGCTTATACATCAAAATAACACAGAGTATAAGTTATAAAGATCTTTTTTTAATTTATCAAATATAGTGATAACTGTAAGTGGGTTTGAATAAGTCCTATCATCAGCATCAGAGAGCGCGGACGACCGCTATTTACACATACATCGGTAACGTCAAGTTTTTAAAGTTACTATGTTAGGCACGTGTATCCTTCTTAATAGTTAACAGATTAGTAGGTGAAACCGGGTACAAAAGTAACGGCGGTTCGAAAGTAACAAATGCTCTCTTGTAAGTCCGGTGGGACTGTAGGAACTGTAGCGGCCTTGCCAGTTTAACAGTGTAGGTCAGTTCGAAAAAAAAAAAACAAATGCTCTCTAGGTTTACCTAATGGGCGAACACCGCTTCACCGGCGTCAGGTGATAGCCGGGAGCAGCTTTCTCACTCGAATTAAGCTGCTGCATGCACCGCGCGCTGTCAGGTTGTGTGACAGGACGCAACGTGTTTTCTCAAGTTAAAAGTAAGTTTCTCAACGTTTTCTTATTTAATGTTTACTTAATCGTGAAAGGATGGTAGCAATCTGAATATCCAATCTTGATTAGATTGATTGTATATTGTTTAAATTCATTTATGTCTAGCACGTTTCGTTTTAAGGTTATATTACACGTTTTAACAAAAATGATGGAGGGTACAAAAGTAACATAGCCCTAGGGTTACAAAAGTAACATGTTATTTTTGTCTCCGTAATGATTTAATTATCCCACATCATATTTACAGAATATTAAGCGACAACTTCAATTAAGGCAGTATAATTGCATTTTGAAGAGTTAACTTCTGATTTTCAATATACATCTCGTTACGTGAGATAATCAATGAATCAACGTATCGGAATCGAGTCACAGGCGAGCTATTGTGAGGAGAGAGCTTCCAACGGGAACAGTCTAGGTAATGACCGGCGATTGAGACAACTGCTCGTCCAATCGTCCGGAAATAAGGGGCTTATTGAGTGTGTAGAGTTAAGAAAAATATTGATATGGATGTGCTATCTTCAATTGTCAGTTTCAGTTGTAGAGTTTGTCACTGAACTATTGAGCTCATGAAACAATTAGTATTCAGACAACAATCGCAATCGCTTCTGTCGTTAGTTTTCATAATAACAGGATGATTTCCTCTAATACAAATATTAATTTCGATAAGTTAAATGTACGTTTACAAGATATATATCGGAAATGGGTAAGTCTAATGTTGTATGGGAATGACACAATCTTTATCAGACTAAGGATTTAAATGTAAAATATATATAAAATTAAGAAATTATAAATTGTGAAATAACTTTTTCTAGGGTGATAAAAATACTTGGGGTTCGACTGGATCACAAATCAGGACAACAATACAAATGCTGGAATATTCTCTTCTTGAGTTATTTTAATGTCTTTTATATTGTAGTTAGTCGGCGTTCGCGGCGAAATAAATAATTTTACTCACCTTGACGATTAAGGACTAAAAGAGCTTAACATAAAGCGTATATCGACGGAAATCTAACCTGGTTTATCGTCTCTCTTTATGATTCAATAAACTATTTTGCTATCTATCTATTTTGCCTTTAGATCAATCCGTATTGGACAATATCAATTTAAGTTATTTGGCGCCACTGTTTCACTGAAAATTTACTGTAATATTGTAAAATTACACGCATTGCATAACATATATATTTTCGAGCCAACATAGAGCACACGAATTAAAACGAATACACAGCGCGGTGCATCAGTTTGAACACGACCAATGCCACCTTACGTTTTTTGTGACTCGGAGTTATCGAGTATGTCTCTGGCACAAGGCGATGCGTCGTCCAGAGCGATGGTATGTCGATCTCGGTAATTGGACGCAAGCGTTGTCCGCGACATGTCGATACATATGTCTATGTCGATGCTCTGGCTCCGGACAGCTATAATTACTCTTAGATTGGACAATCTTGGCTGATCTCATTTATTGATGACCTAGGAAAAATATTACCATTTTCCCGAGTTCGGCTGAGCATTTCACATGATTGTTAGAATAGTATCTACTGCCAAGAGTTGACGTTCGAGAGTAGTCATGGCTTCTATGAACCAAAAATTTCACACATCTGTGTTATTTTTATATGAAATGAAAAGACAATACGAATGAATTTGGTATCCTTTTCGTTATTATTTCAATGTAAACATAAATCATTGTAAACAACAATATAATGACATTTGAATTTATTATATTTTCAGGATATTTTGAATGGTTCAAAGATTAAAATGATTATACTTCAAAAGAACTTACACAAGGGAAATTATCTCATCAAAAATTTAAACTGGCAACATTACGCGCTTAAAGAATTTCATTAATAAAGAAAAATGTTTTTGTGAAATATTTTATTGCGGCGAAAACTTCGTAACGCGCGCCGTAACTTCATTGCGAATTCCGCCAGTTACAATTTGGGGAGGTGTTAAACGACTAACTTTCAAATGGATTACATTAAAAATTGTATTACTTCATACCAAAGATGTTTAACAACTCTGGACAGATATAGACGTAACGTCGGAATAAAACTGTTATCTTAGTTCAGTTGAAAAATGATAAACGTTCGTAAAATCTATCAATAGAATCAAGGTACAGATTAAAGGAGACAATGAAAATCACGATTGAATTGAATATGATGTATTATGAAGCGATGATGGCTCACTTGGTAGTGTGTTCGGACACAGCGTTGAAGGATGTAGGTTCGAATCCAAGCAACTGAGTCAGAGCTTTCGGTGAAGGAAAACACTAACTGTGGCCGGGCAAGGCGCCCGACGATGCTCTCCCAAAACTATGTCAGCAATATTGTCGTTACAAAACTATAGCATGGTGGTGAGGCTTTTCTAAGTCCGTCTGGCTAGCTACCACCCTCAAGTTGAAAATCTGTTGCCTAGCACATGTTGGTGTGTTCCGGCAGCTGCACTTGAGAGCCAATCTCTCTCTCTGGGTTTAGCGTGACGACCGTCTTAGACTACATCATCATTTAACATCAGATGAGATTGTGGTGAAACGCTAACCTATAGAGTATAAAAAAAAATATATGTTTAATTACTACATCGACAAGATTCACCTAGAACAATACGAAAAATGACGTCAGATGCTAATGTTTGGCGATTGATGATGAGTATAGTATAACTCAAAAACAACGGCGACCATCGAGAACTCTAATTAATTTTTATAGCTGGTTGTATCTGGTTGCAATCCAGTCGGCTCAGTAGTCATGTCTCTCCACCTGGTGGACTGCTCTATATAGTTTAATCTCTGTGTTTCTGGGACTTTAACTTTGTACACATAATGTTGTATCGAGTTACAAAAGTTTTCCAACTCATACGATTATAAACAATAAAGTAGATATTATTTTTCTTTTACTTCTTCAAGTTGTATTTTATTCGCTTCTGATTATTCAAATTGGTTCTGTTGTTTTCGATTATAATATAGGCGTATATTTTGTCAACAGTCAAAATATAAATGATATTATAATAATAAAATTATATACCTATAGTGATATTGCAATTGGATTGGAATTATATATAGTGATAGTGATTAGGAACGTTTTATCTGTTAATAACAGTTATCAGAAACTACTCAACATTTCAACATAAAATCAAAATCAAAAATACTTTATCCAGTTTAGGCCCTGAGAAGGCGCTTATGAACGACAAAGTTACCACCGGTTCGGAAAACAACCCAGTCATCGAGAAAAACCGGCAAGAAACTCGATCTGGTTTATCTTTTCATTAACATATTATAACTCATACTTTTAAAACATAGTTATAAATAATTACATTCGGTTTTGGTAGATGCACAGAGAGGGCGTCATTTCCAGACGTTACCATCGTTCACATATTGATCCACCCTGTAATAGCCTTTAGATATTAAAATCTGCTTGACATGGTGCTTGAACTTAGTATCCGGCAAGTCGGTAACGTGTTTTGGAATTTTGTTATAAAACCTAAACTAACCTAACCTAAAAAACTGTTACCGGTCCTAGTGAGCCTAAAATATAGAATGACCAATTTGTTATTATTTCTAATAATTTCTACATTTAAAAATATATTTTGCGATATTTATTGTAAACAATATCATAAACAGTTTTACAGTAGATACAGAATAAGATAATAAAGTGTCGGCCAATCATTGTCTGTTTGTAGAAACGTTCGTATGCATAATAAAAACCTTGCAAAACTGTTCGCTTCGGTAAAGCTGTTGGAGAATTGTTATTTGTGTTTCAACGTAGAAAAAATGCTTTTATAATATTTTTTATATCTTATGTGCTTATTTTCTCGAGGTGCCTTTGTTACAGCATGTGAGAAGATAAAAAAACTGGCTCAGACACATAAGTAACTAAGTAGAATGGAATTAAATCAAAAGAAATATAGCTATAGTGTCGTAAAGGGATTATTACTAAGGTAGGGAAAAGTTTGTGAGTTTCATCTAGGACGGAACTTGTTTAATTGTCTTCTCGAGAATAATGTATCGTCGGGCGCCGCCCCGTATTTATCTCGACGACACCGTCGCGCCGCCACTACTTTTCTCTTTGGATTTATCGCTCGAGATTTGTTCTTTACTTGTTTATTTATAATGGCTCGTTTGATTTTATCGTGAACAGGTTTATGTACGTTAATAATCGATAAGATTTCCATGTTAATAGACAATTTATTAACTACCAGTAGTGAAAATTCGATCGTGATTATTAAATATCTATTAAGTTTTAATATTACTGAGCTATTTTTATTTAAAAGAGAACAAATATTGTGTATTGTAGACGTAAGAAGACGTCGATAAATGACGGTTTCGACTCGTCAATATATTAAAAAAAAACATATAGAATATCAGTTGTAAAACAGACGAGTAAAATGTACTGAACTTACGAGAAACTATAATAGAGGATCACACAAAGCTGTTTATAGTTTCTAATAAAAAAAAAATACAAGTATTATTTAATATTTATTGGCTTAATTATTAATACATTTATTCTTTACTAGTCTTCTTGAATACATTCACTACCGAATCGAATGAATCCTGTAGCACAACCACCTCCGGGCATAGCGGAACGTAACAGCATGTCCGGCAGCCCCTTGTCTATCTCACTCCTGGTCCCTCTCAATTCGTCTTTTATAATTTTCTTCGCTTCCTTGTTCAAGATTATCTTTGTAGTTTTATCTGCTCCAATTAATAACACCTGATTTATACTAACTTCTCTGCTTTCGACTATTATAAAGCAATTTAAAATAATACAAAGGAGTATAATTGTTGGAGTCTTCATGTTGTAACGTTTTGTCGAACTGTCTGAATGCGTCAAGCTTTATATAGTTACGCTCTAATGGTTTTTAAAATTATGTTTAACTAGTTCTGCTCGTGGTTTTGTACGTTTATTTATATTAAACGTTTAAAGTATTACAATTTGGGATATGAGTACAGAGTATGTTTGCTTCATTAAAACAGAGGAGAGCTATGTAAAGCTAGCATGATGGTGCAAAAAGAAACCGGCACTAAGGTCCATGACTGCAACACGCAGTGCAATCTTTTGATTTTCATACGAACTGTACTTATCTAGTTCAAAAACTTGGAAAATTTTTTATATTAAAATTCGTCCAATAGTCTTACAGTAAATAAGAACTTTCAAAGAATCAGACAAAAGGATAAAGTTTAAAAAAATTGTCTTATTATTATATATCGACTCAAACAGTATTTGTAGAAAATTTTCCATGTACAGACAAGACAGTTCAACAGCTTTATTATAGCGTAGAAATCTATATAAGTATTACATTTCGTAATTAACAAGGTGACGCTAATGCTACAATAATTATACGTACTTAAATAAATATTTGTGGTTGTCTAATAGCTGAATAATTAGTGTCAAGTATACAAGAAACGGACTATGCGCAGGCGCATTGGGCTATTCACATCGTTTTATCGTTCGTTAACGATATTTTCATGTGACGAGAATTGATAGTTCGTGAGAGTGACGTTTTAACGAGACATAATCACTACATAGTATAAAACAAAGTCGCGTTCTCTGTCCCTATATCCCTATGTATGCTTAAATCTTTAAAACTATGCAACGGATTTTGATGCGGTTTTTATAATAGATAGAGTGATTGAAGAGGAAGGTTTATATGTATAATAACATCTATTAAATAGTCGAGAAATAGTGTTATTTTTGAGGTTTCTAATGTGATGTCGTAAATAATTACATTTTTTCCCGCTTACATTACAACAAACGCGGGCTGAACCCTACGAGATTTATCAAAATAATATGTGCGGGCCACGAGCAGTAATGAATAAATAATAACTACTGGATCGATTTGAATCATTTTTCATCATTTCCCAATGAGTTAGATAATTGAAATTTAGAACAGAGCCCAGGATTTGATAATAGCGCACAAAAAGGTAGAGAGAAAACGTGAACGCGTATAGAATACAGGTTGTTTTAGAATATATGTATATTATACTTTAAAAAGGATTAGAGGAAAATATTAAAAAAAAAAGAAGGGATAGTAGAAAATTATTATTAATTAATATTCTTTTGTAATCAAGACTTCATCAAAGAGAAAGATAAATTTAATTCACACTTACTGTGATGTGTAAAAGCATTTTGTTTTGTTAAATGTCACTTGTTTGTTTGTAGTCCTGTTCTTACTATAGAGCAGTTTGTTTAACTTGGGCAAATATTTAACAATTTTAGCCACTATTTTATGATATTAGTAGTAAAGTTGTTTATAAATTGTTATCACAACTTTCCATAATAGTGAGTAGTCATTTTACAGTTACATTTTTGTATAAAACAATATAAATCTAAAGACATAAATATGATCTTGATATTAGTACTTTTTAATTCATCAATGTCACAGTTCCTACTGAACCCTACTATGTTATTACTATTATAGTAGCTGTGGTACATGGTTTTAATTGTGTTTAATTAGAAAAAAAAAAACGAATTATTATTGATGTTTTTTGATAGGTTTAAAGCAATTCCATATAATGTACGAATATTGCGTAGGGAACCAACCCCATAACTGACCCGCGCGGAATGTTACCTCGTAAACATTCGCATTCACGTCTCGCGTCTTATCGGTAAAGTTCGGTTTCTATCGTGCGGTCTACCCCGTATTTCTCGCGTCATACTTTCCGTCACCACTATTCCTTGGTCACTTAGTATACATTCTCATACCTATATCTTGTATGGTTTTTGCTTTGCTCTTAAAGGTCTTTATTAGTAAGCTTGCTTTTTATGCAGTGTACATAGATAAAGTCAAAATATTAGGATGGAAATATATTTATCTATATTTCATATGATTTTCAAATTAGTTCAATGTTACATTTTTACGTCAGCTAAGAACAAAACTGTTGAATAAATTATAATGTTAACTGTAGCGTGAAATAAAATCAACACTCCAAAGCCGTAATGTTTGATATATTTCCAAACATAATCCCATTTTTCATATTCCGGGAATCTCGCAGAAACTTTACATGAACGCGACGCGAACGCCAAACTTAGCGGAACTGTAAGTCAAAGTTAATATGTGTCCAGTCGAGCAAACAGCGCAACAAGTCACAAACTAACACAAATGCAGGACAAACAGATGTTTGTAAGTATGTCGTACCGCATGCTCCTGCTCGCAGCTGAGACCGAGCCACTATTATTGTGAATGTTACACTACATTCATTGAATTATTTTGTTTGCTGGCAATGTATTTATTTGCAAATAATGGAACCTGTGCAAGTTACTAAAGTAGCATAACCGCTTTACGCTAATTTAGCCCAAAACTGTATACAAACATTTCGTTTTAGTACTTTAGTTGTTGCAGTTGGTTCAACGTAGGTAACATAAAGCGTTCTAACTTTGGATTTTTTTCCAGTTCGGTAGGTCTCCTCTTATTTGTGGATTTTGACGCCAACGAAAAAAAATGTAGAGAGGTGTTATAAAACGAGTAAAAAGATAGACAAGGGGTTTAGGCTTTTTTATTTAGATGGATACGATTAATCTTAATCAAAAACATTTTAAAATAGAGACAGGATTGTACCCTCATATCCGTAACCTGAGATTTAATAGGTCAGATTTAGAAAAGTCTGTCGACTTGAAAATTCGCTATATATATATATTACTTGTTTACAGTAGTTCTTACGAACTTAGTTCTTACCAACGAGTAGGATCAATACTACTCAGCCGTTACGACTGCTTTCTTGTCTTACAATGTAAGCAATGGTTGGCGACCTTCTCACTGCTATTGAATATAATACTTTCCAAATATATTTGTTTGGTATTTGATAGTTATACGTTTACCACCACTCACTTAATTGACCTATTTAATTAGGAACACATAATTAGATATGCATAGTCTATTAGTTCGCTAGTTAATTTCTTATATATACGTAGTGGCATATTGCTGAATCAGTTAACGCGGCAAGTACTTGTATATATTTGTGAACTAAAGATCTATAATCAACCTTAGGAAGTTCACACCCTGTAGCAATTTAATTTCTTGAAATTTACTTAATTTAATTAATTCTAATATTTCATTGTTTTGTTGTTTTTTCTATACCTTATTTTGCAGCATCCGTAAGATCTTTCATTACGTATAAATATTTCACGTGTGCATCTCGCTGCTGGTTTGTTTTATAGTCGCTAGTCACGCTTTCATCTCTCGTGATATGCCCCTATATATTAACTCCAAGTATTTCTAAGAAACGATTACATAAACTAAAGCTGATGGCATTCCCTATAGGGTACTGCACTATAAAGTAAAATTTCGTTGTAGATGTTAACATATTAAGGTGATAAAGGGTTATATTCTATAGCAGATGCCGGTAGACGCCAATCAGTGTCTCCGATAGTTCCGAATTTCAGAGTCAGGTAACGATGGGAGTATTAGTTGCACCACTCAATTTTTCTTTAATCAAGCTTAGGGTTATAGTCAGATTTGTAGTTATGCCTTAAAGAGTTATTATCACTTTTAACAATACTGTTTGCACTACGTTTACTTGTTATTGATTTTAAGTTGTAATTTGACATAAAGATAAATATTTTATATTAGTTTTAATTAAAAACGCAATATACTAACATCAGTTTCCATAGTTTCTGAAATAAAATATCAACCTACCAACCATTCTTTATTAATGTTTAGGATGTAATCTTGTACACAGGAAGTTTATATCATTTCTCACTTGATATATTATATAAATTGTAACTAACACTTACAAATTGGAAAAAACTAAACAGTTCCTTATTGAATTCACAAGCGATTCTAATGAAATGTTGAATGTTGTAAGGGTGTTATTTGTTTCTTTTTTTTTCAAAAATAATTGCATATAATAATTATTAACAATCAAAATATACTTTATTCAATTTAGACACTAAAGAGACGCTTATGAACGTTAAAATTACCACCGGTTCAGAAAACAACCCAGTCATCGAGAAGAACCGGCAAGAAACTTGTTCGGGTCTATCTTTTTATACATGCATATTTCAAATAAATTATACGTTACAATTATTATTAATGGATGCACAGAGAAGAGTCAATTTCAGACATCACCATCGTTCACATATTGATCCACTCTATATTAGCTCTTTGACAACAAAATCCGCTTGACATGGGGCTTCAATTTATAGTCCGGCAAATTGGTAATATGCTTCGGGACTTTGTTATAAAACCTAACACTATTACCTAAGAAACTATTACTGGTTTTACTGAGCCGGAAACATGGAACGACTAGTTTGTCACCGTTTCTAGTATTTGGATCATGCCATTGTTTTAAGAATTCAAGCTTTTCAAAGTTTTTCCAGACATACATAAAATTATCAAGAATGTATTCGGACGGTAGAGTTAAAATACCAAATTCTTTAAACTTTCGCAAGGTCCGACATTGTATATTGTTCGAACTGCCCGTTCTTGTAATAAAAATGCGGTGTCTACCTCAGCTGCTGTCCCCCACAGGAAAATACCATAACACATTAAGCTATGGAAGTAAGCGAAGTGGACTAATCTAGCAGTGGCAATATCTGTTAGCCGACGAATCTTACGTACTGCGAATGCAGCAGAACTTAATCCGCAAGCCATTTTTATATGTGAGGACCCCATTGTAATTTGGGATCAAGTGTTATACCCAAGAATACAGTATTGTCAGCAAACCCTATTAAATTCCCTTCGATGTTGATTCTACTATAAACCCGTGGAACATTAGGCAAGTAAATTTTATAAATTTCGTTTTATCGGTATTTAACAACAGGTTTTTTTTAACGCAAACAAATTTAACTTAACTTATTATTCAGATGCCCAACCTCTGAATCTTTTCTTTTCACTTTAAATATAAGTGAAGTATTGTCTGAAAAAAGCAACATATCAGCACAGTTATTAACTATTAACGGCAGATCGTTTATATATATCAAGAACAAAAGCTGCCCTAAAATAGAGCCCTGTGGGACGCTAATTTGCGCAAACGATCCCGCAGAGGAGACCCCTGTAGTAAATTTTTGACAGCGACGTTTAAATAAGAAACTTGAAGGTTGATAGAAGAACCACAAACATCATAGTGTTTTAATTTAAGAATAAACGTACTTTGGTCAACGCAATCAAAGGCCTTAGACAGATCACAGAACACACCAATTGCATCCCGTGAATGTAAAGAAAATGATGTCATTATTAATATAAGCAATATATAAGTTTAAACTAATACCCCATATTGCGTAAAGGGGAACAACATTATCATTTCAGAATAAATAAATTGTGAAATGTCAATAATGTCATATTGTGGTAGTTGTCATTTACTTGTGAATCTTCAAAGTTATCTAATTTATCTACATCTTCCATACTAATTATACACACGAAATCTATACATGACTACGAAACGTCTTTTGCCGGCAAACTGAAATAAAATAAATCACAATAATACAATGAGAACTGTGAACTTAAACAAGTGTTTAAATTTAAATAATGCCATTTCTAAACAAAGGTAAGACAATCTTTTGTGATCAAACTTTTTTAAAAGAAGTGTTCGACGTGTATTTAACTTTTTTGTAATAGCACGGAATATATCTCGTCTCTCTCTGCTTAATAATAACTTTATATCTAATATTTTTCCGGAGAAGGAATTAATATTTTGGTAATATTTGGGTGATACTACACTGTTCCTTTGTCTTATCTACTAGTTTAAAAATGTAATCAAAGTATTATTAGGTAAACCAGTTGATACCGCTGAGTCACTTAACCTATTTATGTTTTAAGCTACCAATGTAGCTATGTCACGCTTATTATTTATGGGAAGGTACATACTTTCCCGCGTTAGTGTAAAATTGTTAATAAATTTATGAATATCGAAAAATATAAATTTGCCACTTTGATGACTTGTCAAATTGTATAATAATAAAGTATTTATTGTTATAAATGTTATTGTGTTTTTTTTTCTGTTAGGGAAATTGAATATGGAAAAGCATATAACATTATGCTTCTCACATTCAACTGTAATAACTTCTCTAATGTCTTATAGAAATAATAAAATGTGGGTATAGATAAAGTTACGAGATGGAAATAACGACTGTGTAATAAAAGCGTGTGAATCGGCGGACACAAAGAATTAGTAATAAAATTCTAATTTGAAACATTTCTCTAAAAACAATGTATCTATTTACTTTGTGAAAAGTTTTAGTTCATATTATATTCACCAGACAGAGTATTCAACGGTATATTACTTGCATTAGTTTATTTATTGTAATAGCAGACAATTAAAATGAGTAACGCATTGAAAGCGCGACCCCGGGGACCGTTAAAACCATGTTTATGATGTCACAAATCCGAGAAAGGGATCTTTAGCACCGTGTTATAATGTAAAAGTTACATAGCTTAATTAATTATTTTATTTTTGGAAGTTTTATACTTTTTCTAATATTTATAACCTCATACAAGCGTCTCTGTTAAATGTAATAATTCAAATTGGCGTGTCTTGCGTACAGAATGTAAGGATGGATCATCACCGACTTTGTAACAACTCTCTGTTGTTATATAGACCTTCTCTACTTTGATATTGGGCCTCTTTTATTGCATCGTTACTTACTGAAGGATTGCATTTAGTTGCTTTTAAGTTTGTATACACTAAACAACAACGGACGACAATGACGGTTCCATGTTGTTTTAAAAATCGGATATTTTTAGTATACTAAAATATTTTACAAGTGAATATTCGTTCGCTTGAATTTCTTACACCTACAATATTTAGCTACATTATTTTTGTTACTTATCTAGAAATTACTAACATGGTAACGTTTTCTTTATCATCCACAACTAAAGCATGACAGAGGGCTTAAAGTGAAAATGAAAATAGATCTTTACAATTCAGATTCAGCCGTAATTTATCGTTTAATTATATACATACACAAAGCAATTTCTAATCAAAGAAATCATCAAATGTTCTGGTAAATTAATTAAAATTTTGGTCGAATACTGGACAAGGTTACTTTTTGAAGTGAAGTTTCTTATGGGCGGGCTTTGAAATTCTGATTCGCAACACACATGTCTGGCGAAATGTGTTGGAAGTAAACAATGTATCAGGTAGAGTGTTGGAAACATTGGTTATCATCCAATAACTGAAGTTAAGCAACTTCGGGCGCGGTAAGTACTTGGATGAGTAACCGTCTGGGAACACCGTATGACGTTAGCTTTTTGTTGTATATTTTAAATTAAAATGTTTCCTTGTAATACAAAAGTTTCACTTCCATCGTGTGTCTTTTAGCCACATCCTGTTTTTATTATCAATCATGCGCTAGTAATATATTATATAAATACAACGAAACTTAGAAATATTTAATAATAATCAATAATTAATGGTTTTTTTTTTCACTCGTAAAGCGATGATAGTTTTAAAAAGGGGGGTGTGGTTATGACCACAGGATAGAAGTGAAAACTTATAGATAAATTCATGTACACTAAATTCACATAAACTTGACAATATTTACATGTAAATAAATAAAAGGAATATCATAACGCGCATAATATATGTACGTATTGCGTTTTCACATGAAATGCTACACTGATTATGTACAAAACATAAATTATATTACATAAACATATATTATATTACATTATTTTTGAAGTAACTTTTACATTGTGCCGTGTCGTCAAACACTTTTGGTTACAACATAGCTCGCAGTAACAGTTAGTATGAAGAATACGGTTATTGCGTTCCTTATATACATCTATATTATATTCTCTCGGCAGATAACGAGTGTTCATACGACTCAAGTTTACTATTTATATCTACGGAGATAACTCGTTTTGAGACAAGATTCTATGAATGCTCAGGGAATGGATTCAAATATAACTGGAATAGGGAAAGTTTTTATGATTTAATATTGTTGCTACTGGCGGGGTAATGAACTTCTGTGTTTTGTGGTGAATGAATTCGTTACAAACGAACACAGCGACAAACGTACTTTGTCGTAATCTTTTCGTAGTTTGTTTCCAGGTGTCGCTTCTTACTGCAGCTTGTTACGATATTCCATATAGAAGTATCTGTTTTTTTTTAAATGCTGGTGGCGCCAATTGTTTTGACACATCCACTAAGCGTGATAGTGAATTCAGAAAGGATCAGCCGAAATTTCAACCATCACAAGGGCAAGGGCAATGGAATAATTTGTACATTATCTGAACTCTACTATTATAAAGTTTATGTTGAGCTATTTATGCTAGCATTTAGCTTATGTACAAAAACGTGATTAGAGAAATGTGTTTAGCAGAAGATCCTTTAATTCAAGAAAGACCGACTGTCATAGCCAGTTCCATAGAACTTACAAGTATTTTTATATTCTTGGCCAGTTTGATATGCATAAAATTCCATCTAGATAAAAAAAATCGTTGCTTCATGCGAAATAAAATCACAGTAAATTGACAGCAAATATTTTTACAAATACCACGTATTGCATTTTATTGTAGGTACCATAATTTATAATTTGTAATATTTAAGTTACCAAATAAAAAAAAAAGTAGTCAAAAAATAATTATCAAGGATCAATATCAAGAAATAACGATTTCTAATTACAAAAGTAATAGAAAATGAAGCGTCCATTCCATTTTAAAGCTTCCATAAGACAGGATTATTAACTAGAAAACGTTTTAAAGACTTCATTCCAAAGAAAGTACTTAAAGAATCTATTTTACGAGTGAACGCGCACAGACGGTCCGACGATGAGGCGATAAGGGGCAATGCCAGGACACAATCTACGTATATTACATGAAGATATGCTAGAAACTCTATTACAATGCATAAAGTTAATATCTTTTTCTCTTTATAACAAATCCCGATGCGATCTTGAATGAAAAGACTATTTAGACAAAACTCTAACTATACAGAGGTGTAATCGCAAATATTATAAAAGAATTCTTATATAATTCATTAGGGTGCGAATCGGTTTTCCTCGTATTTAAATAAGTACTTACAAATAGCATATGAAACATGACTATTGCGTAATGAACCGATCACAGACAGCCACGTGCCTGAACCACGTTGTATAGTACTTTGCTGGCATAGGCATTCACAGTTCGGAATTACTCGGCAATGATCAGTTTTTCCATCTTCGACTATCGACACTCATCACCGCGTCAAACAGCCCACACGCTATAGGCAAGATAGGAACAGGAAAACAAATAATCTCTTCAGCTTTAATATACGAGTAGATGGCATCAGCTTATTCTGAAAATTAGATACATTATTATCTCGATATTACACTAAGAGAATGTATGTTGTGTTTTGTTAATTTGACACTTCGAGTAATTAACGTATTTAAGGAGAAATCAGATATGTCTTAAATGTAATTGTATTTTATATACAAAGTGGAAACTCGAATACGTTACATGTTTTTTGTTTACCATCATATTGGGCTTGAAGAAATTTACTTACTCCCAAGAACATAGTTCACATAATGAGAATTACATTAATTAATTTTAATTAATAACCTTTAGCATTTTCCTATGATAATAAAAATAAAAAAATCGTTAACAATATTTCTCTTGCTAGAATATTGACGCAAGAAAAACAAAAAATTTGACGCTATCAACAAAGCAAATTCTAGACAAAGTCGTATAAAATTATGTATATAAAAATATTTATGTTTTAGATATATTTTTAGCCTTACTTTAAATACATTTAAGGATTCTGCTTCTCTCGGGTCCTTTCGTAATACACTAATCAGTTTAGTTGGTTCAAATTTGAAGTTTAGTATACTATATCGTGTTGTTCTTGGTTTACTTTGGATTCATCACTACATAGTATAAAGCAAAGTCGTTTTCTCTGTACCTATATCACTATGTATGCTTAAATCTTTAAAACTACGCAACGGATTTTGATGCGGTTTTTTTTAATAGATAGAATGATTGAAGAGGAAGGTTTATATGTACAATAACATAAATGAAATAGTGGAGAAATACTGTTACTTTCAAGGCTACTCCAAATTGAATGCGTGCGGGCCACGGGCAGTAATGAATAAATCAAAACTACTCGATCGTTTTTAATCATTTTTTCAGTGAATGACATAGGCTACATATTTTATACCCGTGCGAAGCCGGAGCGGGTCGCTAGTTTATTTATATTTCTGAAACAGTGTTTTGACGCATTTTTTTGTAAAGCTTATCTGTGAATACAAATTTTTAGGGATAATAATTTTTATTAAAATGGAAGTATTACTCACATAATGCATTTGTCTTAGGATCACAGTTTCTATGTATATTTTTACAGTGGAAGTTAAATTATTAGAATGAAGAAAGAGTTTATATTACTTTATTTTGTAAGATTTGGATTTTTTTTCTGCTAGACTTATGTACTAGATAAATACATTTCAGTTGGTACGGATTGAATTTGTCTGGATGAATTACGAAAGATATGAAAAGCGAATCTGTGACGAACGGATTTACTAGAAAATATTTAAGAATTATAAACATTAACAACATTAATCGAACATAAGATAATATTGCACGTCCATTTGCCAATTGACAACTGTCTGTGTACGCTGTCGATTGCGTCGAGACGAAGCTTCCCTTAGTTTATCATCTAAAATATTAAAATCGTAAAGACTTACAAGTTGAAGCGATGATGGCTTAGTTGATAGCGTGTTCAGACATCGCGTCAATAGACGTAGATTCAAATCCTTGACACTGAGTCGGAGCTTTCGATTAAGAAAAACATCGTGATGAAAACATCGCATGGTGGTAGCGCTTTTTTATGTCCACCGGTCGCTAGGTACCATCACTCTTAAGTAGAAAATCTGTCGCCAAGCGCCTGTTGGTGTGTTCCAGTAGCTGTGCTTGAGAGTAAGAGGAGTAGAGGTATCTAGCTTTAACGTGCTTAGCATCTTAGACCACATCGCCTTATATCATTAGATGAGATTGTGATAAAAACGATAAAACCTATAAAGTATTATAATAAGATATCTGAAATGCCTCAGCCAAATAAAGCCGAGCGAAATTAATTCGTTTTTTATAGGATCCAGTAAAACATTCTAGATCCGAGTATGTTTATTTTTTATGGTGCACATTTGAATGCCTTTGGTATAAAATAATTAATTGAATGTATTCATAATGTAAAACTATTTACGTATTCCGTTAATGTAGATTCCACCAGGGCAGCCTCGAGTTGTGTAATTGGCGGCGGCGGCTGCGGTCGTAGATTCAATTCCGATCGGTAACGACACGCGATCTGAATAGAAATATCAATGAGCTAAACAATACCGGCTAGGTTGTAGAACGTAACATTCATCCGTTCTATTGTTTAACCTTTTGTTTTTATTCATTGCCTGGCAGAGATTGCCTTTTGATCACACACGAATGTTATTACAACGAAATGAAGCTGCTTTGGGGCTTAGATTGCTTCTGTCAGAAGTTTAAATTATATGCTTAACGAACCGAATGAATTCTGAAAAGTGCTCTGCCTGTCTACCAAAATCACTTTACTACTGAATCCTAGAAAAACCTATAATTCCATTAATATGATAATGAAGAAAGTTTGTGATGATGGATGGATGTTGTTATTCTTTATCACTAAAAGAATTTAGTGGGTTTTGATGAGATTTTACAAGCTTATTATTGTTTAACCTGTCCGAATATAATAATCTAACAATACAATTGTCAGGTAAGTTTGAAAAAATCCTACCATTTGAGAGTTATCTACTCTTGCGCTACAGAAACCTTTACAGTAACACTAAGATATTATATTGTGTTGCCATCGATTATAAAGATACAAACACAGACGAAGTCGCGGCTGGCTGCTAATAATCTATACATAAACATAATATTATAATGTCTGTTGTTTGCAAGGGCTAATTTTCGAATTTGATAAGATTTTTACAGGTAAATAGATGACTTTGCAAAAATGTAAATGTTATGAGGCCTAAGTAGTAACCTTGTAAATTAAGAGAGGTAACTTCAAATTGGTAAGAAGGCTATAGAGGATAAAAATGTAATGACAAAGTTTGCAATTAAAAAAAAGTGTGTGTGTACTTATGCTTAAGCTATACTTCTTTGGCGTAACAAGATAAAAATCTTTTCAAAAATTTAATCTTTCCCTATATTCTACGTTTGTAGATAAAACGACACTAATTATACAATAAAGGTATTTAATACATACATACTTTTTTTGAATAAAATGTTGACTATAGCTAACTTCATGGTGACGGTGTGCGCGCGCATCGTAAAAATTTACTCTCATCATTTTTCCCTAACGCGCCAAAAGAAGTACAACTTCAAAAACGACAACTCACAATTCATTCGAATAAATCACATAGTTTTCAATTATATAACTAAAACCTCTTCCAGCGCTTTCCACGACTCTTTTTAATAATATTGTGTAACAAAGTATTGAATGCATAATTATTCTGCTGTTCATTATACCATAATCGATATTATTACTGACAATGGTAATAATTGGCAGTGTTATTGCAACGTGCGACCAATTAAGCGTTATGGAACACACTCCGTCATATTACGGACAAGGTATGTTTAGTTTATTATCCAACAGTAGATAATTCATTATTAGATGTTACCTTCATACTCTATGTACATCCATTTATTAAATAAAAACTCTGTTTTAAAATGCAAACAGAGTTACCTAGTAGTCTCTATCGTCGCGTCGGCTGCACTTTACGCTGCTTTAACTAGGAAAATTGGATTCTGCATAGACGCAGGCTCCGGACGGCGTATGCCCGGGCAACGGCTTGCTTGCATATATGAAAATGATTTTTCATTCACTGAACATATACAGCGAGAATCGTTATCCGGTCAAATGTTTTTTGAATCCATTCCCTTGCAGCCTTATTTCGGTCCCAAGTATTGAATTAAGTTTCACCAGGAACAATGAAGTTTAATATTTCTTATCACGTTAAAGTATATATGATAATAGGTGTGTCACAGGGATCAATTGGATTTCATCTTTAAACGTAAAACATATAATATAAAGCACCAAGTCACGTAAGGGTGGACTTACGCGATTGAGTACGTGTGGACATGGTACTCCACTAAAATAGGCATTTACAGTTCGGCTCTTATCTCTAATACTCGGTTCCCGTCGAGCGGCTAACTCGACTTCGGTCCCTGACAACACGCAAGGTGTCTTTTAGCGTCAAGACCTGACCTCACTGTTATTCGCGCTTAATGTACTTTTGACCTTCATTTTGTAAGGTTATTTCAATCGTCCTAAGGCTCGTAGCAAGATGTTAAATAGCCTATAGCCTACCTTAATAGATTAGCTAAAATATGCAAAGATATATATTTAAATTTAACAGATATTTTCGCGTATTAGCACGTTCAAGCAAATAAAAAATAAGCAATCTCCCAACTAATATTATAAATACGAATGTATGTTTTCTGTTATGTTATTTCAAATAATAGCTCGCTGATACATATACAATTCAATAAGTAAATAAATACTTTTTATACGACTGACACTCGCTGGATTGGATATAAACGTTAAAGTCCACTTTCGCTTCAATAGCGTTGTACTGTGAAAGATATCTCTTTGAAATATTCTTCGTTTTGCAGTAAATGCACGAGTAACTGACGAATCTGTTACATACGGTATTCGAGAACATTGTAAAAGGTTGCGACACAACGCGATTTTTACACATCGCTTACAACCTCTGACGGATAAAGTATCATTTTGAGTTGAGTAGCACAATGACAAATTAAAGTTGGTTAATTTAAACCGCGATTATATTTTTATATTCAAAATACACTGACTCATCCTACATTGTTATTTTTATTTGTTCGATCACTCAGTAAAGTTTTTACAGTTTCACTAATTTAATTATATTAATTTCTCCTAAAAGAAACACAATTATTAAAATATACGTAATAAATATTTTCTGTTTCACATTCTGATGCATACACTAAGTTTATACGCGTTAACTTAATACTGAATATATACGGCTAGATTTTTTTACGTATTTCTGAATACTCTTTTTTCGATATAAACTATATTTTACGATAACGCGAAATTTTCACTACATGTTCTAAATAATGCAAGTTTAATTTAATCTTGCGTTATGAGAACATGTCACCCGCCATGGGAAAAGCCATTACTTGTCACCATTTTAACTTTTGAAGCCAAAGACATTCCGGTTCGATCGCACCTCAATCGCCGCCCACGTCGCAGGGCTGTCAGATAACATTACAAACATTTTAAATTCTCATACACTTTTGCTTGAAATTATCAATGGCAGATAGGAGTTATGAACTTTTATGAATGCTATACGAGACGAGATCCTAGAATAGATTTATGTTTGAGTGTTACTGAGTTATTTTTTTTTTAAACCACGATGATGGTAAACAAGTATGTGATCTGATTGACGTTAACCTGTCATCATAATCTATGGACGTGTACAATACCAGAATTATTATATGCACGTTGGTGACTCTTTAGAAACCTATTTACTCTTCTCATTAACGTTCCGATTCTACAGTCCATTGGAAAAATCTCAGCAGATAACTAATTCCACGACTATTTGTGGAAGAAAACTCCAGCATAAAGCGTGCATCTCACCCGATCGCAAGTGCTCTCTAAGAAAAGAAATCAGCCTTTAAGTTTACTGAAAAAACGTAAGGCTTAGGGGTACCTCAAGCTGTTTTTCGACACATTCACACTCTCTCTGTATCCTAACAAATATTATACATGTGAATGTGAGTTTGTTTGTTGCGCTTTCATATTTTAACCACTCAACTGACCATCATGTAATTTTGCATACTGGTTGTCAAGGGTACAGAAAAGGATGTAGAGTATCTTATATCCAGACAAAATGTACTGTTCGCATGGGATAGGACAAATACATTAACGAGAGCGAAACTTTGAGCCAAAGCAAGTCTTTAGTATTTTAGTTAATAGAATTTAATTTAGTTAATATTTATTTGCTTTTAAAGTATGATGGAGACGTATAAACCAAATACGATAAAGTCGTACGTTTGATTGGCCAGACAAAATTCACTGTACAAATGGAATACTTGAAAATTGATTTCGTATGTCAGTTTATTTATATGATGAATAATTATAAATCGACTATTATGTTTTCGACAACCCTTTACTTTTACGAATGAGGTATTCGCAGTACCGCATCACCGGGCCCTTTGTATCCTAGGGAACGCGACTTTTACTGATACGAGAGAAACTGACTGGAATTATTTTGATATCGTGAAAAGTATTGGCTTGCAAGAAATCGTATATGTACTATTGAGACGGTATATTTTCTTCACACCAGCCATATTATAGGTAAAACACAGTCGTAGATAAAATGTGACCACGGCATTAGAAGAATCTTTATAGTTAAATATCTTTTTGGTTATAAATTAAGTCGGTACTATTAGAAAAGCGGCGATAATTTCTGATCTAATATGCCGCTTTTTATGGACATTCGGTGTTTTTTTTATTTCTGATATTTACACAAAATAATATCTTTAGTGACAAAGAGTTCATTCTGATCGGAAATATCCGGTTTTTGTAATATATTTAGATTTTTACCGCAGATTTCTGCATATTTCTGATGAAAAGTATTTAGAAAAGGACATTTCTAGGAACAGGTTACGTCTATATAAAAATTCAATGCGGTAGATTTATAGGTTTAGTTGTAAAAATGTATATTGTTAATGCGGATGGTATTTTTTTATGATCGTCTCCGATAGCTACTACCCGCAAGTTCAGTTTGTCGCTAAGCAACCTTCGATTTGTTCCAGCATAAGCATTTAACTTAACCACCTTCGACTAAATTGTTATTTACATTCGTATATGGTTGAAGTGTATAATATAAAAAAAATACAGTTTATTTTTTTGTTTTACAATGAGGTTGTCTATGAATGTTGTTTTCCACGATGGTGGTAACACTGAATATCTGGAGGACTAACTTTCAAGAGCAACTGCTGAAACACATGCTATGAGGGTTACAGCCCGACAACCATTAAAGTGTTCCAGTCCCAATGCTATGCTTTTTCACTACATTTTCCTTTACCAAAATGACAATGTAGTCTTAAAATGGTAAACACGCCAAACCTAGAGGGAGACTGGCTCTCAAGTGCAGCTAGCGGAACACCCCAACAGGTGTTTAAAAACCGCCTATGTTTCCCCACACCAAAAGCTGCAAGTAGTCAAACTACGTCGATCGACACGTTGCCAACTGAGCCAATATCGCTTTATATAGGGAAATATGGGAACAATATCACTACATATTATAAAAAAGAGTCGTCCGCCGCGTCTGTCTATCTGTCTGGATGTTCGCGATAAACTTAAAAACTACTGAATGGATTGTAATGGGATCTTCGTCAATAGATAGAGTGATTCATGAGGAAGGTATAGGTATATAAATTGTCAAAGTTTTTGTTTAAATTGGTGGTAATATAACGATAATTGTTGAAAGGATCGGAAAATGTCCAGCCGCCAGCTTTTATCGAAAATGCTGCCTAATCCCTTTGAGATATAACAAAACAATGGTGAGAAATTCCTCTTTTATAGATTTACAAAAAGGTCTACAATGGTATAAACCTATCTTTTAAGGATAGATTACTATACCCACCTATCTACGAAAAATAGTAACACATAATGAGTTTATTGGAATGCTATTTAGACTTACTTATCAAATTGAATACATTACTTACCTTAAGGATTTCATGCATATAAGTATATATTTTTTTATTATCAGGGCAGGACCGCCGGGCCTCCTGGTTATAGATAATCGATATATTAAGCGAAACGTAATTCAGTTTCAAATGTAAATATGATTGCAATCTCTGTAATAGCACTCGTGTCGTATTCGATATCAAACAAAGACGAGCGATACATGTCAACACTACACTCTATTTACATGGACTGCAAATATTATCGGCAAACACTTGCCTAAACAGAGGTAATATTATCATTAAATATCATATTATATCTTAGGTATTAAAATATTGAAAACAAAGAAACTGTATTTAACTTAGTCTGTGAGAAGTGTTTACATATATATGAGAATAAAAAAATACAACTGTGTTAAAAAAACTTAAGTACAAAAGGCACACGGCAGCCGAACTCTGATAGATTAATCAATCTGATGTTACATTTTTTTTTTTTATTTCCCTATGTAAAGTAATATAAATGGCACTCCCGATGTAATCTCTGTATACTTCAGTAAAATCATGATTAAACAAAATTACATTATATATGTTTGTAATTTTTAGTATTTCCGAATATAGAAAGCTCGTAACTCAAAGTTTGGTATTGACGGAATCAATTCAGTTAATTAATGAAATCGTTGAACTGAACTCTCGGTTACCAAAGCTTTGAACATTTGTTTCAAATTAATAACTTTATTAATGGGGCGGGTGAAAATATTTCAGACACAATGAGTACCTACCGACTAATATAGGGCACTTTGATTCAAATGCCGTCCAGTTACTTTTGTCAATGTGTATTTTTTTTACATTTAGAAATGTTTTGAATTGTCGTGGACTCAATTTAACAACAAAATATTTGGTGCAGTATTAGATATGTTCATTAGTGATGCCAATTACCAAGTTATTTGAAATTTGGGTCCTCGCGTTATTTATTTTAAAAATGTTACCGTGTTTTAGTTTCAAATGAAATATACAAACAAGCATTTACAATGCTATTATAATATTTTAATAAGCAATAACAAAAGAGAGAATGTGTTATGAGTTCTATATGAAATTAGTGATATTATATACCAAACTATTTAATATTTCATATTCTGGATATACGAGCACCCTACCCGCTTTTATTCAGTTCGTACTGGATTTCTATACCTATGGAGGCAATTAGTCGAAGCTTACCAGATGTTGTCACTATCAGCATACTGTTGTAGCCTACAATTTCTAATTCAAGAGCATATTTATCATACGCAGCACATATAACCCTACTATAAACAAGTAAACCTGTGCTAGGAAAGTAATGTGTATTCATTTTTTATAAGTATTGACCGTCGAATAGATAGGAACGACTTCAGCTAGTAATGTTTCGCTTACTCGTTATTTTTATCTAGTACACATCAAACAGATAAAATCAAATGTTTTTAATATAGGTGGTCGCGACCGCAGTCAATCGGTCCTGGGTGAATCTGGTAAAGAAATATGATTATTGGCGATAGATTTCCATAACTCCAGTATCAAGTAGCATGTCGATCAAGTAATAAATTTACTTCGAATAAAATTGAAGCAATGGAATTCGACAAATATTTTTACAACAACAAAAGAATACAAACAAAGAGTTAAAAAGATTTACCGCTCGGTTCTGATTGACATATCCTTTTCGTTTGTAATCCCGCAGTCATCAGGTCCAGAGCCACCGGGTACCTCGACATAATGTGGGGACATCATATACTTATATAAGCAAATATACTGTTATTTATTTCAACATGTGTCAATTAATGTGTATTAATTGTTGTCTTAACTTACTCAGGGAATTTGATCATCATAACGAGCAATTTAAGGCATACACCGTCGCATTATGTTACGGTATTACACTGTGGAAGTATATTAGTTTACTTTAAAATAAATAATTACTAATCGAGAGTTAATTTAATTAGAGGTAACTAATGCAGGGTGTGTTAGAACCGCGACGCTTACCTTGATTATATATGTAACGAAATATTACTAATATAGGATAATGTTACATCTCTTGAGGTAATTTAAATATTATTTATTGAGTTTTACGAGAGCAATTACTGAGCCAAAACCAACAATAAACGAGTATATGAGAGTCATACAGAGCATATGAAATGTAATGTGCCCCAAAGCTTTTTTTAACATGTTTGGCAACGAATTACACGTATTCTAATACAGCGTTTAAGTACATTAGCACGGAGTTATCATTGCCTCATGAGAGAAATAAAAGAAATATATAAACAAATAAATATAACAAAATAAAGAAGAATTAATAACACAATTAAAAAAAAATGTACGGGTAAATAATTAGATGAATGGGGGGAAAGAGTATAATTCAATCTCGTTAGTGGCTCTCGACTAGTGTTGCCAACTTATAAATTCGAATTAAAATACGGAAAACAATAACTAGCGTTCATACATTAGTCAGCGTTTATGGCAATAAAGTTATGAAAGGTGAAGTGAAATGTGTTCATATATCAACCATTTTTCTTATAAAACATTTTATTAGAAAAGAAAAGGCCGGCAACGCACTTGCGACTCCCTTGGTGTTGCTAGTGTCTATGGACGGCGGTGATCACTTACCATCAGGCGACCCACCTGTTTGTTTGCCCCCTATAATATAAAAAAAAGTCACACTAATATCAAAATTAGACGAAATTAATCACTATATGCTTTGACACCAAATAATTTGGTGGTAAACTCTTTATCCATCATGGCTAATAGATTGAAGGGAGATGTACGAAGATTTTAATATAGAATTAAATGCCTTCATCTTTTTGAATCAAATCCGGAACATTCTTGAAGTAGATGTTCAAAAGCATGCACAGATTGTAACACTATTTTGCTATGGTACGAGACCAGCAGCCTTCCTTATTCACCGACTAGAAATGCAATGTCCTGGCTTTTGCAACATGGCTGGCAATCTCGACGCACTAGGTTTATTGGATATCAATACAAACAAAACTTGTGCTCTTTCCTATACTGCCTACGTCAGAATGTAAAGTGAGTGGCTCTTGACGTCGTTTGTTACTCTGCGAATCTAATATTGAATAAATATCAGAAGATAAGGTATGAAATCAGAAGTTAAATTATATGTGTATGTACATTTTAATATCTGTCGTACGGTGGTGTAATTGAAAGAATAAACTACACTTAAAACAGTAATAAATCGTACTAAGAGATTTTCTACTAATTAAATTCACGGTAACGTAGACATGTTGTATTTAAAATGGCGCCAAAATGTATAAAAAAATGACAAATAGAAGAAACTAACTACATTTTATAGCCAAAAAGTTTCATTTTCAAATGTCGTTTTTAAATATTCTTAATGTAAATGGCTATTTTCGAAATTTTTTTGGGCGTCCTCTGTAGTAATAATGTCTTCTTATTTATATATATAATAAGAATGTTATAACGTGTCTATACTTTTCAAATATTTGTAAAAAAATATATTGCAAGCGACTAAGAATTAGTAATATATGTATAGAGCGTTACACGCCTAAACGGACGGCTTAAAAAAATAAGTTTAATTTCTTCAATGATTTAAAATTTTCGAAAAACGAAAATAATTAGTACTTATATAGAATCCATTACCAGATCGAGTTTAAAAGTTGAGGAATGGATAGAAATTTCAAATTAAATAAAAATCAAATAATCGAAGGCTTTAAACATTTTTTTTTAAACTCGGTTATAAATAAATATAATTTATAATAATAATAATATTTTAATTTAATATAGGCTTATTAAAGTTTTAAGAAAGTACGATTTTCATAAGCACTACGCGTTCACCGATGTGCATTTTTTGCGGTGGATAAGTGGGGCAAGCGATGTGGTGCGCATGCGCAGGACAACGCAGCTGAAGTAGCGGGTTCAGCTAGTATATAATTAAAATGATTAGGGCTGCAGTTGCGATTTTTTTTTAAATTTACTTCTTATATACTTGGGCCTTATTTAAAAAAGAAATGATTACGTTATAGTGTTTCAACAAACTACAGGTTTTACAAATACTACAAAATACTAAAGGAATTTTGTAAGCAATGTATATTTTTGCTTTCATTATTTTTAATCTTTTTTCTTCTGTGCGTAAAATATATTGTTAATATAATAAACAATGCAGAAGAAGTAGCGGATATTAGTTAGTTATTAATAATAAAGTATAGCTTATATTACTCCTGGGTGAAGTAGTTCTCTATCAAATTCAAGAATACTTTATTCGATTTAAGCAATGAGAAGGCGTTTATCAACGTTAAAACTCTACCATCAGTTCGGAAAACAACCACATCATTAAAAAGTATCAGCAAGGAAAATTAACCTGGTTTATTTTTTTATATAATTGTATAGTATTCGTGTAAATAACCTTCTGGAAATTAAAACGTGTTTGACATTGTGCTTGAACTCACCATTTGCTTTAGTACCTTATTGTAGAATCTAACACTAACTACCTAAAAACAACTTTAATTGGTTTTACTGAACCTAAAATATCTAATTTTGATTATTTCTAGTATTGAAATGACATCGGTCCTTTACTAAAAACCTTGCCGATGTAAGTTTCGGTTTTCGGTCATTTACCGTTAAGCAAAAAATCTTGCTTCTAGTGTCCACCGTCTTGGTGATATCGTGACTTATTATCAGAAGAGATTGTTTCTAATAGATGTAAAGAAAAAATGTCGGTATTAAATGAAAACAAAATGTTTGTAATTTTTACAAAGGTAATGTTTGAATTTGCCACAATTTGGTATCCCCCCAAACAATCGTTTTCGCTTGAGTCGCAAACGCCGCCGGCGTACCGCGGCCCGCACTTACAACTTTGTTATTTTCAATTAAGCGTTGAAGATTACCCCATTAACCCTCGGTTTCGTATTTAACCCCAACTATAAACATTCCGAATTGATCAGTTTAATTTAACTTTTGTTTCGTAGGCGAGTAAATCTGTTTATGTTTACTGAGAGCGGATCGGATTATGGCTGGGCGATAAATCGCTTGATTTTAATCAATTTTAGGGACCATTTCGCTTTTTATTCGTGATATGATTCGCTTATCCCATCATGACATAGTCAATAAACATAGTGAAAATTGAGAACAATTATATATTCTATGTAGTTTTCAATATACGTACGTATTTGTAGCACAAAGTATATTGACCGTTTGAATTATATCCACCAGTACTGCGCAATACCCTCTTCTGTGATCTGTGTTGTTTTTTTTTTCTAACTGATCTATGCTGGTGACACCATATAGTGATTTTACACCTTCACTGAACTACTAAGGGGAGCGCATAAGGCACTCACCTGATTGCGCAACGAGCATAAGGCCCAACGGGAACTCTGCTTGGGCTGTTGCTGTATATTGCATGTTGTTCCATGTTGCATGTTGTGTATATTGCTTAATTGGTTATAAACATAATTTTAACCATTATCCGGTGACGTGTAGTTAGCCCCTGACCCTCCGTTTATACTAAAGCGTAGTTTTAAACCAATTAATAATATTAGTATATAAATGTAGAGTCCAACAAAAAATATTGGCGTTCAGGGACAGTTTTTTGTAAAGCCGTCCGTGAACTAATGTACTCCAGATTACGTGCCATCGTTGAACATGATTGCAGTTATTGTTCAATTACCATTCAATAATTTCATTGTTTTTTTTTAATTATTAAAATGAAATAATTAAATAGTATTATAATCTAGATTTTTGTACATTTTAATATATATATATATATTATTTTGGTAGTATTTTATTTCAAGGATTAAATTGTTTTATTTCTGATATTATGATTATAATTTATGGATATTGATTATATCTTCGAAAAATGTGTATAGACTTTTTAGGTTATATTTCCTTCTCTACAGATATATAAGGTTTGCTTAGTGGTAAATTACGTGCATTTTCTTATATATAAAGTTACTTAGAAAACAAATTTCACGTTTATAATCAGAACATAGAAACTACTGTTATAAATAAAAATGAAGTATTTATTGTCTATTTGTAGTGGTAAGTCGTGGTGGTCAAGGGATTTGACCGGTGGAATGTCAATTCGATGTCCGCAGGTTCAAACCCCGGCATGCACCAACGATTTTTTTTGTAAATCTCCTACATTTACTAATTTAAAAATTGGTAACACTGTCGGCTGCCGGTAAATATAAACATATTGAGGAACTCTGAACCTGAGAAATGTTATTGTAGGACCGCCATAATTAATCAGGAAAATACAAGCAGTTCTCAAGAAATAAGAAATGAAGGCCACTAAAGATCAAAAAAATCCTTACATTTTTAAAGTACTTTTCTAATTAATTATTGTATTTATCATTTCAGCATATCTCAAGTTTGCATAAGTCTGGATAAATTATTGAGTTGCAATTATCAAAAACAATACAAACTCTTAACATAAAAGTTTCAACTGCAACTCGGTTCACGTTTTATTCCAGAATAGGTCCATTTTAGCAGAGGGTTAGAAGCACGCTCGGCTCTGTGTTAATGGAGACATGAAAGGCTTTCAGCCACAAATTTGTTTGTTCACAAAGCGGCCGCGTGCTCGTTAGCGTCCCCTCTCGGCTACAGCCGCAGTCTAGACAGTCCCGTGAGACCTAAATTAACAAGAAACGATTTAACTCACTTTTCATTAACTACGATTGACTAGTTATACATATTCTGTTTATAGTCACGTACCTTTGCTTATTTGCTATTAATTTGCTTTAATAAATAGATGAGCTATAGCAAAATGAATATTGTCTACATATCCTTAGGATAAATGCAGGGTGGATGAATTGGCGAAAGGTATCTGGGGTGGTTTGCGACCCACGAATGCCGTAGAAACTCAAGGGGAAGGTGTATAAAACTATAATAAGACCAGCCGTGTTATATGGATCCGAGTGCTGGGCTACGAAAGAGACGGATGAAAAAAGATTACATGTGGCAGAAATGCGAATGTTAAGATGGATGTGTGGTGTAAGAAGAATGGATAAGATTAAGAATGAGTATATCAGAGGAAGTTTGAAAATAGCACCAGTGACAGAGAAGTTGAGGAGTAATAGGTTAGCATGGTACGGGCATATTATGAGAAGAGATGAAAGTCATGTAACAAGAAAAGTTTTGAGTTTGAAAGAGGATGGATATAGGAGTAGAGGAAGACCGAAAAAGGTGTGGATGGATTGTGTGAAAAATGATATGCGTATAAATAGTGTGAATACTGAGATGACATCTGACAGAGGAGAGTGGAAAAGGAAAACATGTTGTGCCGACCCTACTTAGGTGGGATAAGGGTAAGATGATGATGATGGTGATTCGTCGTGTTCAAATATCAGTATACAGAAATTTTAATTGTGATTGGTTAAACGGTACAGTACATTTTTTATGAAAAAAAGACAATTAACAACTGAAAGACACTGACTTTCATAGTGTTGGGTTCAACGGTATTGAAGTTTACACAGAAAGGTCATTATATCCGAAACGGAGCACGCTAAAGTAAGTCATTTATACTTGGTGACTGCCATAACGGAGATAATCGTTACCCGACACATGTAATTATAATATTTAATATAATATGCCCTATTATATATCATTCATAAATAATTATACCAACAACTTACGTTTCAATAGAGGGATCAAGTTACTCTGGAACTTACAGAATATGTTAAGAAAACCACCTAAGGTGAACATCTCAAAACTTATAGCGGGTACTAAAGACTATAACTCGTGAAAATTTTAATCAAAGAGAAGAGAGAGGCTCCGCGAGGGCCCCTCAGAATCAAGAACAAAGCGCTGCTAGTACATACATCAGAATGATTTCATAACTGGGGAGCTATGCGATATTATATTCAGAGTCGGGCCACGAAGCGGGCGAGTGAGAGAAAGAGTAATGAGTAAATGGGACCGACTTTTCATTTAATAAAGTTATTTCACTAGCAGTCATACTCAGCTTCGGCTTCATTTGTATATTTATAAATAATGATATCCATTATCTCCCTGTAAATTTAACCGTTCATACAGCGCATGTCAAGATAACTCTCAGATGACAGGCTTTTTTTCAAACTTTCTTCTTATTTTGGGCAATTGAAATAATATATTTATAAGATTTAGCTCATATATTACTCTGACGAATATTATAGCTATATTATATGAAGTTTTATCAAACTCTATTTATTCGTTTTTGTATGAAAGAGTATCAAACATCGATCCATCCTGATAAACTTTCACGTTTGTAATATTAATAACATTCTCTATTATATCAATCGATATGTCATTGACTGTAATTTTACAATTGTCTAACTAAATTTATTATAATAATTCTGTACACATTTATTAAGCCTAAACGGAACTGTATTTTCATATAAAACTGATGTGTGGTTTATCTGGGCTAATCTCTTAATAGGTCCTAATAATCTAGAGCCCTAGACCGTAATGGTTTTAATAAGCAGAATAGATAACATTTTACAGAAATACCTTAATGTTACCTTAATATGGGTTATAGGAGTTAAATAGTAATGTGAAAATTACACTTAAAAATAAAAAAAAAACAATCACAATTAATTCAGCTCCGGGTCTGCGTGTATAGAAACCATGTCGGTCGATGTCTATTCGAATCCTTGTAGTCCTGTCGAAGATTTTGGTGAAGCAAATCATCGTAATGAAGCCATAGGTTGGTGGTAACATTTTTTCTGATAATTGTCTAGCTACCTACCACCCTCAAATTCAAAATTAGTTGTCAAACAATTAACTGCCTGTTTCCGACAATGACATGTAGACAGTCAATATTTTAATTTATTTATATGTAATAAACTAAGAATGATAGAAAATATACAAAGTTTGACAAAATTACAGATGAACTCGCCCATCCGTTTTAGGTGAAGTTTCATGGAATCTAAGCAATCGTATATGACCGATATTGGTAAGTAAAGTTGCCACCAAATGAATAGAATACAAGATATTTGATAGAAGTAATCGTATTCGAATTACAATATTAAAGTCTCAGACAATGTTAAAGAAATGTAAGCGTTTGTTTATCTCATGGCCCCACGTATAGGACACGAGAATTTATGGTATATGCCATTTGGGAGACAGAAACGAAAAATTGTACACACCTTGAGATCTCGAGCTGTAATAAATACTTCGGGGGAGATTTCTCATAAGATTGTCGCCGTGATGTATGACGGCTTCTAGTGTAGTTTACAAAGAGACCTTAAAACCCTTCAACTTATTTTTAAGAAATAAACACAACCTTTTTCTTAGTTTCTGGGTTATACAGGCAATAAGTTACGGCGGCTATCGGGTGGTTTATCACGAGACAATGTGGTCACGTCCGGCTTGCTTTGTAACTAAATTCGTAAAGAATATTATTACAACTGTACCATTTCTATGAGTGTAAGAGAAAATAGACCTTCAGATGTCATATTTTTAATATCTTTATTCGCTAACTGGGTTACGAAGTCAGATCTCCCCCAGGGGATAACTTTCCAAAAAATCTTTCTTATCGCTCATTCACCTCATAAAAAGAACTCCCTTGATATCTCATGCTTCTCAAGTCACCGGTTTAAGTTATGTTTTCTGTGTTAGTAAGTCTTTAGAATTTTTTGTAAATACACAGTCAACTAGATCTGGGATGGTTAAGCTTGGATAAGAAAAAATGTATACACACATTTCCGTGATTTATATATTCCACAGGGGTTATTCGAGTAAGACAAATGATTTGACACTAGTCATACGAGACCGACTGAACAAATACGTGGTGCGCGGTACCGCGCCGGACCATTGTTTGCTCTTCGTTTTAGGTTTCGCTTGGACTGTCACCCAGGATGGACATGTTTGTACATTCCGCCCACAGACCACTCGTCAGTACACACGAATTATTTAACTTTCGCTGGGTAAAGAGGAACGACCTATATAAAAGATACAGTGAAGAAGTATCTAGAAAAATTTGGAATTCTCTAGAAACGTCGTGTGTAAACTCGTAGTAATATAGATAAAGCACCATATTGATGCGATGATATATGGAACATACACATGGACATTTAAATATTATCACACTCTTAGTGCTATAAACAAATAAACAAGCTTAAATTCTTTGCTTAAATATTGTTGGTATTATTGTGTAATTTTATTGTATTCCAGAAAATGTAACCCCTTCGTTTTTAAGTGATTATTAACAGCCCCGATCCTGCCGCAAAATCTCCTAAAACACATCTGCAAAACGTCTTTAATCATCCCCCTGATAAAATAATGACAACGAACGATTCGTAGCCCTACAATACTTTAAACATAGTCTCAAGTAGGTAAAGCTGCGGAGGCAAGCTCTAGTATGTTAATAGATCTGTAAAATGTTAGTTTGTTCGCTCATGAAAATTACAAAAGTAAATGTGTTTGCTTTTTTTTATTTGTAGTAGCAGTGGCAAAGTGACTGCACTATACCTGATGTTAAGCACTAGTACAATCCAAAATCAACAGTGACCACCAAAAGACAACTAGTCCATTGCCAGTCGCCGCTATCATGTCGGCCTCCGTAAAATCACAATGTTTGCACATCACTATGTCACAGTTAGACAGGACTCTAAAACTATTAAGTCGATTTTGATGAAATATATACAACTTCAAAGGATATCGAATTAAATGAAACGCTAGTATACGTTTTCCATTAAATAATTGTATTTAGGTGCTAGAGTACTTAAATTACAAATTCCAAGCTTAAGTTTATTTTTTTATACAATTGTGATAATTACATCGATATATCAATATCCAGGTTCACATCTTTGTGTAAATTTAGAAGAGCTAGCCTAGATAATCTTTTCTGTGCCATTGAGGCGCGCACCCAATATTTTACTCTGCGAAGAGTAGAAAATGATCTCTCGGTGGTAGCTACGTTGTTCGGGACAGGTTCCATTATTTGCAAAAATATGTTAATGTAGGTATCCTGCGCGGCTCCTAACTACTTTACTGCGTACCGAATCACGCACGAATTTTTGTTTTTCTTTTTTATCTTAAGGGATTGGATACAATATTATCAGCCTATCGATTTCAATAGACTCTGAAAGTATGACGTCACAAGTATATTAGGGTTGTGGGCATGCCTATCGCGACCACAATAGTGGATCCGCGCTTGGTATACATGTATAGTTAACTTATCTGGTTTGATAAGTTTAGTTCGATTCGCAATTGTTGCATCCAAGGCAACAGTCCAAGCCGAGGTTCGGTGACTTTGGTATCCTTGACCTTGTTACCATAATATATTTTATTTACTGCGATTGCAGGCAAACGAACAGACGGGTTACCTGATGGTAAGTAATCACCGCCGTCCATGAACACCTGCGGCTTGAGGGACACCGCAGATGCGTTGCCGGCCTTTGAGAAAAGAGTAGGTTCGTTTTACTAGTTATCGTCCTTGACTTCTGCGTTTATATGTTTATAAATGCAGCGCACGTCGAGATAGCGCTCAGGTAACAGGATTTTTCCAACTTAGCTGATATTTATTATATTTTGAACAATTAAAACACTAAAACTTTATAAATTATAGCCTACATGGCATTATGTTATATACGTTATGTATATTAGTGTATAGAAATACTTATGTAAAGTTTCATGAAAATGCGCTCGGTAGTTTTTGCATGAAAGGGAAGCAAACATCCATCCACTCTCACCAACTTTCTCGTTTATAATATTAACTAACAGCTGCCCGCTACTTTGTCTCTGTTTGTATCTGCGCATATCCGCGAGGAACCCTAATAAGACTAAGTTATTCCGTATAATATCAGCCAGTGAAAGACACGTAATAATCGGTCCAAAGGTTTCAAAGATTGTCCGGAACAAACACAAAGAAAGACAATATTTTTTGAGTAAAAACTTTTAACATTACAAAAAGACATTTCAATTTTATTAATTTATATATAGAAGATAAGATAATCAGCCGAGACTATGCTAACGATCCGTCTTGGTGTGTCGTTGATCATTACAAAAAACGTTCCAAAATTATTATACATTATTTGAGAGTTAAATCGTGTCTCATAATAACCGGTCTGTGGTGCGCGCGCACATATTTGTACATTCCACCAAACACTGGCCGATGTCGCGAGTATTTTTGTACATATTGTAACGTAATATGTTACTATGTTACTTCGGTTGTTTGTCGTTTACAAATGGCGTTTGTAGTGGTGCCATTTTATCAAAAGTAATTTCAATATTTGAAAAACAATAACTCATATATCTTTGTGGTCGCTTCAAGATATTTCCCCCCATGAGAACCTTTAATTCAGTGCGAAAATAAAATATGGAACATTCAAGCTGTTGCTACAGCTATTATAGCTTCAAGTCATAAAATTAGGACCGCCAAACCAGTCTATTGTAATCTATTAATAGCTAGCTTGCGTTACCAAGCACCTATATTTGTGTTCCAGCAACTACATTTGAGATTTAAACACCCACATGCTTAGTGTGTTTAGATTTTTTCTTAGCGTTTTCTGAGATTTTTTATCTGTGAATTTTCTTCCACGCGCGGTATCCATTCACTTCACACGGCTTTAATACAATAGTACACAAGTTCAGTGAAACTTTATCAATAGATCAGTATAATTGATCCCTTATTATGTATGTGGGTGTCTGTTCGGAGCCTCGGAAACTTACCGTTTGGTTTTCTTTATCCGGAAACAAGGGATTTCCTTTAACAGTTTGGAGGAAATCAATTACCTAAGTAATCGAATTGTGATTTACTTAAATGTTTTCGATAATACTGTGTAACTAGCGCGTGTACATTGTATCAATATAAAAATATCTGCAACACTAACACGTACGTGCAGACTCACTTGTGTTATTATTCCTTAAGTATTGATTTTATCAATAACTTACATCTTATTTATCATAGGTTGAATTATATATAAGATTTCGAATGAGAAGATAATCGCTACCGCACCAAGCTCAAAACTGTACTGTTACCAACAAAAATATAATGCTACGGCACCAAGCTCAAAACTGTACTGTTACCAATAAAAATGTAATATAAAATATTAGTTATATTAGTAAAAGTAAATTAAAAATTTCAATTACTGTAATTGAAAATTGAACGGTGTATTCAGATATGTATGTATAAGGTATTAAAAGATGCTGAAGACTCGGCTACGTTCACATTACTATTAACAAGCGGCAGCCATTTTGTGTCAATTATTCGTCAATGTGCCGCCACATTTTCGAGTAATAATAAAGCTTTAATTAAAATACAAGTCTTTGTAATTAAGAAATGTGCGTCGTATCACATGACATGTAGTAAAATTTATACTTAGCGTTTTTTATCACACATTTTTTTAAACTAAAATTACATATGAGATGTAAAATAACATGGCGGTTTGAGAATTATCTTCTTATTTGAAACGCACACAAAGACTGAATGGTTTAATTTTGTTTAAAAGCGAACTGCGGAGTACAAGGTTGAAATCATTCGGAATTCGTGTAACGTGTGGATGACGTGAGCCTATCTCAACATAAATCCATCTGACTACATTTGCAGAATCTTTTTCGTACGTAATAGAAAGACATTTCAAGAAGGTTAGAACAAATTGTACAATAATATTTACTTTATCGGTATCCAAGTGTCTGCCTCCTGTTGATTCGATGGGATGCTCTAAACTGCAATAGGCTTAAGTATTAATAGGATTGAGTTCACGCGTCAAGCTTCACGTGGATTAGCTCCAGTAATCCGTAGGTCGATTACACGCGATCGTGGCTCAGCTTGAGGGGCCTTATGAGAGGATTCCTACATAATTGAATTGTACGATTCGACAGTCGCGGACCACGTGATTGTTTAATTGGCCGATGGTCTTACCAATACGAGTAATAATTATTAATAATTAATGTAATATTTAGGGCTTTGTATATAAATATTAATATAGACATACCTCAGCTCGATATTTCCCAAAATCGTTTGAACGATCCTCATGAAGGTTAGCCCACGTAAGTGTCACAGGTAAGTCGTACGTGGATTTAGGCTATATTCTGATATTATTAAGTTTTATGTTGTAATTACACGCAGAGAAAGTCACTCTTTTTTTAAATTATAGGGGGCAAACGTACAGGTGGGTCACCTGATGGTAAGTGATCACCGCCGTCCATAGACACTAGCAACACCAGGGGAGTCGCAAGTGCGTTGCCGGCCTTTTAAATATGTGGGCCTCCGGCACTCTCGCTGACCGAACGAAACGCAACAGTGCAAGCACTGTTGTTACTTCACGTCGGCTTGCTATGAGAGGGTGGTACTACCCCGGGCGAGCCGACCCATTCACGCTGAAACCAGTAATAGCTTCAGCGTAGCTCTACCACCTACATAACACGTGCAGTTGCAAGTAATATATATGATTGAAATAATACTAAATGGCGGGTTCTTTACGAGTTTCTTGCAACGATTGGTTTTACGTTTCTTTGTCACAAAAGCTTATGGTACTTTTCCGTAGTAGTTAAAAAACTTATTGATGTAACTAGGAAAAGAATAAACGTGAAAAGTAACAGCCAATTTCATTTGTAGCGTACATTTCGCTCGTGGTTTTGCTTGCGTTAATGTAGATTTAATTTGTCCCTCGGAAACAAAGTACCCCTGTCTCTTTCTGTTTTCCGGACAACGCCTGTGCTAAATGTCATGAAGATTAGTTGAGTGATTAAGGCATGAAAGTGTAACAACCATAGTCATATTCACATTTATAATATCAGCTAGGACTAGTTAAAACATAAAGGTAGGATGTATCTAATTTTTCACTTCAGAATGTTGGTGCGATTTCATACCATTCTGCTCGCTCACTAAATAATCATTGTCTGAACAAACGAACTAAATGTGATAAATGGATTATAATTATCGTATAGCGGAGCGTAATGGCACCATTACTATCTGATTATTTCAGAGTACACATTATCTGGAATTACGATAGTTTCGCTCTGTTATATGAATTTATATCCGTAGGCACATATTTACGTGTATTATATATGTATATTGTATGCAAGGTCATACGTTGACGATGCTATGCATTACGAAGCTACACTTTCTTAATAATATATCATATCTTTCTTGTATATTAGTACAAGAAAGAGAAGGTAACTTTGTGAGTGTGTGCGGTATGGGTGTCGACGATGAACTATCGTTCCTAAATAGAGGTTGGATATATAAATAAATCATGAAACAAACTGTGTGGTGAGTGATTGTTTATTTGGGCAAGTGTTTTTCATTACCACGCTACACACCATTATTTATACGCAAAGGAATTTTACAAAAAAATACTGCCAGTATATTGTGAAGCAATAATCTATATATAGAAAAAGGAATTGCTGTTCGTTTGTCTCGCTAAAACTCGAGAATGGCTGGACCGATTTGGCTAATTTTGATCTTGAAATATTTGTAGAAGTTCAGGGAAGGTTTAAACGGTGAGAAACATATATAATAAGTATAGGAAAATACAAAGAGAGGCAATTTAATTTTCAAATACAAAATGTTACTAGCTATGAAACATTTGATATCTTTTGTCATTTTTAAAATAAAAAATTGTCATTTGTTTGTCAAATATTTATAGGTGCGTTCAGATTTTTGTTTTTCATAGCTGTAGTATATGAGGTTCGATATCTTTGGTTTGTTTTGTTGGAATACAAAACAGTTCTGTTTCAGAAATAAAAATAGTACATGAGAAAGCTTTAAATTGATTAAGTGCATAACTGAGTTGCATTTATAATGTAAATAAAAAAATTGTATTAAGTTTTGACCACATTTTACATAAAATATGTAAGTGATACGAAGTTTACCGAGTCATCTAGTTATAGATATTACCTTAAATTTTGATAGATTAAGAGAGTTCATATTTCAGGACTTGATACTAAGAGGTAAAAGATAGAAAAATTAAAAGACTCTATCAACAATTAAAAATACAATCAGTAATAGGACAAGTATTAATTTTTTTTTGCTTAATTCCCAACATTTCTTATTTAAATCTTCCATAAACATTCTTTTATTGACTCTTAACTTATAATTTGAATACTTTTAAGATAATAACACTTTTGAAATGGTACAGAGTTGACTACTATAATTAAATAATTTGTAAGTAATATTTTACTACTTTGGGGACTGTACTTTATAATTAAATCACACTTCCGAAGAGATTTCATGACATGAAATTCACTTTCGTTAGCGCAGCACCCTCTCTAGGGGTGGGCTACTCGGAAATCTATTTGTGTGCCGACATTTAGGAATGACATTTTAGCTGTCAAACTATGAAAAAGTTATATATGTCTATACCTTGGATTGACAACTTCAGAATTGGCAGTATGGATGAACTCCTTCGCCTGTCCTGTTGGACGAATATTATTACTACTGTCTATAACTTGTCTCTAATGACAGATGTTTTAAATTAATTTGTACATTGTTGTAAAGCTTGATTGTTATTGCTTCTTTTTAAAAGTATAAATTTATTAAAAGTTAAATGTAACAATTTAGATTTATTGAGAATATAAATAACACACTATTTAAAACACATACTAAGGGGCGGCTGTTTGCCTCTTTGTACGGGGCGACGTAATTGCTAGAATCAACGCTAGCTATCATTATTTACATTCCTTACTGAAACAACTTGTGTTGATCAGTCCAAAGATCAAAGTCCGAATAAAAAACCTAGTTTTAATGAATGTAAAACACAAATTTGTAATCATAGTTTCCAGTTTTCTCAACTTTGATGGACTGCTTTGTTTCTGCAAGTATTGTGATTCGTAGCTTCTGACGTTAGTGCGTTTTAATATAAACAATCACTTGTGTTTTAGAAAATTATACCATTATTAAATATTGTAACGCTACGCTTTACATACAGCAATTAAAAAGTAACGCTTGTCCTACGTGGGACAAGAATAATATAACTCTGTCCGAACGTTTGCGGGTGGCTACGCTTATCGGCGTCGAGCTGTGGCCGAGTCAGTTTGCGGCGGTTATGCATTAAATTTTTATTGCTCCAAATAAATTTCCCAAATGTTCCGATAATAACGGCGAGAGGACGCTCTTAAAACGCCTTTAATTTAGTGAAATAAATTATTTGTTTTACTGCCTACTAGAGTGGAAAGCTATCGACGCGTGGCGCCGCGACGCGTTCCCCATCCTTATTGAATATTCATCAGTTCTGTTCGAACACGATTTATTGAGAAAATTTATTGTTCACATGATAATTAATATTTATTAACGATATTCATTATTTATGAATAATAAACAGTACGAATTAAATTTAAATTACTGCTTCGTAAATGTCCACTGGGTTATTTCGATATCATTTATCAGTTCAGAATTATATTAAGCATTAGGGTATTAATACTAGTGAGTAAAACTGCTGAATTATGAACTTTCAGGGTTCAACTGGTGAAAGTCAAGGGAAAGGGGTTATTTGAATGTCGATAAAGACATGTACTTCAAACAGATTAAGTACCTTAAGTATCCCAACGCTGCAATACGTGAATGTACAAACAAATTTCACTAATATTGAGATAGAAAGCGAGATGTACTGCAGCGTGGAACGTAATCTGGTAAGATCCTGAGGTAACGCTCGCGGGATTAGAGGCTTACGGTCCGTTGAAGTTTCGGCTTACGTTGAATATTCAAAGGTTTCAGTCTCGAGAAATTAAACCGGGATAGCGTGACTCGTTCCGAAAATGAATAATTCGTTTGAATTAGATAAAAAAAACTTGGCGATTTAAAGGGTTCACATTTTTAAAGGTCAGCGACGAAAATATAATATCCAATTTTTAGGAACGTCTGACATAAATTATTTAACAATGAAACTACGATTGGCGTAGGCGTTTAGAAAGAAAGTTCTAGTTATTTAAAAGGTATACTCGAAGTTTATCTGCGTGATTGTACTAGAAATAAAGAGATCAGCAAGAGATGCGTAAAAGACATGGTGATTGTTTCCAGAGCCTCGTTTGGAAGTGGAGATTGGCGATAGATTGTATACATCTCGATGGTCGCCGTTGTTTTTGGATTACACTGTACTCACTGTCAGGTATTCTACCGTCATTTTTTTATGTTACAATAAAAAAGTGACCGAAGTCATTAACATATCTTCCAGAATTTTTTAAACTTGAGTGTTAGTAGCGAGACACATTGCTTGTAGAACGGATGGAGCTGAAGAGTGTTGGAGTGACGACTATGCACCGAGAGATGTGGTCTTGATAGGCGGGAACCCTTGTGATACAAGCAGCGTAAGAAGTTTCGTTGTGGCAATTTTTAAGAAAGATATATGTAGTGAATGTATCTTTGAACTGAATGAATGGAATCAAACAATTATATTTGAAGTAAATTACAAAGCATTTTGATAAGAAACCTGTTTAAAAACTTGCCTCATCGTTACTGAGGTGCTCGTGGAGGGTTGCGGAGGGTTGAGTCTCTTAATAGCCCGGCTATGTGCTTCTCCATGGTAAACCGATAGCTGTTTTATTGGAAAAGTTAAATTCTTTTCCACTAAGTGGCCATTGTGGGTTGTTTGTTCGACGAACTAGTTGATTTCATTGCTCGCATCGGCTATTACGGGATCTAACTTCGGTTTAAACTTCAAAACTTTTGTTAATATGACAGATTTTTTACTGATTATCTTGTGGCCACCTGGTAGCTTAATAACTGCATGTGTGCGGTGCAGTCATAATTTCACGCTTAGTATATTTAGGAGCACTGAACGTTACAGCATTCCAGGTCAGGTGTGATTGTGCTGAAATTAGAGTTCACATATAAAATATCACGTAACTACGTTGCTTGTCACACATGTCTTTATTACATTAGATTGTGTAGCGTTTGGACACTATCTTTTAACAGGAATGGGCTTAAAAGAGATAAAAGCTATTCTGAATCAACCAATCACGATGCGGTAAGGCTTCCCATTCGTCATTACAATCTATTGTAATTTTTTTAAATAACATTTCAATACATTAATTCTTATGCTTTTATTTTTGGTCAGGTTTCATCGTATTCTTTAAGTAAACAGGTACAATCAAATTTTTTTTCAATTCTAGTTGAATTATATTAATTTCTGTGGGGAATATACACATTTACGAGTATAGTTATATAAGTGTCAGCACTTTTTACTATCGGGACTAGAAATCGTATACATTTTTTGTAGTATCAATTTAATACGTTGTTATTATTTGTTAAATGTTACTTTGCTCGGATCTAATTTGAGATAAAAAGACTCACTTATAAAATGTAAGTAAAATATTGGTCCAAGATTCCATTGCACTCGTACACTCTCACTGTGAATATTTCTCTAGAAATATGTACGTCGAAGCGCGTTTATCCCGGCAATAAAGCGGGATTGTATGGCCGACGAGACGGTTTGCAGACTCAATTCTGAACGCTTCTCATACTTTACTTTGTGTATATCGCTTTCGAAGAACGTATGTACGTTATAAAGTGAAGTTTGTATATAATCAGTTATACATTTTGCTCATTTTTGTCATGAGTACGCATAGCATTACAATCAAATACAAGAGTCTTTTATCTGGATGTACCTACATCATATAACATAGTCCGCTAAATTTGAGATTGCATCATTTTTCCTTTATAAACGTCACTGCTTATAAAAAAATATCTCTGGTGGGATTAACGTAAAGCTAGTCCCATACCTGCGCGACGAAGCTTCGGTCACTTGTGCCGCTAAAAAGTAACCTCAAAATTAATTCCGATAAAGGCGTAGAGTAACGTTTGCACCCCATTGTCGTTGCAATAGTAACTCGAAATTAGCGTCTCCAAGTTAGTTTGATGTGTGTAGAAACCGCGCCCCCAGTTATCGTGCTGCGTGTATCGTCACGCAATCCGATAGTTCGTAACGCATGACAATAATATCTTCCCACATCTGCATTTACTCTGACCATAGACAAAACTTCGTGCCGATACACGCAGGTATGGGAGTAGTATAACCATATAATGAATGATATTGTTCTACTATCGAAGATAAGCCGTGATGACTTTTGAGCACTAACGTGAATACACTGGAACTATAGGATCCAATGTTCGGCAGTTGTTGCTGAGATCGGCTCACGCTATTTTTACACCTAACCTAGCATGTCGTTGTCGAATATTATTTTTGATTTTAACAATTTATAGCCAACACAGTCTAAGGAATTGAAACTCTGGAAATGTAAGAAATTGGAGCTAATTTATATATTATTATTTTAATGTTGTACCTTTCGTTAATCGATTCCTTCATTTGTGTATCGAATAAGATCTGTATAATTACGTAACTTAATTTTGGGATTAATTTCATTTTTGGATTATTCTGATAAAAATTTTTAAAATGTCTCTCCTGTTCTGGAAGATCAGAGGTAACGAGAATATCCTTGTTTTAGTAATTTAATATAATTTCTCTTTTTATTCGGTTAATCCGAATCCTGAGTGGTGTAATTAACCGTGTCAGCGAATTAATTCTTTTTTTTTTTGCGAATATACAATGTGACTTATTAAGTACATCGTCAATGGGTCGTTTCTCAATGACATCAAAGTGTCAACGTCGGCTAGCTGCGGCGACGCCTGATCGTGATAAAAGAATATACATCACAGTTTATACCCTTTCAACTAGATAAATTGATAGTTCTATTCCTCTAATGACTTATTTAAAGGCATCTTGAGAATAAAGAACTTTGCTACTACGTCTTTATTACTGGATGAGAATGCTGTTACATGGCATTCTGTCGTCAGTTAGTTTGTAGTGTTCTGATCTATTTTTGCATTACTCGAGTACTTTTAAAACCTTTTAGCAGTCGAATTAATATAAAATTTGATATAATTCTTATCCATTTAGATGTTCTTTGTAATTGAAGTCACGTATTTAGTTAAATTACATTGATTCGGTAATTGTCGGCGCGGACGGTGGACCGCTATCGCTCACGCTCCGACGTTTTCATTAACGGCCAAACACTCTTCACTTATATGGCCAGTTTCACACTCCAATCTTTGCCAATTGACGTTTAATGGATCACATTGATTTTGGGATCTCAACTATTGAGATTGATCGCTGTACTTTGTCTTTAATTCGGACAATTATTACTTTAAATATTATGGTAATCCTAATGTTTTTATTACTTACTACTTGTTACTCGCAGCTCCGCATGCGTTTTTTTTTATAATTGTGAATTAATTTTTATAAGATCAGCTATCTGTTAGTGAAAGTTTCGTGAAAAATCGTTCAAACGTTTTGGAGATAGTACTACAGACGAAGACACGGATGACAGCTAGTCTAAAATAAAATAGCCTATGTCACCCGCTGTAATTTTAACTATCCATCAGTGACATTTCTGTCAAAATTGGTTCAGCCGTTTCGGAGATTACCCGGAACAGACAGACAAAAGTTTCAAAAATTGTATTTTGATATTACAAACAGACACTTCAATTTTATTTATATGTATAGATGTATAGACTAGCTACCCGCCCTCGCTTCACATGGCTGTACTTTACGGGGGAGAAAATGATTCCAAAATCTTCTTTTTACTGTACGACCGTATTCAAATATAATGGCAACTGAACAACGGAACGTCAATCTGTCAATATCTTCGAAGATCGCCATTTCTGCTTTACCATTTGCAATTGAGGTATTAAAGAAGAGCGAGAGATGATGCATAAACAATCTTCGCCATAGCGCCGCCCATCAATATGCTACAATGGATTTTAGTATTAACATTGTATTGTAATCAGTACGTTGCCCGAAAATTTGCGTTGCAAAAGTTGCGAGTAATTCCATACTTTATATTAAACGTATTTGGGAATGGAATTCGGTAGAGGCTTCATTATATACCAAGGACGTATCTCACTGAATTATCAGAATTCGCGTACATTTGTTAATTGAACTTTGTGACACTGTACGATGATAATGAAGGAAAACATCCTGAAGAAACCTGAACTAAGAAAAACTTTTGTAATACCACCATTTATGAGAGGAATATAGAACTTTGGATTTCTCATTGTTTGTAAATTGTGAGTGGGCATAGTGATTACGTTGGTAACTTTTCTTAGAAAAAGAGTTTAGGTTCACTAGTGGAACTCTAAAATCTTTTCATTATTTGAAACACTATTATTTCGTTTGTTTTTTTGAATTTTAATTTTCGACTGAACGTATCCTGACTGGATAAGTTTCATTAGGTTACACTACAATACTTGGTTCGTCCTTATAAATAAATTTAATAGCTGCGCTCCAGATAATGAAATGTGGTACTGACCTGCATCTCATTGATCGAGTATGGAGTATGCAGACGCTTTGAAAGAACCATAACGCTGTCATTTCGACGAGAAAAAAGAAGAAAAATTTGGAATATGTCACTATTAGAATTATAAAAATTGTTGACACCGCAGCCATATATAACGCTTATATATTCTTCGCTATACATTGCATATTTAACGGAGAAAATTATACTCCAAAGAACCGCAACACCAGTATTTGTTATATCGCATTGGACCACTTGTACTAATATCTTGAGAGCGAGATCCTGAGACGCCGCTGCTCCGTACGAGGTGCTGAGTTTGCAGGTTAATGCACGCTTTTTATTTGGGGTCTTTGTTATTATATTTATTTATAGGCAAGACCACCTACCGCTCCACGCTCTCTCTCTTCCTTCCACGCATTCTTTTTATACCTTTTTATTTTCACCGCATCCTTCCTGGTGGGACCTATTTACACGGTCTCATCAGCCCCTTCAATACCTAATACTATAAATCTATTCATATATCTTTCGTAAGATAAATTAATATAGTACTGTAAAAATCCTACCTCTTGTTTCCATAATCCAACCACGTGCGTTGGGCTTCGGAGCCACAATTTTATTTGGGCACGAAATAAAAAGTTCACAACGCCTTACCTTTGTCGCACCGTGAAGTCGTGGAACAATTTTCTAGCCAGTGTGTTCCCTCCTTCTTACGACATGGGGTACTTCGAAGCGTAACGTGAAAAGACATTTACGCACGACGGCATGACAGACTAGTTGTCTCTCGGTGGTCATCATGGTTTTTGAATTGTACTTACACTTACTATCACGCATAGTGCAGGCACTTTGTTATACTATAATAAAAAATAATCGTACTGCTATATTTTTGGATGTGATGATACAATACATTGCTGACATTGTTGACATTGCTGTTCCTTGCCGTTCCTATAATTTTGAAATCCTTTTCATGTTTCAAAGATACACAATGTAATGTAACCGTAATATAATTCAATATTAAAACTATTATAGGTAAATCTAGTTACCTATAAAACTGTACTAATTACTCCAACATTTACTCCACCTGAATGAGCTTTAAATATTCCGGTCACGTACTCGTAAGATTTGCCTTATTAATCAAATTGCGTTATTTCTTCGACATTTTATCGCCTCTCGTTGTAATGAAGCTGTGTGCCCGGGAACGGACCCCGGAGCTGTAGGTGAGGAGCCCCCGCGAATTATTAACAAAACGAGACAGAAACGAGTTCTTTTGATTAATTAAAATTGATAGAAGTGAAACGAATTTATTACGGTCCAAGTTATGATCGTGTTGAAAAAAAATTTATATATACATTACAAGTTTTTGCTCGCGTTAAAGTAGCCTTTATCTATTCATCGAGAATAGTACGGTTCTCTGAATGAAAGTTATGCCCTTTTCTGTACCCTTAAATACGTGTAGGCAAAATTTCATTATGCTCAGTTAAATATTGAAGGCGTGAAAGCGTAATAAATCAACTCACAATCGCAGTTAGGACTATTAGTATTGTGCCAAGAGAATGGTGATTAGAATATATCTTTAAATATAATAGTCTTATAGTATATATATATATTAATATTATGCACCAGAAAATTTGTAATGGATGTATGTTTTTTGCTCTTTCACGCAAAAACTCGAGGAATTTTGATGAAACTATGCATTAATATAGGTTATATGTCAGAATAACACATGGAATATAATGTATAAATATGTTATTTAGATTAGCCAAAATATAATGATGTTTAACAAGTAAATTTGGAAAAAAACATGCGATCTAAGGGTTGGCTTTATAAACCGTTACGAATTATCCAATAAAAACGAAAGGTGACGCCATTATAAAAATACAATCGTAGACGAAGTCGTGGGCGGCCGCTAGCGTACACTAAAACATAAGCTTCTTCGTGAAATATTAATTGTTTTTGCTTAAATTGTAGACAAATGCGCGGTAAAGCCTCTTATGACTGTAAAACATGAGATATCTCCTTATCACATTTTTTATATCTCTTATCATCATCATCATCTCAGCCTACAGAAGTCCACTGCTGGACATAGGCCTCACCACACGATCTCCACAGCGTACGGCTCTGTGCCGCCTGTAACCAACGGCTCCCCGCAACCTTAATTATGTCATCGGTCCATCTGGTGGGGGGCCGTCCCACGCTGCGCTTTCCTATACGTGGTCGCCACTCTAGGACTTTTCTGCCCCATCGGCCATCAGTCGCTCGAGCTATGTGCCCCGCCCATTGCCACTTCAGCTGTGATATTCGGCGAGCTATATCGGCAACTTTAGTTCTCCTACGGATCTCCTCATTTCTGATTCGATCACGTAGGGAAACCCCAAGCATAGCTCTTTCCATCGCTCGCTGGGTGACCTTGAGCTTTCTAATGAGGCCCATAGTTAGCGGCCACGTCTCTGTGCCGTAAGTCATCACTGGCAACACGCATTGGTTGAAGACTTTCGTCTTCAAGCATTGGGGTATTGAGGAAGAGAAAACAGTGCTGAGTTTCCCGAACGCTGCCCAACCTAGTTGGATTCGGCGATTTACCTCTTTCTCGAAATTGGACCGACCTAGTCGGACAGTTTGTCCTAGGTATACATACTCGTCAACAACTTCGAGCGTAGAATTCCCAACAATTATTGGAGTGGGCACTACATGGCTATTCGACATGACTTTTGTCTTCTCCATGTTCATTCTGAGGCCCACTTGTTCAGAAGCTCTACTGAGGCTATCGAGCATCGTGCCAAGGTCTTCCAGAGTTTAGCGTGTATAAATATGTCTGTTGTAAATATTAATATAACGTTTATATATAACGAGTAACTGTTATAATTTTGGTGAATGATATAACTTTTTTTTTCTATATCACCTCAGACTATCAGCCTTGCGCTGAAACTTAGTAGGTTATTATAACAATTATTATTTATTTATTTATTTATGTAATCCTTATTGTTATGCATATTATTATGCATATGAAAGACATTATCTTACCGTATCAATTCAGTTTTGGTAACAAACATACGGACATAAATTGTTAAAAAAAGAAAGAAAATATTTATAAATCGCCAATGCTTATGTCTCGAAGGGTTCGCCCCGAAATGTAATCATTAACAAAAATGTCGAACAGTTGTTCCTTGAGGCTGTACAGGCGAACTAAACTGAATATAATAAATAATTCATAAGACGCATATCGAAGTTGTGACGTCCCGGGAATCTTTGACACCGGGACCCGAAAGTTTCGTGCTAAAGTTACCGGGAGCTTATTAAGTTATAGCTACCGTTTTGTTTCGAATACTTTTAAATTCGGGCTTTGAAAATTGTAATGTGAACTATCATTTATATAGAAATTATTTATATGTTGATGAACTTGGGGTTTGGTTAAAGGAAAACATAGTTAAACAACTAATGTATAGTTGTAAGGCTTATAGTATTACTTTACTAAAAAAGCCTTCAGTTGAAAATTTGTCGCTAAACATCTAGAGATGTGTTCCAGAATCAGCACATAAGATTAGGTCCATTAACACTGTGATGCCGTTCACAATTCAATCTCGTTCCGATCAAATCTAGCTCGATCTCAAAGGCGCGTATGCGTTATATTAAAATGGATGGCTTATTACGGTCAAACAAGGCACAAAATTAATGCAACTCTGCTTACCCCGGAATAAATTTATAAGTCAGCTAACTTGAACTTGAAGCGATGATTGCTCAGTTGTTAATGTGTTCGGACACAGTGTCGAAGGACGTAGGTTCGAATCCAAGCAACTGAGTCAGAGCTTCCGGTGAAAGAAAACATCGTGATGAAACTATAGCATGACGGTAGGACTTTTTCTAAGTCCGTCTGGCTAGCTACCACCCTCAACTTGAAAATCTGTCACCAAGCACCTGTTGGTGTGTTCCGGCAGCTCTACTTGAAAGCCAGTCTCTCCCTCTAGGTTAAGCGTGTCTTACCATCTTAGAGCACATCATCATTTAATATCAGATGAGTTTGTGGTCAAAACGTTTACCTATAAAGTAAAAAAAAAAACAACCTAAAATATCACACTCAATTGAAGTCATATATTTTTTTTTTTTTTTTTATGTTATAGGGGGCTAACGAACAGGTGGGTCACCTGATGGTAAGTGATCACCACCGTCCATAGACACTAGCAACATCAGGGGAGTCGCAAGTGCGTTGCCGGCCTTTTAAATAAGTGTACGCTCGTTTCTTGAAGGTTTGTAACTCGTAATGGTTTGGAAACACAGCCGCTGGAAGTCGATTCCACAAGGTCGAAGTTCGAGGCAGAAATGATCTTGAGAACCTCACCGTTGAAGACCTCCACTCATCAAGGTGGTGTGAATGAAATTTCAGTTTCAGGCGGGTTGTAAGATAGTGGAATGTAGCGGCGGGTATCAGTCCAAACAACTCCTCGGAACACTCACCATGGTAGATACGATAAAGGACGCAAAGAGACGCAATGTCCCGACGCAATGCCAATGAGTCGAGCCGATCGGATATAACTTCGTCGCCGACGATTCGAACCGCTCTACGCTGGATGCGGTCAAAGGGAAGCAGCTGATATTGAGGCGCTCCAGCCCAAAGGTGAGAACAGTATTCCATGTGTGGGCGAATTTGCGCCTTATAAAGTAACAAACGATGTTCTGGTGTGAAATAATGTCTTGCCCTATTAAGGACACCTAGTTTTTTGGAGGCTAGTTTTGCTTTGCTTACCAAATGGCCACCGAACTGAACGTCATTCGATATATCAACGCCGAGGATACCAATACTGGGCTTGGCGACTAAGGGGACTCCCTGAAAGCTAGGCATTGCGTCAAATTTTGTCTTTTTTGCGGTAAAGGCGCAAGCTTGTGTCTTAGTGGGATTAAAAAGGACCATGTTCTGTCTACCCCAATGCGAAACGAGCTCGAGTGAGGTCTCCACTTCAGACACAAGCTGGTTCCGGCACTCGACGACGCGTTCCTGGGAAATATTAGCACGACCAGTATATAGAGCATCCCCAGTACTATCGTCCGCATAGCAATGAATGTTGCTTACTTGCAACATATCATTGATATGCAGAAGAAAGAGAGTAGGGGATAGTACACAGCCTTGTGGGACGCCAGCATTCACGGGCTTCAAATCAGAGCATGCACCGTCGACTAAGACTTTTATGCTACGGCCTGTGAGGAAGCTGGACAACCAATTGCGTAAGTTTCCGGGAAGTCCAAAGAAAGTAAGCTTCGAAAGAAGTGCCTTGTGCCAAACCCGATCAAAAGCCTTCGCTACGTCTAAGCTTACGGCCATGGCCTCCCCCTTGCTTTCGACTGCCTCCGCCCATCGATGTGTCAGGAAGGCTAGAAGGTCACCAGCTGAGCGACATTGGCGAAAGCCATATTGGCGGTCGCTAATAAGCTGGTTCTCCTCTAGGTACTTCAAGAGCTGGCAGTTAATAATGGACTCCATTATTTTGGAAAGCAATGAAGTGATGGCTATTGGTCGATAGTTCGACGGCTCTGAGCGGTCACCTTTTTTGGGGATCGGGTGCACATAAGCAGACTTCCAAGATACTGGCACAACGCTTGTGGAATAGGAGTGCCGAAAGAGACGAGCAAGAACTGGGGTCAGTTCTGGAGCACATGTCCTTAGCACGATTGCGGGAATCCCGTCGGGTCACTCGACTTGTTGATGTCTAAGGAGAAGAGCTTTTTGCGTATAAGTTTTTGCAAAAACTGCACATTAGGCATACAGCTTTTGCAACGCACTATGATCGGCGGTGATTTCCCCTTGTCATCTAGAGTCGAGTTCGACGCAAAAAGGCAGCCCAGAAGTTCGGCTTTATCTTCAGCGTCGTAGGCCAACGAGTCGTCTTCTTTCCGCAGTGGTGGGAACGATGGCCGACTGAAGTTTCCTAAGGCAGCTTTGGCGAGAGACCAGAATGCCCGAGTTCCAGAAGGAAGTCGAACCAGTCTCTCACCAATTCTACCAATGAAGGTGGACTTTGCTGAGGCTATTACTCTTTTGTAAAACCTAGAGGCAATGTTATACTCCTTTTTAAGAGCACTGGTGTTTACATCCTTAGACGCCAACGCGTCAACCCAGGCTTGGTAGCATTTTTGCTTCCGGCGTTTGGCCATTCTGCAGGAGTGACCAAACCAAGGTTGAGTTTTGCCTCCGACGGGCACCACAGAATTAGGGATAAATAAGTCCATCCCCTGTAGTATGACGTCGGTTACGGCATTGGCGACAGCGTCAGGATCATCCAGTGAAAAGCAAATTTGCCCCCAGGGGAAGGATGCGAAGAAAGATCGCATACTATCCCAATCAGCTGACCTATAGTGCCAAACTCGGCGGCTGCCCGCTAACTGTGGGCGCAACGGGCGCGAGAGAGACACACTACTCCGGATCAAGCAGTGGTCCGAAGAGCCTAAAGGGGCATCAACGGTTACCAAATAACTGTCGGGATGAGAGGTCAGCAGAAGGTCCAACAGGGAAGGCGTATGTTCCTCCACATCTGGTATTCGCGTAGGCAAGGTAACCAGTTGTGTTAGGGAATACGCCAGAGCAAAGTCGAAAACAGATCTCCCCGCTTGATCGGTGGTGCGTGAGCCTAACCATTCGGCATGATGGGCGTTAAAATCGCCAAGAACTACGATCCCAGCGGATGGGACCTGTTGAAGAGCCATGTCAGTCGCCATTTGGATGTGCTCTATGAGGCGTTCCGTCTCGGCATTACCGCTATGTGACCGGTATAGACATGCATAGACGCGAGGATGGTCAACGCAGTCCACACGGAGTACGAGTAGTGAGAGTTCTTTACCTTCAAGATTGGCAAGGCGACGGAAGCATATATCCTCCCTGACAAACGCGCAGACCCCAGCCCGAGGCACGAAAGCATGCTCAATTTTGTAACCGGGATACGTTAGATAGGCGACGTCTGCAGGAGAGGATATTTGCGTCTCGGTTAGAAAAAGCAAGGCCGGCCTTTCCGTCTCAAGGTGGTGGTGGACGGAGTTGATATTTGAGTGGATTCCCCTAATATTGCAAAAGTCCACGCGAAGCGTGGGAGGGGGTGCCGTAGACTTACGTTTGTTTTTTCCCTTAGCCTTGACAAGCGGTTTATTGCCCTCCCCAGAGAACGAGGGGCAGCCTGAGCGAGAACGCTCAGGGGGGGATTCTCCTTCACGGGACGTGCTGGTACCCCCCTGGGGTATATTTACTTTTAAAGCCGCCATCATAAGTTTGAGAGGAGGGGGGGGGGATCTGGGCCTCCGGTGCTCTCACTGACCGAACGAAACGCAACAGTGCAACCACTGTTACTTCACGTCGGTTTTCTGTGAGAGGGTGGTACTACCCCGGGCGAGCCGACCCATTCATGCTGAAACCAGTAATTGCCTTAGCGTACTTTTAAATAGAGGATGCTAGGTATATAGACTGCTGTGATACCACTGACTACTGGTATTCATGGGTTATGCCGTCTAGAGGTATATTATTAAACACATACCTACTATTTGTATGTCATTTGATATATGACGTCACATATTATGTCGAGTCACCAGAAGCTATATCTCCATATCACACACGCACATAAAGGTCCCGAGCTCAGGTACCCTGAGAGTATATGTTAGAAGCACCACCCATTATATTTATAAATTAATAGGAATGATAAGTTATCAGCGAGTGGATAATATAACGCTATAATGGAAGCCATTTATAAATACGGCAGTATATTCAACATTCGCCACGCCACATCACAAACTATGTTAATATTTAACTGTTACCCACGACTTCGTTTTTGTGAGAATAAATTGAGCACTGTTTATTCGTTTTTATTTAATTGCCATTTTGTTATTATTACTGAAAGAATTTCTGTTTGAAGAATGTGGCTGGAATCACGTACTAGCACATGACGCGTTCCCATTCCTGCGGTCTTTTCAAAATTAGTTATGCATAGTTGTGGTCTGCAGTGAGCACTTATCATGAGGTAAAAGTATACCTGTTTCAAACTGCAAAAAAAAACTAAAAATCAATTCATCAGAACGTTTTCGACCATAGTTAGATACCTACTTAACCTTGGATTCGCATAAATCTACCAATACCTCAATACCTATTTGCACTTCCCTGATGTATCTTCAAAATTCAAGATCCAATACTAATGAAATTTAATTAAGAGCCCTTTGAAAATACCGCCGTTTTCTAATAAAAAAAAACTATATTATAAATCAGTTTACAAATGACGAAATTATATGAGGTAACAAATCTAAAAAATATAACCGAATTAAGAAGCTCTTTTTCAGTTTTAAAGTCGAATAAAAATACTGATTTCAAGGTTTGTCAAATTTTTGTTTAGTCCCTGTGATTAAGTTTAATAGTTATTTATTAAACCAACCGTATCTTTACGTGACGTGTGTACAGTGTACCGTTGAGAAAACCGCCCACGCCTACACCCACATCCCACACCCCAGTTGTCTGTCATAATAACTTATTATCGCGCATGATGGCGGAATAAGCGACGCCAGATGGTTTTGGGTTCAAAATATTGGACACTTACTAGGTTTTAGTTCTATTTACAGCTACGTGGAAACGGTTTCACTGTTTCTTAGTATTTTTCTTGACCTTCTTTTAGGCAAGGGTTTGAAAAAAAGGTGTAGCATGAAAGCGTACTTTCTCTTTGAAAATTAAGGGACTGAAATTGTGTATAATTCAAAAATCGTTTATAAAAAAAAAATCAATAACATAACAATGGAGTTGTGTAAGCCATGATTAAATGCCACACAGATCTATTGAAAACGAATTTTCAATAATTCCATTGAGGGAAGAGTAGGTATGTATTATATTTATTTGTGCTATTAGTGACATTGTTCTCTTGAGATTCTCTTGTTTTCTTATTGTTGTTGAATGGAATTACATACTTTAATTGGATACATTTGTGAACTGTCCTTTATTTCCTAAATATCAATATTGTATTTACTGCTTTACGTTTACTTCTATCTCTATAACTCTTTTATCGATTTAACTGTAAATTTATCGCTACTGCTTATCCCTTAAATTATATTGTATGTAATTTATATTGTTAGATAGTACTCTAAAAAGTTTTCTGTCTATTTGTAAAAGTGTTATTAAAACCGAATCAGCTGTTTCGAAAATAATTCCTAATAAGATAGACTCTTCAATATGTACATATAAGTTGGACGCGCGATGGTACTATACCCATCGCTAATTTCTCAATACTTTTTTGTAGTTCTTGTCTACTTTATATAAGAAACTGTCATTTGTGATTCACTTTAGGAATTCTGTTATGCTTATATTGAGGTAGAGAAATCGGGGACTGCAGTGAGATGCCGAAATAACTGCCAAAGAATATCTCAGTTGAATACACATGTCACGTAACTATTTATATTGAAGGTGACATGGGGGAACTGTAGGTCAGTTGTCAAAGTATTTCACAGTCATGTGTTTATTAGTTTTGGAGGTTAGTTGGGTCGCGCGTGATCTGCGGAGAGACCCGACGTGACAACGTTCGTGTTGCGTGTCTGACATCGCTTCTAAGAATTACTCGTGTCTCGTACCATATTAGTACAGTACTACCTTTTGTTCTCTAACTACTCCTCCAATACGATAACAACTTATGGGTACACCGGCTGCATGATAAATATATACGTTTGACAATAGATTTGCAACCTGAGATTGGTAGCTACCTATCATTCTTTTTTTATATGAACACTCGTAACTGCAGTAGTTAAATATTGTTCTGCAGCCAGTATCGCTCACTGCCGGAAACATATTGTAAACAATAGATATATCCTCTGAACACCGTGACAGTACAATAAAAGCAACTATGGTCGTTAGATTTGATATATTACAAGATAGTATAAAACTAAATGCTGCCGAGCAAGCGTGTAGCATATGTTGTGTAAATTCGATTGCATAACGCGGTGACTTCGAGCTGACTGGCTGTTATAGTAAAAGTGGCTAATAAGTAAAAATACATATAATTATTTAAGAAGGCTGAGGCATGGCATTTTGCTCATAGAGCCAATACGGTGAATTAGGTTAGGTTTCTAATAGTCAGATTTCAGAAGATACTACATCTGATGTATGGTGGTAACAAATTATCTTTAATAGTAGATATTGTTAATGCAGAATAATTAAATACGAAAATAGAAGTAATAATAAATAACTTGTTTCAATGGCGTCACTAAACTAAATTAAGCTTCTCTCAACTCTTCTCTTTCCATCGACCTTTCTCTTTCAATTCGCCTCGTTTTGTTCCTATACTAGCAACACTAATCGTATAATCATCCATCATTAGTCAAGAGAAATACATCCGATATAAAATATAATAAAAAATAAAAATATTTTCAAATTTATGTCGGTATCCATTATTCATGAGATCAGTGTAAAGAGTGACATATTATAATCGTGAATGAGGGATCCGTTCGGGCGGGCGAGTGCAGGCGGGCGGGCGTCGGCGGGAGACGCAGGCGGGTTGTGTTTTTGAATTTCCTCGTTCGTAAAGTGCTAACGGGACTTCTATTAATAAGGCACACCGCATACAATCGAATTATTGAATACTTTATGAATCTGTGCCTTTTCAGTTTCCTTCCTTTTTCTACATATAATACTTTTATTACTTCTTTGTTTTCCATAAGACAATTTTGGTTGTTACTGTCTCATGTATCCATGTACAAAATAACGTATACTTTATCATTATTGTTTATTGGTTTATTCAAGGACATTATTTATTGTATGTATTAGCAGACTTTAACGTTTAAATTTGTGACGATGGAAATTATATATGCCCAATAGTTAAAAAACAGGATTAAATAATTAAATTACGTTAATTATTTTTAGTCCTGAAATTTGTAATGTACATCGGATAATCACATCATGCCATCATGAAGGTTCATGAGCAGCCTAAGTTGAAACAGTCTCCTCATTCCACGTCAGGGCTGGCGCGACGTTATAAAGGAAATTTACATGTTACGGTGGCACTTCAGCGAAACACTCGTCAACACTTCACACGGGCTGGAAGAGGCGACACGAGACACGACAGAACGCCGAGCCGCATCGTCTCAACAATTTGCCTTCGTTTATCCTGTCCCGATAAATAACTCAACACGCTGCTGTTTTCATAACATAACGTACAGAATTTTAATAATCTAATACAATATCGTTATGATATCTCGTACAAAGAATTAGCGATTATATTAGAAACTAGTCAATGAAATCAGCGACTTCGTCTGCGTTGTTTATTATTTTAACAATATATTTACATAAAGAGGAAAGTCAAAAACAAATTGTAAACCAAAATCTATTTTGCTTACAGAATTTATTTGTGTTTTATAAATGCTAGACTGCTTCATCGGAAGGAAAATACATGGTTCAAGGCATAGTCGTCGTATTGTCTTAAATTATTAATTAGTTTATATTATATGAAGATAATATTACAATTAACTTTAAATAAGGATCAAGTGTTTAAGAAACATAACTAGACAAAATTGATTGAAATTTATCCAGTAGTTTTTCCATGATGAGCGCACAGCAGCGCACTTCAATTTTATCTGTATAGAAGACTAGCTGTTGCCCGCAGCCCCGCATGTGTTCTTTTTATAACTGTAAATTACTTCTTCTTTAATTAAAAAGCTTTAATTGCTTTTTATACCATTAGCTATCTGTCAGTGAAAGTTCCATGAAAATAGGTCCAATCGTTTTGAAGATAGTACTACAAACGAAGCCACGGATGACATCTAGTTTAAAATACAGTAGCTTATGTCACCCGCTGTAATTTTAACTATCCGTCAATGAAATTTCTGTCAAAATCGGTCTATCCGTTTCGGAGATTACCCGGAACAAACAGACAGCCAGACGAAAATTTAAAAAATTGTATTTTGTTATCAGTATCGTGTATACGTTCATATCCAATCAGTAAAAAGTCGTTATTTTGATATTACATACAGACACTTCATTTTTATTATATGTATAGATAAAATATTTTTACACAGAGTAGTACCTATCTCAAGTAAACTATTAATATGGTTGAATATAGGCTGACTAAGCTAAGAAATGAATACTTAACGATAACTTACAAAACTAACCTAACCTACCAAGAAGCTGTCTTTAGTTTGAATAAATGAATTGAGAATAATTATTATTAAACGTGTATAAAACCACTTGTTAATCCGAGGCAATCCACTGTCAAAAATTACTAGTAACAGAATTTTGTGATTACATTATCAGAGTTTATTTCAGTCAGTTTTATTTCACAAGAATATCTCATTTTCCAGACAGATTGAGGATGTTTTTCCGCGGGGCGAGATCACGGCGCGACGCGGCGCGGTGTTGCGCCTACGTGACGTCACGCTCCGCGCCTCGCGACTGATGTTCTTATCAGATGACATAATAACTTGTCTCTTTATATAAATTACGTAATAAAATGAATATATTAATCATCAGATGAAGATGATTAGTTTATGCTACTTTATAATACACCAGCTGTTATCCGCGACTACGCATGCGATTTTTTTAATTCTATTAAATAAATGTAAAATTGTGAGAAGATGTAGACTTACAGGAATGTTCTTTCAAACACATTTGTAAGTACGTCAAGCACGCCACCTACTGTAACATGTAACGTGTACATTAAATATGTAAATACTAATAGTGTGCCGAATGGGATTTACCATCAGAAACATATTTAGAACATTAACCCGCTATATAATCCTGTCAGTGGTCACTTACACTACATAAAAAATTTATGAAAAATTCAACCAATATATTTTCTAACAATAAGTCTTAAAACGTTATTATATACATATAACATACCCATATTATCATTATAATTAAAATTTTGTAATCATACAAAAAGTAACCGCTAATCTGTTCCACAAGAAATTGTATTATGGAACTCTAATACCTCCATAATATCTTAACAGAAATACCTCTTGCTTGTTCAAATTAATATTAATGAAAATCTTGAATTGTAAATAATAAGTTGTTAATTATTTTTCAAATTAAAAATACAGAAAGAGTTAAAGTACTAAAATTTTGCATTCGTATAAATCAAGATATAAAACTCTATACATATGTATTTGTAAGCAGTTTTTAATTTATCACAAATAAAATAGTGCTCATTGAACTCCATGCAATATTTTTATAAATTACTATGGTTACTAAGTTATGTAGACGCGAGCGCGGTAAATTAAACAAAATGGGCGTCAAATTAACTAAAAAGACAATTTAATTCAAATTACATGCATATATATGAATATATACATTTCAGATATATTTATTTTAGAGTCCAGTACAGCGTTCTAAATTTCAGGAACGAAGTCGCGGGTAAGAGCTACTTTAAAATAAAATATCCAAAGTTAGTTCTTATAACTTTAGTCATCTGCCATTGACGGCCCTGTAAAAATCGGTCCAATCATTTCGAAGATTTCACGCGGAAGAAATCTCGGGTAACAGCTAGTCTAAAATAAAATAACTTAAATTTTCTCTTATAAGATCAGTTATGCACCTGTAAAAGTTGCGTGAAAATAGGTTCAACCGTTTTGGATTTTTGACTGCTCATGAGTCGTGGGTAAAATCTTGTCTAAAATAAAATAGCCTAAGTTACTATTTATAAGGTCAGCTATTTGTCAGTAAAAGTCCTGTGAAGAGCGATTCAACCGTTTTGAAGATGTATAAGCAGACGAAGCCACGGGTAACTGCTAGTCTAAAATGAAATAGTTTAAGTTACTTCTCATGAAGTTAGCTATTCGACAATGAAACCTTCGTAAAAGCCAGTTCAGCCGGTTCATCCGGTGCAGTCGCTTCTGATATTTCACTGCGGGACAAATTGCGGGTAAATTTCAAATATTAACTCTGCCAGTAAAATTCTCGTCAAAATCGATCCAGAAATTACCCGGAACAAACAGACAGACTGGAATATATAGTGACAAAAATAAAAAATAATAATGTTTGTTATAAATAGCGTATACACTTTATACAGACACTTAATTCTTATTAATGTATAGATAGAATAGATTATATAATATAAAACCAGACAATGATTTTTGTCATAGAATCGTTAACGTGTTAATAGGATTTGTAACGATGTATAAATCTTATATCAAGTTAAACTTGAATAAACTAAATTTCGTAGAAATTAATATGTTTCTTTGAAAGTAAATATGATTAATTAATGGTAAAAGAGATTCTGATGCAACATTTTAAAGGCCTAAGGCTTCACAAAGGATTTTTTTTAAAAAGCTTACTGACTCCTCCTTTCCAATGTAGACATATCGTTTAAGATACGAGATCGGATTACGTTTCAATTTTCGCAGAGAGCAGCAGCTGCGCTACGCGTTATCGCTGCTACGTGCTACGACGTAGCTTAGGACTCGTAGCGTCCTCGTAGCAGCCTATTTTCCCTTTGCTTTCTGATACACATTATTGAAAACAATTTGTTTCGAGTTTTGTTCTTTGCAATTTTGTTTTTATTATTTTAAAACATTTCACAAAATGATGTGTTTATGGTTCTGTCAGGCCAGTAACACTCCCTAAATATAACGAATCTAGCGTGATTTCAATCGATAAGTGTATTGCAACGATGATGACTCAGTGGTAGCGTTTTTGGACATCGTATTAATCAATGTAGGTTCGTTTAGCTTTCAGCTAAGGAAAACCTCGTTATGGAACCATAGGGTAGAGGTAGAGTAATTTTTAAACGTTCACCTGGCTAACTTCCAACTTTTATTTAGAAATCTGTTATTTAAGCGTGTTCTAACAGCTGCAATAGAGAGGCAGATATTTCTAGAATAACCATGCCAACCAAGCTGCATCTTCACGTAATACTAGATGTAATTGTAGTCAAACTGAACACCTAAAAAAGTATTTCTGTACAACAATGCCTTTGGATAAGTTAAAATATTTAAAACGCATCTCCATTATTTACAGTTCGGGACGTAGGTTTGGCAGACTGGAAGACAGCGCTTCCAATATGCCCGGGATGTTATTCGTGTGGAAACCTAAATGCTTAGTTATATGAAAGTTTATCCCCGATAGGTCTATTAATGAATACTTAGCTGAGATACTAGAGCTCAATGTTGATTTGGTTTAGTACCACGCTATAGAGGTTACTTGCAAGCCAAAGTAATATGTATTCTAAAAGCTCCATTTGACGACATGTCGCTTTTGTAAAGTGTACTATCTTCGGAGATGATCATTATATAAAATTAGTGTATTTGTGACCAAACGAGAAACACTATGGAACTAGGATACCAGAACCTTAATAATGAAATTATTTTAATACATAACTCTTATTTATTATAATCTATATTCTATATAAAATTGTAGTTTATTATGTCATTTATTCCTAAATTTGTGATAAATGTTTATTATGGACCAGACAGATATGCATATGACTTTACATGCTTTTTCGTTAATCTGTTTGTATGTCTGAAATACTCACAGAAACGAGATAACTGATTTTTATTAAAAAAAACAGATGGAAATATATACCAATCACCAATTGATATGCTATAAAAACACTAAGAATGTTTTCAGAGGCTGTATAATATAATATATTCTCAATTGATTAAAATGAAATTTGTATACCGCGAGTATAATTTCACAAATGATTTAGTAAAAATAAAAGTGTACGTTTTTCCGTACTGAATCGATCCGTCGTCACGTTATTCGATGTGAAACTTGAAAAGTCGCCAACTCGAAAGCTCGAGCTGCCGTATTACAAGTTAATTCGGAAATTCTTCAGGCTCCACCGGCTGAGGTGAGCGGAGGTTAGCGCGGGTGTGCGGCGGTCCGCGGGGCGGGTGTGATTAAACTTTTCCTTAATAGAATGTGATGCAGGTGGCGCCCGTGGAGTGAGGTGTCGGGGAAGGCATTCTTGTCGAAGCTATGGCATGTGACAAGCGCCGCTTTCCATCCTAACTGAAATTATTGTTCATAAACGTTCTATTTTCGAAATCCTATATACGATGTAATATATCTCAAGACGAAAATTCTATTCCGCGGATTTGTATTGAACTACATGATTAATTTCAAAATAAAAGTTTCGTAATGCATTCACTGCAATATTAATTATTAGCGTTCTCCTTTATAATACTAATAGGATGTGTTTTCTGTATATAATATTGATTTCAGATATGATTACTAAGGCACAAAATTCAGTAATATTGAAAGTGTGTGATTAATTGAATTCATTTCTATAATAAATGAATGAATCATCTCGTCTTATATAATTACATAGAACGTAATTTCTAGTAAGATGTTGTGGTAATACTGTGAACAGAAAGAACACAATGTACAGCAGATCTGACGTCAAGCACAACAGGTTGGCACTCGTGAGGAGTGAGTTGGAATGTATTTAGTACCAGTATATGTTCGCGAGCAGGTAAATAATTATGATTTAAAGGCGTTTCTTGAAGTAATGTATGGTCATACTCATTATGTCTGGCACAGCATTACGTACTGGCAACATCAAACAGAACATTTCACGTCTGAGAAGTGTTCACCGTCAGCTGCTAGTATTAATAATACTAATCTCTAAAAGATTTATGTGTGATGCCCACTCGGTACTTATTTTCATCGATAGACATACAAAAAAGTTGAGGTGATCGGGTGGTTTGACGGGCGATATATTTTTTGAGATTTTTGCATGTTGGAATTATTATCATCATTCTGCACCTCTGTTCTCTAATACAATTTTAGTTGATATATTGTATATTAATCTGTTAAACATCTAAGCAGTGTTAAGCTATAATTTATAAACTCCGGTATCAAAGTGATCTCACGTACGACGGATCGAGTTGTTACCACAGCCGAGACGTTGCCCGACGCCGTATAATCTCCGGGGAGCATTTACCTCGTACATAAATCGAACCGCCACTGTCTGTCCGGTATCCGGGGTACACTTAAGTCTAAATGCAAGCGCAATAGGTTGATAGCTGCAGGCGGGTCGAAGGTAATATCGAAGAGTAATCCCAAAGGTATGCTTGTTCTTGCGTTATACAAACAACATAAAGCTTTAGAGCTATTATTAGTTTATTCTAGTTACTGCTACTTATTATTAATTATTACGCCCTAGTTTTGAAAGAACCTCTCTGATTTGTATTTTTATGCTTATTTATTAAGAATGGTTGTAGGCTATTTACGTTCCGAAATTTGGAAGCTGAGCAATCACAATGATAACAAAGCAATAATGTGCACAGAGTCGCATGCTACTCGTGCTTTATACAAAGTTTGTTTTAATTTACACTAAATCAAATTAAAAGATAAATATTATCGAGTGAAATCACGTGACACAGATAGTGTAATATATTGAACAATGCATTAATATCACACATGCATATATGATCGTAGAATATTTTGTTCGTCCTACACGTTAGACCGCTTCAAGTTAAGTAACGGTGACAAATACCAACGTTTTGTTGGGTTTTGTCGGCTTCAATTTATTAGTGGATCCTAAATACAATGTGACAATTATATACATCTTATTATCATTTCTATATTTTTAATAACGATTCGAATTTTAAAATTAAAATGTATTATAGTATATCCAGTTGTACAGATTATATATTATATAAAAGATGTTGAATAATATAATAAAATTATTTATATATTTTTCCCACTACTAATCCCTGTGTAACAATGGCATCTGTTAATTTTTTTTTGCTAACTAATGAGTCAATGTTATTAATATCGTACATAAATAATCCTAACTAATATGAATGTGAGTTTGTTTGTTATTGTTACTTAAAAATAGTGAATTTTAGAGCCTTTCTTTGTTTATTTTATGTTAAAAGAAGGGATTTGAAACTGATAAAATTCGATATAATGCATAACACTACATAGTCCACCAAAAGTATATTTTTATTGACAGCGAAAGAAACTTCATAATGAAACTAAAAAAATCTTAAAGTGTTGTCGTAGTACTTAATCGCAAATACTCATATATTTTCCTTTATAGCAGATTTTTGTTTTTGAATCTCGCATTAAGCCCGAGTTTTTATTAGTATCAACTATAGCAGGATTATAGCATGGGATATGTATTATGTCAAAGGATTCCTAATAAGGAAAGTTATGCTTACACGCGTATATCATGTAATTAAGAACGGTATGTCCGGAGCTCATAGGCCCGAGTAAGCCGGGACCCCGAACAACTAACCGTAGCTTATTCCGCCCAACATATTAATGTATGGAGAACTTCGCTTATGTCTAACGTAGTGGTGGCTTTAATGTAGCCAATATGTCCTTAGAAATTTTCTCAGTAAAAGAGCAAAACGATGTACGGCGTACAATAACTCTTGAGGGGGGAAAAGATTTAATGGATTTCTTTCCTCGGGCTGCGCTAACTCATTTGTTAGTAAATTAGTTGGCGTCCGCAACTTTGTTTGCGTGAATATGCTTTGGATATTCATAGGAATTACATGTTCTGTGAAGGTTAAAAATAGGCAGTCTTTATTGTTTTTTAATTGGGTTTTACTATTACTTCATGGTATCCATAGCGAATGTTGGTTAGTTCCTTTCTCGCCTCAGTTCTGTAATAATATGAATAGTACATTTATATTGGTTTGATAGAATTTATGACTATAATTACAGAGTAGCAAGTGTCTGCGACACCTCGTGCTTTTTTGTGGAATGTTTTTTTTTCTCGTTATTTATTTTATTAAAATATTAGTGTGAGTGAGTGCACCAGTGACAGAGAAGTTAAGGAGTAATAGGTTAGCATGGTACGGGTATGTTATGAGAAGATATAAAAGTCATCTAACAAGAAGAGTTTTGAGGTTGAAAGTGGACGGATATACTAGAGGTAGAGGAAAACAGTAAAAAGTGTGGATGGATTGTATGGAAAATGATATGTGTATAAAAGCCGTGAATATTGAGATGACATGTGACAGGGGAGAGTAGAAAAGGAAAACATGTGTCGATTCTATTCAGGTGGGATAAGGGTAAGATGAGATGAGTATATTATAATCTCTCTCTATCTCTTTTACTCTCATGCAAAGGATACGAAAAGTAATTTATGAATCCTGGCGAATCTAATCAGGATAAATGGATATCTTGATCAAATTATTGCATTGTCATGAGTGTTTGACGAGTGTGCAAAGTTTGATTCAAATCTGATCGTTCAAAGTAGGGCAAAATCACGTTCAAAAATTCATACATACGGGTAAAACTAATATAAGCATGTTAAAAAGAGATTTTGTACTTTGTTAATAATATATTATGTTAATACTTGCTCAATGTCAATATTAGTTGAAAAAAGTTCTTATCTCTTCTGAAAAAAGTTACTTTTCTTATAAATTACTATATTGAATCTGATTTATGAAAAGTGACAGGCATTTCTTGCACGCATTCCATCTGTACTGACCGCCAAACCTTGCTTAAACTATATTTTCTAGTGTACATCAGAATTCAATGATTTTCGGTTAAAATATAGACCTTGGAAGATTAAATGTCTGTACAGTACGAGTAAACAATAAACACAGCATCGCACGGAGTCCCTCGCAATCAGGCGCAAACGTTGCCTGATCAAGCGAAACCCAAACAAGCGGTGACCCGACAAATCGCGGCTTAATCGACAGCATTATTTATCAGCAGAACCCCTGTCACCACATAAAGGTGTCAGGTGTTTTGCGGCGAGCCATCAAACCGGCGAGCGGTACTCCTGGGTAGTGCAGAGACGTAGTTGGTGAGTGCTCCCGCGAAATGTATGCTTTAGTGCCAGACCTCTTCACTCTAACTGCATAAATACCTTGAGACTGTAACTTGCATTTAATATACAATTATAACCTATTACTGTATAATTTTTGAGTGTTGTAAAGTATTCAAATATTCGTTTTCTGCACTGATAATTTAAACAGGTTGCCGGTCGATGTATGAAAGAAAACATATAGGTTGATCATATGTGAAAAATATCGAAATTGTGTTTACATGTGTTCTTTGGTTAGATACATCAATATCGTATAAGTTTATCCGTCCCTTTCCATTTGTAGCTCATCTCTTTCTAACTTTTCAAGAATACAAAAAGTTTTACCAGAAATGTATTCAGCATTTCCAGAAGGTTGAGACTCTCATATTATAGTGTGGTGCTTCTTAAACCGTCTCTGTGTAGATCAGTCGTCGATATCGCTTGCTAATCGGTCCCAGGGCGATCCCTGTCAGCCCGCATTACCCGCACTCCGCATTTCAGTTTAATGGCGCGATATAAGGTCGCGCCGCGCGCTACCTCACCGGTACGCGTGTGCCCATCGAATTGTTGACAATATAACATCAATCTCAATGAAAAGTTACAACATATTGTACCGGTAATCTGATCTGAGAGCAGGAAATTTGATCATAGACAGTATCCAACCTTTTCATAGCCATTATCCGATCATCTAATGCTCAGAATAGGTTCATTAAAGATTATAAAACTTTTCTTAAATCGGCGTGGTTTTGCAAATGGACCGCATCATTACAAATCTTTAAGGAAAAGCTTTTATAATTCTTTGCTCAATTGTTAAGTTTATGTAATAAGCTATATTTTATTTTGTTTCGGTAATTGTAAAGATGATAATATTGTATATATGATTCAAATTTGTCATTCTGATATTGAAATATGGATTCGATTCTAGAAATTATTTCATTGATATTTATTTATTTATATTTCTATATATTATCATTTTTATTAAATTGTGTATGGTATAACACACAAAGTAGCTGATAGTTCCTAATATTAAATATATGAAGTTGTTATAATAAACTAGGGATGGTTAAGCTAAAGAATGAATTTTTATAGTACCTACATAAAAAGTACATATTGATGGAAATAAGATTTAACAAAGAATTTATCAAATAATAGAAACTATAAAGTCGTTTGAACTTGTTATACAATTTCTAATGATATGAATATAATTTATTCGTTTTAATGTTATGTATAATGTATGTTACCTTGTACATCTACAAGATTGGTCTGAAGTATTTTTTTTATAAAATGTAAAAAAAAAAGTTATAGAGCCAAAAAGAATTTTTTTTTCACATTATGGCTTATAACTTCTTTAATTTTAAATTTAGGGCAAAAAGTTATAGAAACATATTTGTAGGCAAAGCGATTTGCTACAAATTATGTCTTCAGGAATGTGGTGTAGGACGCATAGTTCCCAAGATATCGCGAAAAAGATGTTTGCACCCCTTTTTCCAAGATGGCGGCTGAAGGACAAGGAGGGCAGCCCCACAAACTTGGGGTTAAGCTTCTATTGACCCCCGACACATGTCCCAAAAATTAAATTGCGTCCTCTAAATAATGTAAAACTCATGTAATATTTCAATGGACTACTATATTGTGTGGTACTTACTACCTACGGATATGGAATGGAAATTGATTTAAGTTGTCGCCTCGCTGAGTCAATAAAAGATACACATAATGCGTCTTTTCAATAAAATATCTTCAGCGGAATCCAATTTATTTGATAAATCTAAAATGTCTAGAAAATAAACAAAATAACAATTTTCAATTCGTACACCCAATACGCAAAATAATCACGTTCCTCGCTCGCCTGACTGGTGTAGAGGGTCTCTCGCTCACCGCCCGCACTCTGCTCGATCGAATCCATTCACTCGTTCATTCGCCCAATCATTCATCCAACTCGCGAGCGGATGCATACCTTTATGCAGAATTATTGAATTTTCGTATTCAAATAGCGTCAGCTTTCGTACCGTAGAAGATAAAAATCCATCTGATCAAATATTTATACGTAAATCGAGATTGACATGTTTTGAACTTTTACATGTAATATTAGATTTGGATCACTAAATGTCCTTGAATTATAAATGAAAGTGCTTTTCGGGTTTCCACGAATATTAATACTCTTTCTTCTAATACTTTTTCTTGTTGCTTCTTGTACAAATAATCTGTAAATACATATGCATATACATATGCATGACCGTACGTTTATATAGTTTACTATGAATTTTAAGTATATCACATCTTCGTTTATTTTTTCAATATCTACATTTTTTATTACGTTATAGAGTATAATTTAATTTTATTTGATATTAATGGTTTTGAAGAACCGTCGTACAGACAACTGTTTGGCGGATCCAGGACAGTGTGCACAAAACAATCCCAATTTAGTAGCAATAGATATACATAGAATTTATAAAAATACGTTTACATAAAGCAGTTATTAATCTCCTAATACTATTAAATGAGTAATCTATACATATAATAAAAATGAATTGTCTGTATGCAATATCAAAATAACGACTTTTTACTGATTGGATATGAACGTATACACGATACTGATAACAATACCACAATTTTTAAATCTTTTGTCTGTCTGTCTGTTTGTTCCGGGTAATCTCCGAAACGGCTGGACCAATTTTGACAGAAATTTCACTGACGGATAGTTAAAATTACAGCGGGAGACATAAGCTACTTTATTTTAGACTAGCGGTCATCAGTGGCTTCGTCTGTAGTACTATCTTCAAAACAATTGGACCTATTTTCATGGGACTTTTACTGACAGATAGCTAACGTTATAAAAAGTATAAGTATTTTTGTATCTATGTCTCTTACCTATCGTTTTTCCGTTGCATCCGGCTTGAAATCACAACGATTCTAAAGAAGTTTTACTTCAAAAAACGATCAGGTAACGCTTTGCGACAGCCAAAGTTTTAGGTACATCGAAAATTATCATCTGGGACGAGTGTACAATGGCGCATAAAATGTCATTGGAAGGAGTTAACCAAACTATAAAAGATCTGCACACTGAATGGAGACATTGTGAAGGTGCAATGACTTTGTAGCGACACACATACCTACATGAAACGTGGTATGTGTGTACTACAACAATGTAGGCGAAAAACCAGCGGCACTACCAAGTCCGAAATTAGTTGGCTTTACAACGCGACTAATTATGACTTGCCGCCGAGGTGGCGACCACATGTTGTTACCTGGGTGCAATTATAATCTTTCCGACAAACCGCAAATAATGCGATGAATTGTTATTATATCAACTTATTGTTTAATTATTTTACTGCCCAAATGTTAGTTCTTAGATTTACTTTGTTTTATAACTCCTTTTATTTTATGAGATTTTTTGTATTGACGGTTCATTTTATTTCTAAGTCTTTGCACGTGTTTTGGTTCTTATAAATATGCATTCAACTCAATAAACAGGAGATTCGTAATCCAGCTGCCAAAGCGATTACTAGTCTGCACAAACGGAGTCAGTTATTTTATTTCAACCTTTTGAAATTAGCAAAGTGGTAATCACACTACCAGTTCCGCTAAAACTTTACTATATAAAAACAATTCCAGACATACCAGGATCGGCTGTTGTTAATAACTTAACCCCTGGCCTCAATCATCAAATCTGTGGCGATACATAAAGAAACTTCACTGAAGACAATAAACCTGAAAGTGACCAAAATATACAACATCAACAAAGCAATGTCTTGCTGATATGCTATTGAAATACTTGGTTTTGTAATTGTATTCAATTTTTGTTTACTTTATATACGAGTATATTATTGTAATAAACTATTTCATTTCAAAAACTTTTAGTAATCGTTTTATTACGTTAATAAAATTCTAAGTTAAGTTTAGCTAAAAATTAACATGACAATCATTAACTGTTAGGCGGTAGAAAGTTCGCCGGGTTAGCTAGTATATTATAAAATAAGACCACAGAATCATGAAATCTGTCGAAATGATGATTAACAATATATTATACATAATTGAAATTTGCGTTTATTATATTTAATTCATTTTAGAAAAAAAAAATTAATATTGAATTTTTTTTTAATAAAATGCTATAGAGCATACTAAAATAAAAGCATAAAACGTTTATTTTATTTATCGCACTCACTGTTTAGCCAGATAATACTAATGCGGTTACTTGTACCGTGATTACACTACTACGAATTTGTACTTCACTTAATATCTCTTTATCTTCAGTCTTCGTTAATATTTTTGGCAGCTTCGAGTACAGCCGTAAGTTCAGGCTTGCATGTAATATAGTGACGAGTTTAATACAAAACAAAGGTACAATATTATTCCAGGTATCTTGAATTGTAATTTATTTATCCATAAGTTGTTTCGATGTTATACACATAATATAATATATATTTAAATCTAAATTTGTGTTCTGCGCAACAAATTACATAGTGGTCAAAAACTTTGACGAGGATTTTAAATTATTTATACATACAATACATACATACAATCTCTCTTTTTTATGGTAAATATAGCGGCCATGGAATAAAGAAAGAAGATAGCGGCTGACAATACCCAATTTTATATGTTATAATAAATACGTGTATATGAATATGAACTCGCGAATACATGTGTACAATAACAGTTATAATAAAACTTAATTAGGAAGCAAAAAGAATCAAAGTTAATCTCAATAAAGACGTGACATTAATTTTCAACACACATAAATCATATGCTATATTTCTGAGAATGTGACATATGGTTTGTGTGTGATATCAAATTATGGTCATAAATGACTATAAATTGAATAAATATCTTTATTAAAATTACGTACCCATCTATGTACATCTTGCCTTTTTTTTTCTAATATATAATTTTAATGGCAACACAGTTCGCAGTGCTGATGTCAAAGTCAAGACTGTCAAATTTAAGCCTCCCGCGATGCGAAAGCGTCGTGTTTGCATTATATTTTACTGACTGAAATAAGTTTTATTTCAAAGAATTTTAAATTAGACTGTTGAAGTGCATTGTGTACAGTGTATCAGTGCATTTATATAATGTTGGTTTTGTTCGAAACGCCGGCGGGCTACGCTATTTTCAAGGTAAATTTCAACACGTGTTGATTCTAACCTATTTGACCTGTGTTCATTTTAAAATTTATTTATCTACATATTACATTATACACATAATTTTACAATAACTTTCAAACTAGGCAGAACTTGTATCTTGGTAGCTAGGATACGATTAAATAGCTTATTTTCCGAGAAGCACCTTAGCGGGCCTTACTCATGAAATTTATTACAATCATTGATATTATTAATTATGTTTCTGGTGATACGTATATTCTATTTATTTTCATATATTTAATGCTGTTTTTATTTGGTAACCTAAAGTTTGTTAGTTTTATATTCATTCAAACACGAAATTTGTTTTCAGTGATAGGAATATATTGATACCTGTTATCCCTTTGAAAATACCTTAACTGTAAGGTCTTTACAATTTTATTCAATAATTATTATTTGATTTGACATTCATAAGCACCTACGTAGGGCTTAAATTGAATAAAGTTTTTTTTTTTATTATGAAACGTATTTTTTATTTTGAAATTCGAAATAAACAAAAATTTTTATTAAATATGATTTTCTAGTTAACAGTTTTAAAGGGCTGGTTATATTTTTACTTAATTACTAATTACCTGCATTTGGCTTAACCTGTGTTTGTGTTTTTTTAAATAATGATACTATTTATTCTCTTTATTGACTCTATTGGTTTATCTGATGAATACTGAGGTAGCTCTCAGTTGGTAGGATTTTTTCCAACTTACTTCAACATTTATTATTTAATTTTGGACAAATTCTTTAATATCTTTATAAATGTTATCCTAAATGTTGATCTCATATTTAACCTATATGACTGCAAAGTACCATCAAAATTCGTTGGTTAGTTTTTGCATGAAACTGTGATAAACATTTTTTTTTCGAATAGACTACACTGTTGACCTCGTAAGGCCTCCACAGCTTCACTGGACCACTAAGGGGAGTGCTTAAGGCACTCAACCGATTTTATATAGGCAACCACATGTGTACCAAGCACGTATGCCCCACGAGCCCTTACATGTATCTTGAATCCGACTACCAAGCCAATCCAAGCTAACTCAATTCAGAAAAGGGATGAAAAAAAAACAAACCGAACCACTATGTGTACCTACATGTGTGTATGTGCATATGTGTGGGGTGATCAGTGTTGTGTTGTAAAAACTAGTGTTTGAAAATTAATTCAGTAGCCTTATCTATTTTAGTTACATTGTTTTTTTTTCGAACTGACTACACTGTTGACCTGGCAAGGCCTCTACAGTTTCACTGGACTACTGTGATAAACAGCTGTCTGTCCTCGCAAGCTTTATAATTTTAAAATGGATAAGATAATAATAGAATTACAACATCAAAAACAAATTAAGCAACATATTATCATCATCATCTTCTCACCTTTAGTAGGGTCAGTGCAACATGTTCTCACTCTTATCTTATCCCGCCCAAGTAGGGTCGGTGCAACATGTTTTCCTTTTTCATTTTCCCCTGTTAGATGTTTTTCACTATCCACAGCTTTTATACACAAGTTATTTTTCACACAATTTATCTATAACTTTTTCGGTCTTCCTTTGTCTATATCTGTCTATCTTCATACTTAAAGTTTTTTTAGTTACATGGCTTTCATCTGTCTTTATGTTGTACCCATACCATGCTAATCTATTACTCCCAAACTTTTCTGTCATTGGCACTATTTTCAAACTTCCTCTGATATACTCATTCTTAATCTTATGCATTCCAGTTACACCACACATCCATCTTAACATTTGCATTTCTTCAGCATGTAGTCTTCTCTCAAATGTCTCTTTCGTAGCTCAGTATTCAGATCCTATAGATGACAGGTCTTATAATAGCTTTATATACTTTCCCTTTGAGTTTCATGAACATTTTGCTATTTCATCCACCCTACATTTATTCTATTCGACATATTCTTGTCTATGCCACCATTGATTTTACTTGTTTTCTATCTAAACTAATTGTATACTAATTTTTTCATATAATACCAACTCATTTAATGTAAATCATGGACGTTACACTGCTGAAGTAATAAAAGAGCTAATTAGGACAAGCTCTACATTTTTATGCTTAATTATGTAAATAATTCTTCTGATAAAGGACTTATTATAAAATATTTCTACTCATAAAATTGTTAGACTGGTTGTTTGCATGTCATGGACACATTTAACATTCCTTTGTAAAGTATTATAATTGGGCAAGAACCTCAATATGAACATGTATTACAATTCTATATTAAACTAAATTTTGAACTAATTAAGTGAATGTGATATTTTAAAATATTTTTTCTTTTTATTCTCAAAAAGGCTTGAATGTACCACCTGCAGAGTTTACTGTAGCATGAGTTATAAATATTGCTAAGGTTACACAGAGTAAAAATAAAGATACGGTATTGATATAACAAATGAATTAAAATCTCTTAAGTTAACTACTCCATTCCATACCAGTCATTTGATTTGGCACAACAGGGAGAAGAGTAAAATTTCTTGGTAAGATTGGCCTTTTCCAGTTTTATTAAGTGTTTGCTCGACTGCACAGTACATTTAATGTGATAGACAAAGATAACCCTAGACAAAACTGAACTTTACTATCTCAGCCTTCTCCCTGATGTGCCAAATCAAAAGGCAGGCACTATAAAAAAAACTAGCCCTGTCATGAGCTTTTAGCAAGCAATTACTATTAGCAAGAACTAGTTGCTTCTTTTTGGAAAGAATATCTAAAATAGCCATAACAGGTTCTTACCATATCTGTCACAGCAGGGATAGGAGTGCAGGCAGTGGAGATGAGTGTTGATGTATATTGATAGGTGGGGGCCTTTAAACCTATACATATTTGAGTTGCAAATTCCAAGCATTGCCTCTCTCAGACTTAAGCTCACGCTTTATAAGACATGCGTCCTGTCCATTTTGACATACAGTTATTCCGTCTTCACTCGTATGTCAGAACTCTTATTATGTGAGGTACTGATTTTACAAGATTGATTTTTAGTGAAGGTGTTTGGTGCCCCATGGTAAGTCCGGAAGATTGATCTTTGACGACCAGTTATTTCGAAAAAGCTGCGAATCATCCCAGTCTGTTAGTGTTATCCGCCGCCAATTACAAGACCATACCTGATAGCGGCAAAATATCTGCGATGTAATTAACGATCAGTACTTCAGCGATTCTTTAATGCGATGTACGCATACACACGTAACCACAAATCACGCCGCCATGGTCTGTGCGTGAATTTTGCTCCCGCACACTCGTGCGACCCACTTAGCGCGCCTCAGGCCCACATACGATCCCCGACCTTCAAGCGCGATACAGGCACTCACTAGTTTAACACACATGACACAGATCACCACTGCATACGTACACACACACACACCACGCACACGCACACACACACACAGATACACATATGGTGGAAGGGTTTTTTTTCCACTTTATTTTTCGAACTTGGTTAGCTTAGTTTAACTGAGTTGACAGATACAAAATAAATGTTTGTGTTTGTGAAGCATACATGCTACTACACATATTATATTATTTATTAATTCTTATATCTATGATTACTTGAGCTTAGTCATATATGCGTTGCTGCATCTTATGCAAGAGCCCTAGCCGAGGTACAGCCACTTTGGCACCCTTGAGCTTGTTACCAAGCGGCTGAGCGCCATAGGCACTCGCCCCTTTAGTCCAGTGAAGCTGGGAAGCCACATAACCCAAATAGCTTGAAGTCAGGTTGAATAAAAGAATCCGAACCACTGTCTTAGTTTATATAAATTCATCTCTTTGTTGATTTGATAATTCTATAATGCTTACAGAACTAGTTCTGTTGGGAGTTGTACTATGTTACTACAAATAATTTTGTTTTAGTTGCTTGATGAATCAAAACTGTCCCAGATTGATGATTTGTATCAAGAGTTTAACACTGCAGAGGGTGCATCTTCAGTGTAAGTGTATCTGTTTATTATTATGCTATCTTTTGGGAGGAAAGCAAATAGCACTTTTTGTATTCACTAACCTTTTTTACTTTTTTCAGCTTTATGAATGCATAACATTTGTAATATGATTTTTGGTTTGATATACATTATGTTTTGATCTGAATCTACCCTATAAATATCAATTTAAAAAAATTCTTTTGTTACTAATACATTTCCCATGCCTATATCAACATGACGTAATGCTGAATATTGTATTAGTGAAATTCTTCTAAATCCACCATTCTTTACTTTCAATGTCTCTACAATTTGTTCATGTAATTTCAACTTCATTCATATTACTTTTATACTTTTGTTTTATATATAGGTTTCATTGTAGTATAACAAAAGGTTCATTTTTATATTAGCAAGGTGTAAGTCATATTTGACTTAGTGGAAAATATTCATGTAGAATTTAATTTAGAATCACCATATTACCCCTAAGAAAAAAAGAAAAAAATGAAGAGCAAAGATCTTGAATGTATTCTATTTATGCTTCTGTTTCATGTTTCTGATATTCCTAGTATGAAAATATTTTAGTTCGGATTAATTATGTTTGTTATTTCTAAAAAGTTCAATATTATTTCAATTTACAGTGTTAAACTAAAGAACTTTGTTAAGTTTGAAGACACAACAGAAGCTTTGGCAGCAACAACTGCAGCTATTGAGGGTAAAATCTCAAAACCTTTAAAGAAAGCTCTCAAAAAATATATCAGTAAGGAAGTCCAGGATCAACTACTGGTAGGAGATGCAAAGCTGGGAAGTGCCATTAGGGAGAAGTTTGATTTGCAATGTGTGTCAAATAATAATGTACAAGAATTGTTAAGATGCATTCGTTCACAGATGGACAGCTTGTTGGCTGGCTTACCAAAGAAGGAGATGACAGCTATGGCTCTAGGTCTTGCCCATTCTCTATCAAGGTACAAGCTAAGTTCTCACCAGATAAAATTGACACAATGATAGTTCAAGCACAATGTCTCTTGGATGATTTAGATAAGGAATTGAATAATTATATTATGAGATGTAGAGAATGGTACGGCTGGCATTTCCCTGAACTTGGTAAAATTATAACAGACAATACCTTGTTTGTGAAAATTGTCAAACTGATTGGAACAAGAGATAACGCTGCACAAACTGATTTGTCTGACATTTTACCAGAAGACTTGGAGGAAAAAGTGAAGGAAGCAGCTGAAATATCAATGGGAACTGAGATATCAGATGATGATATAATGAATATTCAAAATCTGTGTGATGAAATTATATCAATAACAGATTATAGAACACATTTAACAGATTACTTGAAAGCGAGAATGATGGCAATGGCACCAAATTTAACAGTTCTCATTGGAGAGCATATAGGGGCAAGGCTGATAGCACATGCCGGTTCTCTCATGAGTCTCGCTAAGCATCCAGCTTCTACAGTACAGATATTTGGAGCTGAGAAAGCTCTGTTTCGTGCACTGAAGACAAAGAAAGACACACCAAAATATGGATTGATATATCATGCACAGTTGGTGGGACAGTGCAGTACAAAGAATAAAGGAAAAATGTCAAGGATGTTGGCAGCGAAAGCTGCACTAGCAACTAGAGTGGATGCTTTTGGGGAAGATGTATCCTTCGATTTTGGAGCAGAACATAAAGTTAAATTAGAGAATAGGCTCAGACTTCTTGAAGAGGGTAATCTTAAAAGGCTCAGTGGCACCGGCAAGGTGAAAGCGAAGTTTGAGAAATATCACAACAAAAGGTGAATAAAATTAATGCTTATAATTGTTAGAATCTTGAGTTCATTTTTTTGTTATGACTGTTATGACAATTTTATTATATTACATTAAACATTTTGTGTGTATTGAATTTTTTTATACATTTGTTGTTCTATTAACAGTGAGGTGTTCCATTATCCTACGGCGAGTGACAATACGATTGGCAAGAAACCTACCAAGCGAGAGCATTCACCTGATGAAGATGGAGAAGTCTCTGCAAAGAAGATAAAGCTTGAGGATGGAGCTGAGGATGTGAGTAGACTATAACACAAATTTATCTATTTGTTATGTGCAGTTATTTATCAGATGATTACAGATATTATATTTTCATATACAGGGCTCACCCAAAAAGAAGAAGAAGAAATCTGAATCAGAAGTAAAAGAAGAAGCAGAAATGAAAGAAGAGCCTGAAGATGATAATGCTGCACACTCCACAGAACCCACATCAGAGAAAAAGAAAAAAAAGAAGAAGAAACTATCAGAAGCAGAAGGAGCACCTGATGAGGAGCAGCCCGTTGAAATAGTAGATGAGCCTAAAAGTGAGAAAAAAAAGAAGAAAAAGCGACAGTCTCAGCCTGAAGAATAATGCTACTTCATAATACTACCTCATTATGTAATTGATTCAGTGTGTGAAGTTTAAGAGTTGTTTAAAACAATTATAGCAGAAATAAATAAATCTCTTATATTCAATTTATTCCGTTGTAAAGTTTTACAAAAGTTAAATTGTGTTACATTTTAAAGTTAGTTTTGGGTTTTTAGTTGTAAAATGTTATACATACTGGGAATATATTTCCAGTAGATAAAATCAGCGAATCAAGCTACAACAAGCCTGAGTAGACAGCGAGTTATTTTCCAATATTCAACTAGTTTCTACCACCCTCGAGTTGATAATCTGCCATCAAACATTTGTCACATATATTTTAAAACAACTATAATTAGTATAATGTCATCTACAAGGGGAGACAAATCTGAGACAGATTCAATAGAGATGAAGTGGAAAATGAAAATGTTGTATTGTTAGCAAAGCGCTGGGGTAATCCGGGAATCATCGGTTTACCCACTTGGATCACATGTAGTTAGTTAATTTACTATAATCAAGTATTATCTTGCGAATTTTTTTTCCGACTATATCAACTCGGGCAGAGTTTCCATCATTGATGGAATGGTCATTTCTGGGTAACAATTAAATTGATAAATGAATTGATATACATTGGTAAAAGTTACCTACCTATCAGTGGTGGTAGCTTTTCAACTGTTGTTCTGTCGTACATTATGTAATTGTAGAATATATTATGAAATTGCATTGTGCTGTTCTAAAGTTTAAGAACTCTTAACATACTGGTATGTTGTAATAAATGTTTTTTATCTATAAATCTATGTTTGTTATTTTTATTTCATGAAGTCAATATTATACAAGTGCTAAATTGAGGTAATTGATTTATAGTTGTATATTACCTTACTACAAGCTATGCTTCACTTCAAATACAAAATAAATATCCAAGAGAGATTTTGGCGGCATATACATTACAGTATACTAGTTTTGTCTTTGGTCTGTCCCTCGAGACCAATACTTTCATTCTGGATGAAAATTATCCCTATGTCCTTACTTTACCCATGGCAATGTGTAGGTACAATTGCATGATGACCTATTAAGTAGTTAAAGCGTAAAAAAAACAAACTCAAATTCGCATTTATAATATTAGTAAGTGTATTTTCTTTTACTGGTAGCAAAAAACTCGTGAAATATTCGATAGGAGTAGAAAGAAGAGTGAATACTAGAGATGTCTTATATTTATACCAAAAGTATGAAAATGTATCGATAGCAATCTGAACACAACATTTTAAAGAATCTAAGTAGTAATATAAATGTGGCAAACTCAAACGTTTATAATCATGGAATTAATGATTTGCATCATCTTTTTCCTATGCCCTATTCTAGTATTGCATGCCGGTCGCCCCGAAATCTGACACACGACAACAACAACTCATGTGACGTTTGTAGGTAGAGATGTCTCATGGCTATTTATTTTAAGGTGAGGAAATAACTGTGCATTATAAAAAAATATGAAAGTTTATTAATACTACATACTTATTTACATTTAAACTGTACACAATATGGAAACAAAATACTATGATCTTGTAACTGCCAAACTCTGTTTATTACCTGGTGTGTACCAGCCTTTGGTACAACATTTAAAATAATATAATATATATAAATGCAGCAAACTTTATTAAAATAATTCAAACTAAACTAATACATGTCAAGACTGTTGATAGCCGACTTCTAGAAGATTTCCAGTCATAGACTAATATTTAAAAATAATAAAATAGTAATATACTTTTTACACCAATACACTACATTACCGAAGAAAAAAAGTCTTAGGTCTGTCGTGCCCTTTATCAATAAGGCGTGAAAAAGAGAAATAAAATGAAATGTATATTATTGTTTATAATAAAAGGACTAATTAAATGAAAACTAAATACATAATCAGCCGATACCTGAAATGTATGTAACGCGAGTATATGTGTTTTTGAGATTTTTTTATGTCATGTTTGTGACCCTACGAGATTATGTATCTGTACGTGTGCTAACGTATATGTATGACTCGTGCATATAAATTCTAAATTAAAGTTAATCATTTTAGAGTTTGACATATTTTTCGATATCTTTTATTATAGCATCGTTATCACACAAGAATATTTTAAATAGATATATAAAAAGGTTAAATTAAGTACCAATCATTTCTCAAAGAACCATACAGGTGAATATTAGCAAAAGCTTGCTTAAATCACGAATTCATGATTCCAAATTGTGACTCGAAGCCAAATTTAATACACTCTTTTCAACTCCATGGTAGAGAGCTGAATTGACAGGCTTATTTATTATTGCAAACCTATGTTATACAGATATTCAAGCTTACAAACTAATACAACAATACACTAATAGAACGTCACAATCTTTAAAAGAATACTGCTTGTAACGAAGTTCTAAGCTATTCCATTAGACACGTTTGACATTTTTTTTAATATTTTTTATAGCTTAGCGTTTGACCACAATCTCATCTGATGTTAAATGATGATGTGGTCTAAGATGGCAATCACACTAAACCTAGAGGGGGACTGGCTGTCAAGTGCAGCTGCCGGAACACACCAACAAGTGCTTGGCGACAGATTTTCAACTTGAGGGTGGTAGCTAGCCAGGCGCACTTAGAAAAAGCCTTACAACCACGCTATGGTCTCATCTCGATGCTTTCCTTCACTGAAAGCTCCGAGTCAGTTTATGTTTATGAAACAAGGTAAGTACTTAAGTTTGATTATACAAGAATTAATGCTAAAGAATAAGTTATTATATGTTTATCCTTAGTGTTCAAGTTAAACCGAATCGGTAATAATTCTGTTAAGAACAAATTTCGCAGTTCTCATAATTTTATTTATAGTTGAATTAAAAGAAGTTGAGGCGAACGTTTTCAAGGCACACAAGAAAAATACTAAGTTTGAATTGAAAAGTTTGTAAGTATTTCATAATTGCTTTAGCAATGTTATTTTGTTAGTAATACCGTTGGTTTCTTGCCGCATCGAGCTGGGGAAGTTTTAAACTAACTAACCCTCATTGGAGTGTAGCACTAGTGTTGGGAACATTCAATTCAGTCGTTCAGAGTACCTATTCAAAGGTATGCATTTCCCTTGTATAACTGTTGCCTACATATTTATGAATTATGCAGCATTGATATAAGGATTACATTGTAAGATATATTTTTTCTTTCTACGCAAATTCTGAAAGTGCCACATGTAGTCACGATGTCTTTAATTATTTATATTTGCAGATTTATTAATAATTGCAGATATTATCCCTTGCTGAAATACATGACTGTGAACCAAACTTTGATTATTTACACGTTAGCATACATTAACAGTTCTGTAATGTGTTATAATTGTTATTGTTAATGAAAACTGATAACAAAGGAATTGACTTTGTATTGATACCTACCCATATAGAGGTGTTACACATTATTATGAATAAATGCTTAGGCTATTTTGTTGTGTATATTTCAGAATATTATATTTGTATAAGAGTGAAAGATGGAGCTTATAATAGATTGATTGAAATAAGTATTCATTATTGATAATATTGATTGTTAACAGATGTCGTTGTTTCATGTGAATTCTACCATTTTGCAGGGCTAAAACATTGCTGTAATTAAAGATTTCTAAATATAAATACTATTCCCAGGAACTAGTTCACAAACCCCTTCACTATAACAGACAATGTGGCCGTTTTTCGAGGAAATAATGAGCGAACTTCAACGTAATGGTTGTTTCGACTCAGTCGAGGATGGAAACAGAGCTTTTAGCCGTAACAACTACCAGTTCCAACTAGAAAATAGTTATTATATGACGACAGAGTTCTTGAATTCATATTTTTTTTTATTTCCCAACTTACAAAGAACAGACCGTTTAAGATATAAACTGAAGTTTTTTATTACAAGTTTCTAATAGAAATAAAAACGTACTGTGATTATATATTTTTTAATACGATATGAACTATTTTCGTAAATTATAAATATTATATATTTACAGTAATTAAAAAAAAATATTAAAAGAAAATTTTATTTATTATATTACTGGATAAGTTAGGCGGGTTTTGTTGACACACTATTTTTTTTCCCTATTCAACAGTTGACAGAATCGGTTACTGATCTACCTTTCCAGTACATCGGAAGTGTTCGCCGCGTAATATCCGGCCTGGGATAGCCTGGGACCGTGAGTCGTGGTGCTACCTGCGCTTGCCCAACAAGTCATTTATTTGGCTAAAACATAAGATGAAGGACATTTGAATATATCTATTATTCTAAAACAACTGTTTTTTACGAAGGTTAAAAATTAAACAACTGACTTTATAAATCTGGAACATTTTTTAAATTAAAAATGTGTTAGGAGCTTATTGCAATGCGTTGAAGTGATGACGGTTCAGTTGATAACGTGCTCGGACACCGTGTCAATCAACGTAGGTTCAAATTCTTGCCACCGAGTCGGAGCTTTCGGTGAAGCTAGCTACCACCTTCAGGTTGAAAATCTGTCGCCAAGCACCTGTTGGAGTGTTCCGGCAGCTATACTTGAGAGCCAGTCCCCCACTAGCCTTAGCGTGTTTACCCTCTCATGCTACTACCCATACCTGCGTGTATCGGCATGAAGTTTTGTCTATGGTCAGACTAAATGCAGATGTGGGAAGATATTACCGTTATGCGTTACGAACTATCGGACTGCGTGACGATACACGCGGCACGATAACTGGGGCCGCGGTTTCTACACACATCAAAGGAACTTGGAGACGCTAATTTCGAGTTACTATTGAAATGACAATGGTGTGCAAACGTTATTATACGCCTTTATCGGAATTAATTTTGAGGTTACTTTTTAGCGGCACAAGTGACCGAAGCTTTGTCGCGCAAGTGTGGGACTAGCATTAGACCACATCATCATTCAACATCAGATTGTGGTCAAACGCGAAAACTTATAAAATATAAAAAGGAGATTCAGATATTAACATTTTTTTCTTAATCTAGAAAAAGTACTGTCTTAGTATCGGATATCAATCATTGGAAAGTAAATATATAACAAATGATTAGTTCGCATGATGTATAATATAACCCGCCTCATAATTACATATAGATATATTTCATAAGAAGGGATAGAAGAAATAGATAGCTAATTAGCGCCTTCTAAATGGCTGACGAAAATTGTGTACCAGTCAGAAGAAAGACCTTTCAATGCAATCATAGTGTCTTGAACCTATGTTTGTATTATTAGGGCCATTAAATATATACATTTCCAAGTTTTCTATTATTTATATTACTCGTACAGTTACAGTAGAATGAATCTGAGAGTATGGTTGGTTGCCAATTGTTTAATGATTATGAATCCTTACTAATGTTATAAATGCGAATGTAAATGTGTTTGTCTGTTACGCTTTCACCTCTTAACTAATTAATAGATCTTCATAAAATTTTGTATACCTTTTGTCAGCGGTTATAGAAAAGGAATTCCAGAAAAAAAGTACTGTTACTACCGGATATGTCAAATCTACGTCAACGCGAGCAGAAGCTAGTAATTTAAATAGTGTAGCTATTGACTACATTAATTTTGATGTATTTACATTATTATTGGACACGACTAGACTTGAAAATAATAAATGTATGATGATATAAGTAACTCGATAACGGGTTTTATATAAGTCTTCCGACCACACAATGTTGCTGCTCTTTCATGGAAATACTCAAGGCCTCTCTAGACAACCACACAAGCGACTAAGGAAATCCATATGTATATAAATAGATTAATAGATGTCTGTTGTTGTTCGCGCATCACACAATAACTAATGGATAGATTTCGGTCACTTTTTTAGTTTTAATTCTTATACACTGGGTCCTTATCTGAACAAAATATTTTGGTAGCTGCATTTAATAGAAAGTTTTAACAAACGCTGGGTGTTATGAGCACTAAGCGTACATCGGTGTAGTTTTCTTCCCGTGGAGAAGTGCAGAAAGCGCTGTGGGGCGTATGTTTTTTTTGTATGCATACAATATATTGTTAAGAAAATAAACAAAATAGAGACTAAGACGCGGTTATCAGCTAATAGAGATTATAGGAGAGAGTGTCGTTAGATTTAATTTAGGAAGGAGCATTACCTATCTGAATTAAGGAATAAAAAACTTCTCAACAAACAACATGCTCGAAATTCGACCATTAAGGGAAAGCCTGAACGCGTTCATAAGACGCCTTCACACAAGGGTGCTCTATAAAGCGGACGCATCTTCAGAACATAGTTCTGCTTCATGCCAGGTCACCCGAGAACATAGTCACGCATAGAAAACGTTATTCAAGCCGGTACTCAGTGAGAATTCTGAACCCGATTCGAGCTAATAACCAACCACGTATGTCAGTGCGAGAAGAATTTCGAAAGGCTTGAGGTTCGAAAGGGTTAGTCGACGTCGAGATATGGAACAACAAAAAACAAACAAAGGTTGTTGCACAAGAGCCTGAGTATTTACACTTTCTGATCAATCGCTTCAACATAAGCAAAGCAACTATAAGCGAACGCACATTATAAGTCTATAGAGAACAATGCACACTCTAGATTACGTTATTAACTGATACGTAATTTATATTTGCCATATTTTGAAATTTATAATTATATTATTTTCATTCCGTTCATGCGAAGGTTCAAAAATATTAGTCCTGTCTGAATGTCTTGCAGTCTTTTAATAGGTTCATTTAATTTCGCATGCATAGCTTAAGACTCAGGAGAGTGACCGAGAGCATTGTCCATAACTAGAGGAGGTCTAAAGTCTGCATTATTTTTCTTTAAATAGTTTCAACATTTTTTAATAGTAATAAAACAATTGTAAAGCAGTTATTTAAACTCGTATGTAATAGAGATGATTATACGCGGCTTTCGCGCGTACCATACTTTGTAGTCCGATGAAACTGTAGAGGCCTTGCCAGATCAACAGCGTAGTCAGTTCGAAAAAAGAAGTACCTAATGGGACTTACATTGAAGGTCTTAGTGACATGCAGAATTTTTATAACTTCGAAGTTGCGTAGCGGCCGCTTTTGTTGCGGAACATTAAGGCTTAGACACAATTAACTTCATTTCTTTGTAACTATATTAACGCTTATAATTATATAAGCAACTATTAAGTTACGTTTATAAAAATACATTTCGTACATATTATTAATTTGGAATCTGCAAATAATGAAATGATTATTCGCAAGTATAGAAAATGGTCACAATTATTTTACTGGTGAATACTGAAATGGGGAATATAGAGTTTAATGTACACTAACGCTATTGACCTGACGGGTCTGCACAGCTTCACCGAACTAATCATCAGCTGTCGTTTAGCTATTGCTTGATTCAAATATATACAATATGTTATAAAGAAATCAGCCCATAAACAGTAAACGAAGGTAAATTACATTATATAAAGTAATACATTGACATAAATACAATATGATATTAAGTAGAAAGGTAAACAACGTAAATGTTGGTTGTATTTACTTGTTATAAATAAATAAAAAAGCGTTACAAGTTAGTATGGGTTCACGCGTAGCATTGAGTAGGTTTCTATTGAATAATTTATCGTCGAAAACATTTCGCGGAAGTATCGTAGAAGCCGTATAATGCGGTTTCAGGAAAAACGTTCGGTTATCCGATCAAACACTTCACCCGAGAAATATTTCTTGATGGAGCTATATAAATACCGAACTTAGAACTGTGCTTCCGTGTTTTATTTAACTGTACAATATTATACGAGTATATGAAGCTCTAATTTTTTGTATATTCTAAATATTTCTGAAATGTGTACGCGCGACGTATAATAATTATTATGAAAGATAAATATTTTGCAAATAGACGGATCTAAGAATAACTTAATCTTTCTTCACTAAAGCCTCAAGTTCGTTATAGGATTCAGACCACGTCGGTCAATGCATGGCCAAGTGCATTACAACAGGCATCATCACTTCACATTTCTTTTTAATTATGTAGTTAGTTTACTTTGGCAAAAAAAAAGCGGTATGAATATTAAATCCTTCGTGTTAAATATGTACAGGATATCAGTACGTATTTTACTATTTTTAAGTATATAGCTCTGCCATTCTTCTCGATGACTGGGTTGTTTTCCAAATCGGCGGTAGCTTTGACGTTCATAAGCGTCTTCTCAGAGCCTAAACTGGATAAAGTAAATTTGATTTTATGATATTGATCCATTTATCTATCTTGATAACGCCTATAAAGTTAGATACTGAGAAATGATTTATTCCGCCCCTAATAGACTGAAAGTTGTATATAAAAATACATCTCATTACCTACTAAATATTTTTTGTGTTAGGTATGGTATAAAAGCATTTTTATTTTTTATGATTACAAAGTTGGAAGCTTTTATAATGGGGATTAATTATGTAGCGATGACAGGCTCTTTATGTAGATATCTCTTGGCAAATGAGCCATTGCCGATCCCAGAGGCCGTACTTTCTGCGGATATACTTATTTACACAATATGCTGCAGAACTGCAAGGAATAGTAATCACCGCAGGCAACGACGGGTAGGGATTGTATACACCTTTGTTGTATATTATTAATATGCTTTTTTAAAGGGCAACATTAATATTCTATATCATTAGGTAATGGTTAGGTTCGCGTTAAATTTAGTACATAACTATATGTTCCGTATTTTTATTTCTTATATGTTAGCACAAATCATCTCTTTTTCATATTAATTTTACGTGAAATGGAATGTATCTATTTACTTATCTTCGTGAACGCACTTTATCCGAACACAAGTGCTGCCCTCTAACACACAACGAGAGTACGTTTTTGAATCTCGCAACGTGTAAACCGCTCTGAGCGTAACTGCATTAACAACAATTGTAAAATCAGTAATATCACCTTCAAACCTGTGCAAAACCTAGTGCCAGTGTAAACTAGTACCTTATTAATAAGATTAGCGGCCTAAGTCACAAACTAAGCCGGGGTACCCCGAAGAAGTGGATCTCCGTGTAATGGTGAGTGGTGGATACATGTCCTCGTAATTTCATTTCCTAAACACTATATTAATAAACATCAATTTCTGAACTTTGTAGGTTTGTAGGTGGTAGAGCTACGCTGAAGCTATTACTGGTTTCAGCATGAATGGTTCGGCTCGCCCGGGGTAGTAACACTCTCTCACAGAAAACCGACGTGAAGTAACAGTGCTTCCACTATTGCGTTTCGTTCGGTCAGTGAGAGCGCCGGAGGCCCACATATTTATAAGGCCGGCAACGCACTTGCGACTCCCCTGCCCTGGTGTTGCTAGTGTCTATGGACGGCGGTGATCACTTACCATCAGATGACCCACCTGTTCGTTTGCCCCATATAACATAAATAAAAACCTATTTGACCAATTCTTTTTTTGATTTGTATGTATTTATCAGTGTAAGGTTTGCATGAGCGAAAATGTTTTAAAATATCGTACGGTGGAAAACTTTGCTTTAATAAATCTTCATATAAAAAAGTAAGTAAGTGAGGGAGATAGAAGAAGAAGGTAAATCTCCTTAAATATCAACAGTTTGACGTTGAATTCTTCACTTACGATTTTATTTCATTACGTGGTAGTGCTGTGAAGGGAAGGTTTGATCCCATTTCCTTGACTAGTAAACCCGTGCAAAATCAGGGTGGCCAGGTATTAATAATTAAATTAAATTCGCAATTTAATTTTATATTTTATGCGATAAATAATTACAATAAATAATATTATGTATGTAATATTACAGTGCAGATACGACTAGCTGTATTCGCGGGTTCACATATGTTCGTTATTATTACTATTTCTTGTAATAGATAGATAAGTTATAGTAAAATAGATTAATATTTTTCGTATTCAAAGTAATAAAATGGATCGGATAAAAATAATTACGTGTGCCAACAGAGGTCGAACGGTGGTGGAGTTTATTTATTTGAGATTATACTTTCTGGCCTCAGAGTGATTCATTTACACTTTATGGCAAGTGAATTATAATCCCAGCACACTGTCGCCACTAAGTCAGACATTACCTCTTTTGTACCATCGCAGCTATCATATTGAACGGTAAATACTACTCTACTCTCTAGCCGATATTATCATCTTCTTACCCTTATCCCATGTTGCTTGTTATGTTGTGATATACTATGATTTGGCTTACTTTTTACGATCGGCCGCCTGCCTGACATTAACCTTCCTTGGGATCATTTTGTAGTACCACTATAACTTCGATAATACTTTGTAAGCATTGATTCGTGTCCTTTGTGTCCGATACATTCGTCTATCGAGCCTCCACAAGCTCTGGTTCGAGGTCTGTTGTAGCCATGAGGATTTCTTCGTACAAATCTGATTCAGGGTCTTCACTGGCATTTTTTCCTTTTCTTGTTATTTTTCGGCGTTATTAATAAAAAATAATATTATTATGAAGCTAAACATGAATTTTCTTTTCAGTTACACAATGTTTATAAATTGTATAAAATAATGTTGTATTGTCATACAATAAAAAAGAACTCTCTAGCCGATAATTCGGCATAAATGGAAGTTTCTAGATAACTGATACAAAATACACAACAATTATATATTTATGTAGATGTTTATCAGTTGATGTTGAAACGTGAGTGCTAATATGAACTTTATATGGAGATATATTATATAGCAAGTACAATTATTTATAACTAGCGAGCGCTGCGGACGTTGTCCTGCCCTGATAACGAAAAAATATATTGGTAAAGTAAGATTACTCTATCTATTGGTGAAGACCGCATTACAATCTGTTAAATAGTTTATGAGTTTATCGGGAACAGACAGACAGACAGCCAGACGCGGCGTACGACTTTATTTTATAATATGTAGTGATAAAACATCTCACTTCAAAATGTTTCTTATTTAGAGACGTGATACTTTAATATTGAGTCATTCAATTGAGCTGAATGTAACGAGGCCTTATATATTAAAACGCTACAAATCGTTTAAGCGACATAGTGTTCTAATCACTAGACACATGCACTAGAAAAATATTAACGTTCTTTTGCGAAATAAAAATTTGAAGACATCGATGTTACATTGTTTTTCGCATCTTTGGAAACTTTACACTGTCTGCTTAAATAGGAATACAGGCATTTTGATATTCACAGAATAATCTCGACTATATGTATTGAATGTTCTACAATGAAATCGAATAGACGAGTCGGAAAATCGGTGCTTTATATTTAGTCAGTCTTCGATATTATACTATTTACTGTGCGTAATATATTTATATGTTTAATCAGCTGATTACATTGCAGCTAAATCTTAACGTAAGATACGTGACTACCGATCGAGTCTAGGCAAATAAAAAAAATGAATCCCTATGGGACTCGACATTCGAAGCCAGAATGGATTCTCAGGGTGCTCTGCGGTGAAAGTTCACCAAGTTGAAATATTTATACTTAAAAAGATATGACTTAATTGGGCTGATTTCACGCTATTTTCATAAAAACGGTGTCACTAGAGTTCTCAGCAACAAATGCCTTATGAATAACATAAACCCACAGCTTTGAATATCCCGGACGCGACTCGACGTAAACATTTCCCGAGCGATTTCATTTGCCGAGAAGACATCATTTTTTTCTCTCAATACAAATAAAACTCGAATCATCGTTGAGTTCTTTGCAATTCAATTATAAATAATCTAATATTTGTGTTCTGCTGTTTTCTCAGTGCCTACCTAAGTGTGTTTGTTTCTCAGTGTTGCCAGGTGAATTCTACGAAAATATATACATTATTACCTTTTTCTTACTTTATCTTATTAATTTTATAAACGAGAATATTTACTACTCTTTCGCACACAAACTATTCAACGGATTTTGATGAATAGTGAAATAATAATAACCTAACAGCATAACATATAAATTATAATTTATAAAGATATCGTTTAAACTGATCAAAATACAACGATAAATGTTAGTATAGTTTCAGTATAGTATGTTTATTAACTTCAGTCATTAAATAAATCCTTAAAATATTTATAGCACTGAGTACACGCTGGCATAACATCCATATTCCACGCCATTACTCTTGGCGGTTTATCATAGTTATGAAGCTGTTAAAAACGGGTTAAACTACGCTAAGCCGAGAAAGTAAATTGACCACGGAAATTGCCAATTAAACTTTTGGGTAGTGGCTAGGCGTGTGAGGAATATACAGTTAATTATTATATTTTATCTTTCAATGGAAAATAAGTTGGTGCTGGTAACACTATAAAGTCTCCCCCGAGGATTAAACAATACGAAGAGGCAGAGTGGCGCGGCGGCGCTGCCTCGGTGTTTGTTCCGCGAGGATGGATCGGAGGCTGTGTCTGACTTTTCAAGTTAATTTTTTAATTTTCATAAAGACTTATTGAAAAGACAACAGCATATTTTAATATATAGTCGTTTTATAAATAATATCATTTCATTTATACAATAATAAAGTTGTTTTAAATGTAACTTTGGATTGTAATATTGGCATAGTATAAACTATAACGTGGCAGCGGCTTCGCACACGTATTTTGTGCACTAGTATTTAATTTTACTAAAATTTGAGTATGTTTTATAATTCATAACAAGCATGAATTATAATCTTCACAGCCCATCAATTTCTTAATGAAACGTTATTCTTGTATGAAATATGTTAATACAAATGGTAGAACATGTTAAAAAAAAATTATCTTTCGTCTTATTCTACATTTGTAGAAAAAACGACACTAACAATAGAAAAAAGGTATTTAATACATACTTTTACGTTTTTTTTAAATAAAATGTTGACTATAGCTAACTTCAGGGTGTCGTTTTTTCGTGACAGTGTGCGCGCGCATCGTAAAAATTTACTCTCATCATTTTTCCCTAACGCGCTAAAAGAAGTATAACTTTAAAATATTGATAAAATTTTTATTTACTACTTAAACTAATGTTATATGACTCATGTAACTCATACTGTACAAACAGACCAAACTCAATGTTACTAGGGGTAATGTTGCTAGAGTGACTGTCAAAATTCTGACCCTACTTACAAAGAAGAAATAGGTAAAGACTTCGGGAGCACCACCCGAACCATGAATAAATAATAAGCTATAAGAATGAGTATGATGACTTCAAAACTGGTAGATTGATACATGTTGCAACTGCTATAGAATTCTACGAACATACAATTATTATAGGTGATTTTGTCCCCAGTTAGTTAACTAGGGTCACTGGTCTTTCCATAGGCGTTCCTTCTATTAACATTTTGTATTACTTTGAACGCATATGGATAAACTAAAACAAATTTCGTATAAATCCCGACTGTTGCATACTTAGTTCACCACGTGTCTGAGCGTCACGCCATGGTACCTTGTTGACATAGACATTCACAGTTCGGCTTTTCTCGGATTTGATCAGCGTTTGTCGACTTGTTAGTCTACGATACACTTCTCAGCGCTAACCGTTCTGCACGCGCTATTAGTTTGTTCTGACTTGTATTACCAGATATTAGCGCTTCAAATAAATTAAAAAGCAATAATTCTCTTGAGCTCTACAATTATATAGTTTCCAGTTTTTATTTCTTTTAGTAAAAAGCAAAAATCATTTTTGCTACAATTTTAAGCAAAAATCAGTAAGTTGTGTATATTGTTCCAAAAATCTCGGTTGATTCCGTTCAAGTGTCAGTCGACAACATAATTCCAGAGTGTCGTCCAAACAATGCTTTGAACCGTCGCGTTGAGTCTGGCGTCAACGGTTCTCAATTAATATTCCTACCGCTCTGTTAGTGCTTCGTATTTCACCAATGACTCTCAAAGTGAGATATGCGATGTAGAAACGTTAAGTCTTCATTATTAGTCTTTTCAGCAGTATAATTTAAAAATAACTATCGGAAATCTAAACCTAATATATAAAGTAATTAGCTTTGCTCGCGATAATGTAATTTTGACCTTAAACATTTAGTGCCAAAAATACAATTGTATTGACCACGGTTTATATTTTATTACAAACTGGATGCGTTAACTATTTGCTAAGATAGTTGAAGTTAAAGCATAAATTTCCTCATGCGACGGGATATTGTACGTGAAAATTTATTTTCCAATCGGACTAGAAGTTACGAGTTCACATAAACAGTATTAATAAATATATATTTGTAAATAATGTTTGCTCTCGATAATTTAATTAATATCTTTTATTATTCCAATACTATATTTCAATACTCTCTTTGAGATCAACACGCTCTAATAACGTGTAAAAACAGATTTAAATTTTAAAATGAACAGTTCATATTCGCATATAGAATCTCGCCAGAAGTCATGTACTTTCCGTAGGGTGTTTAGACAGTACTCCTAGTTTTTAATTTAAAATTGTCAAATGTTTCCATTACCAAAGTTAAATTTACTTAAGCCATTTCTGTGAACATGAATACAAATATATATATAAACTAGTAAGTCTACAAAAATATAACAGGGGAACGGGGGATTGTAACATTATGGGAGGTGGCCGCAACAGCTCGGGAGGAACGGCGAGCGCGGACTGTGTTGTGGTTGTCTTCAATTAATTTCAATGCTAGTCGTAGTTTAGATCTGATCTGGTAGCAGTTTGAACGTTGTTTCCAAACTAAATAGGTTGACCTCCCTTTAATAAGATTATGTTCCAGTTCAATGTTACGCTCTCTATTTATTTACTTTATTTAAATTTTTGGTAATTAATTGATCCCTTCCAATGTCTAGTGATGCGTATTAAAAAGCTTGGAGGTCGGGTGCTCATTGCTCACTCGGCTAATCAAATTTATAATTGCTGTAATTTACGAAATACATAATAAATACATGTTTACTCAATTTATATATTGCTTGTTTCAAAATACTACCATATGCCCATATATATATATATACTTGAGTAAGCTTCACTTAATTTTGTATTTCATTGAGGCTCCGTTCAGTCGTGAATAATTATATAAACTTTATTTATTATATTTAAAGCATTTGCGTATTTAAATGAAACATTTTTAAATATTTCTAGTAAGTGGTTATGTGCCCAGAAATAGAGCTGATGAACTTGCGTTCGATTTTTTAAATATGGCCGAGATTTCTGTGGAGGTAAATTCTGATGAAACCTACCAACTAACATTCTCAAGTTGAAACTTTTACCAATGTGTATAAGTTGTAATTAAAAGCCAGTTTTTATTCTAAACTTAGCATATTATAATTTTACTTTTACACATAAGCTCTCATTTATATTTATCGATAACATAATATTAATTTTTTGGGAAACAATCTATGAAATTAGGTACACAGTCATGAAGGAAACAAATCATATCAAGTGAACGTAGTTACGTGAATGTAAAAGCTATCAATTAGCTCTCATTACCCATAGTTATAATTGATATTTCGTCCAAATTCAAGAAAAAAAAAACAGTAATATCGAAAAACTGCATTTCGTATGAACGCCATGATATCAAATTAATGTTAAATCGAAGGGGTGTCGTTAAACAACTTTGAGAAGTGCTTTGCATTGACAAGTGCGCCGCGGTGTGCGGCGTAGTGCGGTCTGCAACTTCGAGCATTAATTTGTTATTAGTTGTTTATCGACGTAGTTTGTATGGTTTGAGATAACGAGCCCCCGCCGGCTCCGACTGTTCGCAAAATTGATATTCCTCTGTGAAACTTTATTGCTAATTGATATAAAACAATAGCAACCATTTCAACCTCATGTAATTTCTGTTATAGAAACAACTAATTGTTAACAAATTGTTAACAAAAACAGTTGAGAAAAAAATATCCGATGAAAAAATATAGTAATATTATTGTATCTGTGGTGATGTCGATCCATCCAGGTGTAAGTATGCTTTCAAACCTTCTAGAACTAATAATAGACTCCTCGGTTTATTTCATTAATGCCCGGTTTCTGAAGCCGTCAGTTAAACTATCAATAGCTATTGATTCAACAAAGTTATCCATAAGACAAGCGGCGTTTAACTGTCAATGCGTTTCTGAAAACACATCGAGACGTCAAATAACTATCAAACCAATAACTACTTCTTTGATGTTCACTAGATGACTCTTTTTATAAAATGGTGTATAAAAATGATTTTATCATTTCGATTCGTCATTAATTGTTGTTCTATTGTAACAGTTTTTTTGTCAATTTAGATTCGTGGCCTTATTTTAATTTTAGTTATAAAGTTTGTATGCTGATTTGTTGCATAGCTGTTTCTCAAAGACTGAAAATTGACCCCTCATTCCCAAAATGACGAACATTTTAAAAACTTTGGTTTTGTTATTGCTTGAATGGTATTATTATCATGCATAGTAGTATATTTTTTGTTGATTCAGTTATATTTTATACTCAGCTATCCTATTGTAATCATTATTTGTATGTATTTTATAAATAGATAAAAAAATATATATGTACGATAATAAAGCACGAAAACAATATTAAAATATTATATAGTTGCTAAAGAATTTGTGTCGACAAAAAATAAACATAAAATGATTTTGAAGTACAGAGATTAGAAATTATCTACAGTATTTTTATACTGGATTACGATGAATTTTCGGATCCTTATTCATATTATGGAACATAATAAACAATAATTTAAACAACATTTGTGCTAAAATTAATATACCGACATAAAGAAAAAAGGGTTTCAGGTCAGTTTTGGCAGATGAAACGTCAAATTCAACTTATCGGATAGATAAACGCCCAATCTTGGCCAGTTAAGTTGAACCGAGGTTAACTGACATTTCTCGTATAATTGTGTGTTCAGAAACCCAATTTGACAAGTTATCGAACCGATAGCGCTATTGAACAGATAAACTACAGTTAAAAATGCTTCAGAAACCGGGCATAAGACAGTTAATGTGTGACAAGCGACGGGCGGTGTCTCTTTCATGTAATAATACAGAGTATTGTTGTGTATGTTTGTACGTACGCGTGTCATTCTGGTTTAATATTAACAGTAATTCGTCAATCGTGCTCGATGGAAACTAGAGAGTTCGGGGTTGTCATATTTGTTTTCCTAAATACGATTAACACATTTTATATGCAAAGGTTTTCAGATAATATTAGACGGGGGAGCCTCTAAGAAGTGTGATACACGTAACTGTACGGGAAGATAAGTAGAGTTATTATTAAAAAAAAAAAAAACAAAAAGTCTCGATTGTAGAGACACTGATCTTTGAAATAATGTTACGTAATGAACGAATGGTGCATTTAATTGGATATGTCTCGAATGATATCTTATATGTACAAATCTATAAAGCTGTCTAGGTTACAGGTTATGTGTGGCAAAGAAATAAATACTTGATAAACATTACCCTCAGTCGAGTGGAAGTGGATTGGCTGTAATGCCGTATTATAAGTAATTGGCATATATTTAATATATACTATAATAATAATGATATTTTGAAGTTATACTTCTTTTAGCGCGTTAGGGAAAAATGATGAGAGTAAATTTTTACGATGAGCGCGCACACCGACACCCTGAAGTTAGCTATAGTCAACATTTTATTCAAAAAAAGTATGTATGTATTAAATACCTTTTTTCTATTATTAATGTCGTTTTTTCTACAAATAAGGCGAAAGATAAAAAAAATTGAAAAGATATTCATCTTGTTACTCCAAAGAAGTATAACTTCTGACGCGTGTACATAAGTACACACTACTTTTTTATTTCAACACAAATTGTACATAAATCCTTACAGAATTCTTGTATAATGTAAACACATAAGTACAATTAGTTTTGCATCGGATTTTGAGTATTATTGTTCTTTAGTCTTTTGTTTTTATGTAAAAAATATTTTTTACAAAATTACACAACAAAAAAAATATGGAATTCCTGTATATAAGTTGGTTATAAATATCATAGACAATATTTAGTATGTATTCACTAATGTGAAACTAGCAAAATATGTGCGCGACTTGTCAGACGAATCCTGAGGAATGGCAACCCCGGAGAGCGAGTCATCCAGCCGCGCCTAATGGATTGCCATGCGGTCGGGACATGAATATTTATTTCTATTGCCATTATATATTTGAATAACTTTTGCAAATGGATCCGGGCGACGCGCGATTATGCGTTTCGGTGAATAATTATTTGATTTTTAATTTCGGCATATTATATATGGAGATATATATTTTACTTTTAATTGGAGACGTCACTGGTACCTTAACCGCAAACTCTATCATTTTTAATAAACTTATATTTTGTCGCTGTGTTCGCGAAAAGCTACAAATAAAGAAACAAAATTTTGAGTAACATTAAAGAATGTTTTTATATAAAATTCTAGATTCGACAAATTTGTTCTTCTAATCTTCGAAGATGTCTTTACCTTAATTTGTTTTATTAAGCTAGAGTTTAGATTTTGTATCAAATTATACACTTCATATATTTTAGTGGGAAAAAAAAAATTAGGCTTCCTCCGCGCGCAGCGTCTATCTGGATCTCGACGCTATTACTCAAGGGAAAGACACAACGCTAGTCCAGATTTCGATACGTGAAACTCTTCGAGTCAGTACGAATAATTACATTCCTTTTCAGAGGAGTCTTGTATTCGCAGCGAATTCGCGCTTCGTATTCCACAATTAACTTTAATTCATCAAGTGTTTGACAGTGTTATTGAGAAGTGTAATCAACGATAACAAGATATTTTTTAGTATTCTATTAAAATGATCATAATTTTAATTTAAATTAAATAACCTTATAACATAATAACGATAAAGCATTTTTGGAATTGAATTAGTAGTCTCGGAGATTATAAACGTCGAAGAGACTTTAAACGTAGAAGCCGTGATTGTTCATATTGGTATTAGACAATAATGTTGCTAATTAACGTTAGTGAAGTCTTAGCAAATTATTGGCGTCCTTTATCAAACATGTATTTCATGAAAACAGTGAGAAATCTATTTAGTACTGTTAGCAAACCGTAGTATATGAGGTGGCTCACTTTGCAGGGTTTTATACCATAGAATCTTTATCTTTTGAACGTTCATCAAAATATTCTTTCTACTTTAAATTACACATAGATTTGTAATTTTATAAACAATTCAGTACAATCTCGTATAATGTTAAGACTTGATCCTCTTGAAATAGATTGTCTTGTTAAGTTGTCTGTCTTCTCATTGCTTTTCAGTCCAATATGTTATGGAATCCATTGCAATTTTAGAACTATACCTTTTTCTTCTAAGTTGAGTATTTCATGTAGTTGCATAAGCTGTTAAAACACCTCTGTTTCGAGAGGTGCAACGAGTTAAATGCTATAATGCGCTTTTACTAACTGTAAAAGTAACCAACTGATTATATTCCAAAGAACTAGCGTAAGATATTGCTCTAAAAATTGCAATGAGTTTGACAGTCATAATATTGATATGTTTGCAGTAATTTTGAAACATTTGGCTTCATTCCGAGGAGGATCGTAAAATGCAGCAACCATACCTTCAGCACTTTTAGATTCATCTGTATATAAAGTATACTAAATCTTGTATTTTTATGAAGTTCTTCTAGAATATTATGTTTAATTAAATCATTGTTATAATAGTTTTTAGGTCTTATAATGCTATTTAAGATTAAGACTAAAATGTATTTTACATTTATGCTATATATACGCATGTTTTTAAGCTGAACATATCTAAACATTCTGATGAATACGTATATTCATTCCGAGTGTTGTTGTATACTGTCATAAGAATAGTTTTCTCTTTATTTCCTCAAAACCTGTTTTGACTCTTATCATTCAAATCTTATAACTAAAGATATTGTAACATTTTTATCCAATATTTTAGTCTTTAAAAAGTATTTGTAAGCAAAAGATTTGTCTTCTAACAAACAATGAAATGAAAACATAATTCTGACTCCATTACATGAACAACTGTACTTTTAATAAAGGCGCCTATAAATCTCTGTGCTTGATTGTTAATTCTGTCCAACTTAAAAACATGAGTATTGGCACTATTATCATATAGTAAACATCCAAATCTATTTTACTGGTAATAAAGGAGATATATAAATTTCGCAGATGTTTTGGATGAACTACCCGACTTGATCCAGCTAATAGTCTCAATAAAATAGGTAATTTATAAGTTTTTTCAATCACAATATTAATATGCGTATGCCCCATAAGAAAAATCTATCCAAACTACATGTCTAAATATTTAACACATTCTACTGACATGAGACACTTATTATTCATATTACGATCTATGCCTTTTTCTACTTCTACGAAGTATACAAACTTTTACTTAGTTTCCGAAAGTTCTAGATCTATATTTTTAAAAGCTTAGCCCCATAGTATAGTACAAAATCGTTGGCATATTGGCATATCAAAAAATTTTTTCTTAATATTTAAATGGTCGCAACCTAAATTTTCACTCATAAGACGCCAATCAAAACTAAAAACTAGGTCAGATGATATATGATATAAATAATATCAAGCGAGGTTTTCTGTAAATTTCTGTTAAGTAACTTAACTTTTGGGGCTTCACCATTATTGAGATATATGTATCCATTTTTTTAATTAGCATTTATCAGCTGTTGTCCCCTAGAGACTATTTTGTACGGCCAAGTACTATGATGACGGTTAAAATCTCCAGAATTCAAAGTCTTAAAAGAATGTACGTTAAATATATATTCCCAAGCGGTCTGGCTCGTGTGCACCGATGATGACCAGTAGATAGCGATAATATTTAATAAACCATTACAAATTATAAAATAATCGTTTCTATACCTGAATTTCTCAATAATATCGAACCAGTATGAGCTTTTAGGGATCTGTGAATTATAATAACTACATCGACTTAGGCATCTTCACGATCTCTTCTGAAGACGCTGCACTCATTTATTTTTGTTGTTTTAATGTTCAGAAATAATTGGCTAATTAGGGAGCCATTTCACTTTTACAAGATTAAAGCCATGTAAATAGAAAAGTATTAAGTATGAAGGTGGACGGATATAAGAGTAGAGGAAGACCGAAGAAGATATGGATGGATTGTGTGAAAAATGCTATCATTTTATTATTTATTTATATGTGCATAAAAGGGTTATATAATGAGACGGTATCTGACAGGGGAGAGTGAAAAAGGAAACATTTTGTGCCGACTTTGTGTGTGCGTTGTGTGGGATAAGGGTAAAAAGATGATGATAGTTACTCGGGGAGTTAATACTGATTAATATTGCCCTTTACAGTTTATCGTCTTAATGTACATCTTAGATTTCACAAATATGAAATTAAGTGAACCAAAAAAGTTTGTCTTTGATGAAACATGAATGTTAAAGCGTTAAATAATGTATCCGATAATTGGCATGATGACTGTTTTTCAATTACCGTCCTACAATACTCTAGAATATATAGTATTTCCAAAAAACATAATATTTTTGGAGAAAACAAAGATTTTTTACAAAATAAACGCAAATGTAATTTTAAATTTAAAATGCGTGCCAAAACGCTCGCCCGTGTCATGGAGTCTGTTTATGACGTCATGATATTGACAATATAAACAGCGAGCACATAACGAGTGAACTACAGAATACTTTATGTCATAGATTAGAACTTAACGTGAACAAAGCAACAAATTAGTTATTTTGCGTTATAAATATGAATGATAAAGTGTATAATATATATAATAAAAATATCAACAGCTCTAGTATAAAATGACGTTTGCTGAAGCGTGACGTCATTCGCTCTGATTGGTGTTCAACATAAAGATGGACGATTGCTGTATTTTATAGTTTTATTTTATTAAATAATTTATCAATCTCAACATGTATATAAAAATAAATACATTTTTCCTAACCTATTCATACGGTTCTATGGGATAAACAGATTATTTTTGTAATTCGTGATTACTGTCACCATGCCAATTAATACGTTTCGTCCGTGCGAAATTAGGGAGGTATACTTAGATATTAGTATATCTTGTTTATAATGAAATGGTCAAACGAAATTAACTATGTTTCCCAATCGAATACGCAGTTAATTCTGATACGCGTCATTTAGTTCCAAATAACATGCAATGAACGCGGGAACATGGCGCGCTGGTGCCTCGGGGTGAGGTGCGGGCTGCGGAATACAAATTCGATTACATCGATGTTTGTATTGCCAGTGAAGTTTATTTCGCAGTATTAATTTGCAATAACTACACAACACATTAGTCGACTGTATTGCGTGTTCAAAATAATGAACACAATAAAGTGTCTCTTGATTATTGAGGGAAAAATGATTAAACCAATTGCCGAGTTATATTTCAGTGACGAATGTTCTCATGGTATCATGAAATGGCAATCGTAAATTATATAAAACATGCAACTATTTCCTACAAACTTATCACACAATTTTCTGTCTTTTCTGTAAGCATTTTTAAGGTCTATAATTCTGTGATACATAATAATAATGTATCGCATAAGGTTAAGCCAGCGTTACCTGTACAATCCAAAATTTAAGCATCTTTTTACTAACAACTAGTAGTCGAGATTCGACCATAATTCATTATTAACTTATATTCAAAATATTGTTTTTTGTATAAATATGTCATTTTGCATTAATGTTCTATTTATTATAAATGTGATACATAGTCGTCGGTACGGAAAAAAGTATTTCCAATTTTTTTTAATAACATTAATGCTCTAAAAAAATAATAATTAAGAAAAAGAATAACACTATCTACTTAATCGATTTGGTTTTACCAATTTATATATACTAGTGATTATCTAGTGGTCGTAAATCGACAATATATTTTTTTTTCTACGTTATTGATGATTTCTTTTTGCACAACAATTTTTTTTTTTTTAACTATATTTTGTATTGTACATATTTTGTACATTGTAATCGTAAGGAGAGTGAGGTATGACGTATTAAAATGCATAAAAAAAAATACATTTTTTTTATCGATCACACTGAAGCTCGTCAATTGCCGATAAGCAAAAACGGAATAAAGAAAATCGGTTGAGAAACATAGGAGGGAGGTGTTTTAAATATTTTCCCTCTTTCTAATTATGTATAGGAGATATAGATAGTTGGACGTGTAGTGACAAACACTGCCATATCTAGCTACAGCCGCATATTCTTTTGCATGTTGCCATTAACGTTACAAACAAATTTGAACATAATATATGTACATAATTACTGTATAGATTAAATACTGACGCAGAGCTGTCTATTTGCTGTTTTACTCCATATTATATGTTTGTTATAAATATTTACTGTAAAATACATATATTATTATTTCGCGTTCGCGATCCAAACAACCAAGCTATTTATCATTTCGTGTGTCACGTGCAGAACGAAACAGTGTCACGTAAAAACATGTTTCTCTTATATTATTTACTGTCAAAAAATAACGTCTATTGTTCATGGATCTTTTTCAGTACAAAGATTTTCCTCGAGGAGATTTTATAAGCATTTCGGACGAAGCAATTATGTTTTGCATTCAGATGGATCTCGAATACGACTGCGCCCCGCCCTCGGTGAAATGTGCAATTTCGTTTGGGGATATTAAAATTTTAATTTTCTTTGAATAATAAAAACCGTTGTAATATGAATGCTTTAGTGCGATCTCTTATGCTATTCAAGCAAATTATTTCAGTTACGTTTTGTGGATTGAGATGGAACGTACTTGTCTCCAGGTCTCAGAATATAGCGAACGTTTTGGAAATAAATACGTGCATTCCCTGTAGCCTAAACGTCTTATTGTTTTTAAACGTATGACGTGTGTTTAGATTTTTCCTCACTGTGGGTATACTATAGGCTATATAATATCTTACCATCTAAGAGGAGAGTTAAATATGAGATATTACTTACCAATACTCAACGGAACGGCCGGTTCAATAATAGAAGCTGTAGATTAATATGAGATCCACTGAATAAGTGACAAAAATATACTAATAAAACAATTTAATGAAAATAAGTAAAGTGGTTCCTTTATTTGAATCAGGTTGTAGGAGTAGTCTTGGAAACTATATACCAATTTCTATACTTCCGTCTTTAAGCAAGATTTTTGAGAAGATTATGCTTAAGCAATTGTTAGGATATTTTAAAGAGCAAGAGATTGTGGATGGTCTACTGTTAGGTTTCACAAAATCAAAAACAACTACTGACGCTGGTGCAATGCTATTAAGTCATATATTATAGGCCTGGGAAGGATCGCAGGATGCAATTTGTGTGTTTTGTAATCTGTGTAAGGCCTTTGACTGCGTTGACCATAGCCCACTTATTCTGAAATTAAGATACGATGGTATTTGTGGAGCTTCTCTCGACCTTCTGGTCTCCTATTTAAAAGTCCGCTGTCTCAAAATTAGTATAAATGGGGTAACGTCTGCGAGATCGTCGACTCAAATTGGCATTCCACAGGGTTCAATTTTAGGGCCGTTTCTGTTTTTGGTATATATAAAAGATCTGCCGCTAGTGGTTGATAACTCTGTGCTAACATGATTCTTTTCGCAGATGACACTTCGCTTATATTCAAAGCAAAAAGAATAGAATCTGATAATTAGGCATCCAAATAATATCTTAAATAAAATTTCAGACTGGTTTGCATTAAATAATTTATTGCTAAATGTAGACAAAACAAAATGCATAAGGTTTATTTTACCTAATATTTCATGTATTGATAGTAAAATAGAGATGGAAGGAAATCTAGTTCGGTTGGTGGACAATACCGTGTTTTTGGCTATCACAGTTGAATCTAAATTACAATGGCATCCTCATAAAAAAATTGGTGGGAACATTATGTTCTGCTGCATTTGCAGTTCGAAAGATTCGGCAACTAACAGATATTGCCACTACTAGGTTGATCTACTTCGCTTACTTCCATAGCTTAAAGCCTTATAGTATTTTGTTGTGGGGGACAGCAGTTGAGATAGACACCATATTCTTACAACAAAAACTGGCAGTTTGAGCAATTTATCATATGAGTTCTCAAGAATCATTAAAAGCTAAGTTCCAGGAGTTCGGTATTCTAATTCTGCCCTCCCAATACTATCTTGAAAATCTAATGTACGTCTGCAAAATCTTAGCAAAGCGATATAACCTAAATACAAGAAACAATAACAAATTGGTAATTCCATGTTTTAGGCTTGCTAGTACCGGTAATAGTGTTAGGTTTTATAACAAAATTCTAAAGCACATTACCGATATTCCGGATGCTAAGTTCAAGCACCATGTCAAGCAGGTTTTAATATTTAAAGGCTATTACAGGGTGGATCAATATGTGAGTGATGGTGACATCTGGAAATGACGCCCCTCTCTGTTTATAACTATGTCTTAAAAATACGAGTTATATTTCGTTTGATGAAAAGATAAACCAGATTGAGTTTCTTGCTGGTTCTTCTCGATGACTGGGTTGTTTTCCGAACTGGTGGTAACTTTGACGTTCATAAGCGCCTTCTCAGGGCCTAAACTATGGACTATGCACTATGGAGAAATTATTAAGTAGAAAAAAACAACTTTTTTTATTTTAATTGCAAAATCAAATGATTTTTTGTTTTTGTTGTTATATATTTCTTTTATATGACGTGAGACTTGATTTTCATTGTTAATAAATCTATTTTTTACAATAACCCTATATAATATTTAATATATTTATCAAAGGATATGATAAGATTGAAAATAACCTTTAAAATGTTAACTAAATTATTGAAATAATAAGCTTCATAAAGCATATAGTGGCAGAATGAAGAGCGAATAAAATGATTTCTGATCAATGGCGCAAGTTAAAGAAAACTTTAATCCGCGGTCTATTCGCTGCGTTACCTGTATCGGTTTTCTAAATTTTACCGAACCCGTGAAAACGTTTGTTATTCAACGTCTGTCGCGGTTTGTTAATTAAGCGGCGACGTGCGTCGGGTTTAAACAGTTGACAGTCGGCTGGCAGCCTCCACTCCGGCTGCGGCTGCCGAATCTCTAAACGTAATCGTATCGCTTGCGTTAACTGGGAGCAGTTGTAATGGGATTTATTGACAGAGTTGGCTTCTCTGTTTGTCACTATCAATTAATTCGTTTCACTGGACAGTGCTGTAGCAGAATTCATTAATGCTAACTACAAGTGCTCTCAGGCTAAGTGAGGACTGAATTCTGTTTCAAGCTTACAAAGAGCCTGTGGTTTCACTGAAGAAAAACTCTTTTAATTATTATTTGTTTTTCAATAGTAATACGATAACAGGCAGACACTGTGTCTCATGTTAAGCACCCCCAGTATAAAAAATGACGACTAGCGAAAAATCAACAATCCACGGCTAGTTTTGTTATATGGCGATCTGTCTGCCTCTTCAGGTTTCGTTCGTAGGCCACGATGTTATAAGAAGTAGACGGTTCCATAGCTTCGCGGTACAGCATAGGTATGGCACTGTTACCTTTTTATTTCTACTGACATGGATATGGACTAAATAGTTATGTAAATAATGAATAGAGAATGAAAATAATACTAGTGAAGATTCTGAAAATTTAAGTCGCTTTAGCACAGATTAAGCAGCGCAGCTCGAGTCTTGTTCGAGCGCTCGTTAATTAGGGTTGCTCCTCACGGTGCTGGGTAATTAGATCACGTCGCAGGGCTGCCACGCGCTCGGCTCCTCTCGACCGCCGTTCGATTACTGGCAGGGAGATAACTCACGGATTTTGTTCGAGTACTCTTAAGACTTCCACTTTCATGAACTTGGAAAATTTGATATCATTAAATTATAAGTTAAATTAGAATAGATTCATTTAGTTTAATAAAATCCGTGTTCTATTTCCATGAAGTTTTACGAATTACACGAGCAATAACTTACCCTCGCGCAACGACCCTTAAAATGATAAAAATTAACATATTACAACGAGTTGTTTGTTATTGCTATGAATATATTTGTAACGTAATGTTCAGGCCTTAAAATATCTACAGACATATCTATCTCTTAAGAATAATCTACAGTAACAATATTAGTTTTGTACACATAATTAAATAATGATACGTTGTTTGTGAAGCGAAGTGGATAAATTGAGTGTTAAACGTTATTCAATTAAATATGAGAGTTATCTTAAGTATTTTATAAAAAACCAAGACTTTCTTTTATTGCACAATAATATATTCGATGAATATATATAAAATAAGAAAGCCTTTTAGTTCATACTCTACAATGTTTACATATTCTATGTGTTCTTTAGTTTATGTACTATAACATAATGAAAGAATAATTAATTGTGCAAAGTAAAATAAATCAATATAAAAAAATGCTTTATTCAATTGAGCCCTTAAGAAGGCGCTTATGAATGTCAACATTACCACAAGTTCGAAAAGCAACCCAGTCATCGAGAAGAACCGACAAGAAACTCGATCGAATTTATCTCTTTCATATATATGTATCTATATATATCTGTATATTTCAAATAAATTACACGTTACAACCGTTATTAGTGGATGTACAGAGAGCAGTCAATTCCAGATATCACCATCGTTCACATATTGATCCACTCTATAATAGCCCTTTGACACCAAAACCAGCTTGACATGGCGCTTAAACTTATAGTGCGGCAAGTTGGTAATATGCTTTGGAACTTTTTTATAAAAGCACCAACCCCTCATGCGAGGGTGAAGGCCTCCTTCAAACTTCCCCAGCGGTTTCTATCTTTCACATCCGATAGCCATTTCTTCTCCGAAACATATTTTATGTCGTCTTACTATCGTGTTTTGGGTCTTCTCCTCTTTCTGGTACCTCTTGGCTCCGCCCACGTTGTTACCTGTTTCGTCTATCGATCGTCACTCTATCTGGCAACATGTACTGCTCATTGCCACTTCAGTTTTAATGAATATAGCTATACTAAATTAAAAGTTACGAAACGTCTTTGTTTTTTATGAACCGTAAATGTCATTCTGTACTGACTGTAAATGTCGCTTGGAGACATAATAAATAGTACATTACACTCGTGCGAAGCCGGGTTGAGTAGCTGGCAAATATATATAAATGGAAGTCAAATTTATAATAATTGGATTGATAAACTTCAACACCGTTTAACAGATAGGTATCGGTAGCCCCCAAGAGTTTTCATAAATCCCAAAAATTCATGAGGAACGTTTCTACTCACTCGTCAAGTGAGTTACACCGTAATAGCAAGTTAATTAAACACAATCCTTTATTCATTCAATAATAACAATATTATCTGAAAGGATAAAACACATGCAAGCGAGAACGTTGAAAATTTTAATTTGGTCTTGTAACGACGCCCTAACCCATCTCATTTGCAAAGGTTCTTTAGGAAACCGTGTAATATTATCGCGGGATAATAAACCTAACGTGTTTGTAATAAGACTTATGTAAAGTGTACAATTAATTCTGTGAGCATCGTATGATGATGGCGCGTTTAAATGAAAACCGCCCGGATTAGTGTAAAAACTGTGCTACTTAATTTGTAATTTCGACTTGAAAGGGGTTTACTGGGCCGTTAAAAAGGGTTTTATGTGTTGGTACTTTTCTGTTATTACAAACAGCGAATTTGATTCATAGTTATACATTGTTACTGATGTTTTTTTAATGTCAATATATTTTTTTATTTCCACTCGACAAACTGCAAATTAGAAATAAAAATAAATATCTACAGTTTATTGGCAGGCGAAACTGTTATGCGCAACGTTTAAGCCACTCAGTTGCTGAATATGCACTGGCTGTTTGCAGCACTATGGTGGATGGTATTTGCCATTAAAAATTAGGGTATACGTTACTTCGCACTTACAAAGCTCTTAGGAAGCTTCCCAATTAGGCGACAGAGTGCTACGTGGGAACTATCCGACTACAGTGATGGTTTGGTGGGGTATTAGCTATGAAGGAGTGACTGAGTCATACTTTTGTGAAAAAGGTATCAAAACATCGGCACAAGTGTATTAGGAAGCCCCTTAACAACATCGTGTTCAATAACTAAGAATGGTCCTTCAGCAAGACTCGGCACTGCGTCATAAAGGTCGGTCTACGTAGTCTTGGTTGGAAATGAACGTTTCGGACTTCATCAGAGCTGAAGTCTGGCCGTCGTCTAGTCCCGATCTTAATCCGCTGGATTATGATTTATAGTCAGTTTTAGAGAGTACAGTTTGCTCTAAACGCCATGATAATTTGGAATCCCTAAAACAATCCGTAGGATTGGCAGTAAAGAATTTTCCCATGGAAGAGTGCGTGCTTCTATTGATAACTGGCCTCAACGTTTAAAGGGACTGTATTGCATCCAATGGAGACCACTTCGAATAAGCTTTTTATATTTTAAATTGTTTATATTTATGTATTAAACTAACACACTGTAAAAGTAATAAATGTTATTCGCAATAGACTTTTTTTCTTTGTTTCAGTATTTGTGGCAAGACTAGGTATGTATAATATTGAGACAACTTAAGGATAAATAAATTGTTAGGACAATAAGTAGATTCTTATAATAACATTTTATCTTTGTGACAGTATTATGACAAGACCGAACCTAAAGCTACATTCAGAACGGCCACTGTCCTCGACTATCCCAAAGTTATTTACAATTTTAATAAGAAAAGATTATATAAACAACTTTTTCTTTATCCAAATAAAAATACATGTTTGTCAAATTTCTCACTCGTTACTTATGAAAACTTTTGACAATAAGAAGGTTTTGTTATTTAGTAAAATACTTATATTCTATGTATGCTGTCTGTATCGTATAGCATTTGAAGCTTAGGTTAGAGTTTATACGATATCAAGGGGTATGTTAATATTTGAATAAAGTGTTGCAGAATTTCAGCAGTTGATATCGATTCAATGGAGCGTTAACTCCCTTTGATGGAGCTGCAATATTCATATTTAGTGTTGCTACGTTAAGTTTCCGTTCGGATTCACGTAATTAAAATGACTATTTCGCAATATTGCAATATGATATTATTATATGTACTTGACATGAATTGAAACGGTTATAAAAAGACCCGAATAGTATAGTGAACGAGAAATTTAATTAAAAAATAGCTGAAAGCACTGAATGTGTGAAAGCACAGCACATTGTATAAGAATATAAAACAAAAACGTATACAACGGAGTTACTAGTGTTTTCCGCATAAAAAGAAACAATGGCGACCTGAAAAGCTAGACGTGATGCCTTAATCATTTCAATATTTTTTATATGGCTCGGAAACATTTCGTTGGCTTAGTTCGTAGCTAACCAAGACTAGCGTATGACGTACAATGTAATATGTTTTCTTTTTACATACATTTTTAAACTTCTTCATTTGTTCAGTTTCATGATTAATACTGAATGAACTAAGAATACTGTAACATGCCTGTTATTTAATTCAAAGTAAAGTCGTGAAAATTTGTGATATCTTTAGGGTGGATGGGGTCATTTAACATAATTTATTTAAATATCTATAACTTTTCAGATAAAGCCTGCTTTAGTTTAATAAATAAAACATCATTACAAAATATATGCCGATTTGAATATTTAATATTTAGATTTAAAATAAATGTTCATATTTTTCATTTCTTTCTTTGCGTTACAGAATATTTTCTAGAATATTATCTAGCTTCCAAATACTAGACCGCAAAGTGCCGCGCCGCTCTGCCACGCTCTGCGTCGCCCGCGAGTCGCCATTGTAATGTCACAATGTAGCGGCACTTCGCCTTCGCTTGGAAAACACCACAGATTTACATACAGCAACAGAATGCAATTGCATTATCATATTTATTGCTCGGATGCGGGCGTTGTGGACTATCTTTGCGATTTACTAAACAGTGTTTGTACCTACCGTTACAAATGCATATGTATGCTGTGGAATATGAAACGGCACAGCTTGTAGCGTGCGGCTTTTAACATAACTTACGATTAAATGATAAGTCTGAGTTTTAATTAAATAAAATCTTATATATTTATAGCAATAATAGTCGCTTGAGCAACACTGTTCAGTTGGAAATTAAAAAATTGAAAGCGCTATGCAACGGTTTTGAAAATTCACCAATATGGATTTATTAAAAACTAGCAGCCGTCTGCTTCTTTGTCTCCATTTGTATTGTTATGAAAGATGAAGTTATACATAATTTCTGTGTAAGTAACGATTTATACAATGCACGCCGAGATGTCTCTCAGCTGTCAAGATTTTTTCTTACTTATTTGTAATATGTTGGACAAATAAAAATATGTTTTTGTAAAGTATAAGCCATGTGTTATTCAGATATATAAGTTATATATAACGGTAAAGTTTCACCAAAATCCATTCTGTAGTTTTTGCGCGCTGGAGCAACAAACATCCGTCCATCCTCATAAACGCTCTCATTTATAATACTAAAACTAGGGTAGCTTCTGAGATGTAAACAATGTGAAATTGTATCCAGCAAATTTTATTTGTATATATTGTATCTTTCAACTCGATAATTACAATTCTGTTATTTGTATACATTATGCAATTCCTAGAGGTACTTCCAACGTAATATTTGTTTTTATTCGAGCTCATCAAAGTGACAGCTCTGTACTTAATGAAAAGCGCGATGTAATCCAGAATCAACGGCTACCACATATTCATAGTCCATCGGCAGTTGCCACAATTATGTCGGTTTTAGCACGTTGCACCGCTATATACTTTAATTACTACCGAAATGCGATAAATTATTAATTAATTAATTTAAAAAGAATTTAAAAGTTATAGGCGTTTATGATTACACTACGACTTTTAAGAGCGGAGCGATTACCATCTCTCTCTCTTGAGATCCTATCCCCCAACTGTAGGGGCAGAGAACAGACACGATGCTTTTCCATCTCGTTCTGTCGATGGCTTCATGCTTCACTTCACTTAATTAAGTCCAATCTTACAAGACTCTGCGATTATAGATCTTCTCCAGGTCTATCTAGGTCGACCACGTCTCCGCCTACCCTGGGGATTCCAGTCCAATGCCTGGAATATGACTGTTGTCCTTTCGCAAAGTATGGCCGATCCTAGTCCATTTTCGACGTCGCGTCTAAGGGATCTTCATTGCACATTTCCACAACTCTGCATTATTAATTGTCTTTGGCCAGAAGATCCTCAAGATTTGGAGATGGTCTGTGAGACCTTTGGTAGTGTTCCATGTTTCACAGCTGTACAACAAGACTGACGTTATATATAAGATATTTTCAGTTTCACTCTTCTAGAGAGGTATTCAGCTTGCCATACGGGCCGGGGACATTCAAAGGCGCCCATTGATTTTGCAATCTGGGAAGCAATGTCAAACTCTGTTCCTCCAGTTGGTAACACGACACTACCAGGGTATGTAAAATTGGATACTGGTTCCACCACCTCCCCCCTATTAAAAACGTAGTTTCATTATTCGAACCTAGTCTCATGTCCTTGGTCTTTCCTATGTTGATCTTGAGACCGACACGTGCTGCTTTGCGTTCCAACTCGTCAAGTTTGAACTGTGACTAAGCAAATATAGGTCATCAGTGTACTCTACATCTTGTAGATAGTCCGTAAGCCCTCCCCCCATACAACATTGCAATTAAAAATACGCTAAGTCAGTGTGAAATTGAAGTGCGGATGGGGATTGAAGAAAATTAAATGTGAGTGACACCGCGGGACATAGCAAGTAAGTAAGTAAGTTTCAAACAAAATACTAACATTAAGCTAGAATGTCTAGAAAGTCTTATTTACTTTTGTTTAGTTCAGCTTCTATGAATTATTTATTTACAGTACAGAAAATTGGATTCGGTGATATATTCAAGAATTTATATTGAAGAATATGACATATTAAATAATTAATTTCGGTATAATTAAACGCTACTAATAATGAAGACGCAATTATAAACCGTAACTTGCACTTATACAAATTCCATATTGATATTCGATCAATGGTAAAATCTATCCATTAGGCATCGATATCTGTATGACGCTTTGTTCCCGGTTTTCAACAATGCCGCCGGCCGTTTGCCGCCGGGCGCGAGCGGTCGGGCTGCGGCTCGGGCGCGACGCCTGGGATCGCTATTGTGTTCGTTGCCCGGGGTTGTCCATACTTCGCACTTCGTCTGGAGATCATTACAGATGTAACTGTTGCTGAACTCATATAATATTACATTACAGAAAACCTTATATATTATTTACTAAGTAATCGCAAACAGTTTTTTTTGTATAATTTTTCAATACGGCCTCTATAGAAAAGAGAAATGATATGTAGCGTCTATGAAAAGTCTTCTATCTGCCAGGAAGTGTTTCATGAAAACTGGTTCAATCTTATCGGAGATTAGCCCGGATAAATAACACATACTTCCATTTTATTTATTTTACTAATATACCGCGTAGTAAATATATAGCATTAATAAACGACTAATCCGTTTATATAGCCTTTACAATGTAAAATTGCTACCATTTTAGATTATTAAAAAAATCTTTATTTAATTAATCTTTATCTATCTCGTTATGGCACATCGCTAAACGATGCGTTTAAAATAGAAACCTTGGCTACTGTCTTATTGAAGTGAAACTTATTTAGAATCGTTGTGATTTCAAGCCGGACGCAATAGAAAGACGACAGGTAAGAGACACAAATACAAGAAACCGGCAAAGAATGAGACAGAAATATACATACTATTTTATATTATCGGCCTCTCCTCTTTGTGCCATGCTTCGTAGCATCTCTACTCCCGTCTTCGAAGCATAGTCGCCTGTAATTAGTGAAAGAGCAAATGTCGGTGTGTATGTATAATGCACAGTGTTTAATACTTGCTTGTATTTGAGAATTTATCGTGTGTTAGTATATGTGAAAAGTACGTGTACTACTGTACACTGTATGCGCAGCGCGTATTACAGCTTTTTAGTAAGAAGTCAACGTAGTGTGTTATGATTTAACAGTGTTTGTGTGTATTTTTATATCTTGTTTGTTGAAACTAAAAATATGGAACTTGAGCAATAAATTATGTAATACATGTTAAATAAAATATAAAATATCTTTTAAAATTAATGAAAATACTTTCATTTTTAAACAAATAAACTTTGTAATTATCCTACCCTTGTTATATATACTCATCTCATTCTTTTGTCGATTTACTGAAGTTTCACTTCCATCGTATGTGAATCGCACACACACCTTTTTTTTTTAATTACATATATCACAATAATAAATTTATATGTTAAAGTGAAAAGCCAGAAGAAACAAATCTTGAACGTTTTCTATAAATATTTTAATCGAGCTGACCCTTGGCAAGGCTTTTTAAAACATAACAAAGTATTATATATCGCAAGAGACTCGCAAAAAAAAAAACGTTTTTTTGGGCCATCATAGTATATATTATTACAGAACATATACATAATATTGTGAAGAACACGTGTTAGGTTTTGAATTAATCTTAAATTACGTGATATTTTACAGAATATACAAGTGAATTTATTTCACAGGACGCGACAGAGCCCGATATTAAAATGACAACAGCTGTAAAACAACAAGAGATCCAGGCAGAAGTTGTTGTCTGTTGTTTTAAACCGCACAGGTCGCCGCACCGTGTGCCCGCAATATCCTGGTGTAGTCGCGCCGACTACACTACTAACTCACCCGCGACAAGTGCGCTGGCTACAGACCAACGAGTTACAAAACTAATAAACAACTTTAATATCAAATTATATTAGCTCAATTAAAACTATAATGGTTTCTGCATAGTAATTTTGGTATCGCTAAGCATAGTCGTGTGATAGCTCTCAGTTAAGTTCAGAAAGAATAGTAATATATCATTAGACATTGTGTTTCTAGTGACAATAACATTTACTCTTTAAGGTATGTATTTCGATTCTTTGACTTTATTATGATTTCTTTTGCAAATATATACACCATGAATAGATGTGCTTCAATGTATTAGATCAATGTATTAGAAGTAGATAAAAACAAGTATAAAAAAACACTTGTATGATAGCTAACTAATAAACTAACCAATCAGTCTCCATAGTGGTTTTTTTTTTATATTATAGGGGGCAAACGAACAGGCGGGTCACCTGATGGTAAGTGATCACCGCCGTCCATAGACACTAGCAACACCAGGGGAGTCGCAAGTGCGTTGCCGGCCTTTTAATATATGTGGGCCTCCGGCGCTCTCACTGACCGAACGAAACGCAACAGTGCAAGCACTGTTACTTTACGTCGGCTTTCTGTGAGAGGGTGGTACTACCCCGTGCGTCGGGCGAGCCGACCCATTCATGCTGAAACCAGTAATAGTTTCAGCGTAGCTCTACCACCTACGAAAGAGGCACTAGAATAAAAAGAAAATGATGTAGGAACTTCTACATAACTACATGGTGTTAGTATTCAGAAAAATAGTATTTTTAAATAATAGATATGTTATGGAAAAAAAAAATAATACGCAAATAATAATTGTTTATCCTTATGAATAAATTTTAGTATGTATAATAGTGTATTGTTAGTTGTGTAGCGAGTTATCCCCGCTTCGCCCTAGTCCGGCTACCGCAGCCGTGCGTCTCTGAGTTATGGATCAATTTGTTGTGCTCGAGGCATTAGCGACACTGTTTATGATAGGAGTGATAAAGTACCGCACTAATAGACGAACTCAATTTACGACCCACCTCAAACACTAGCCGAGTGTTCATATGTCAATAATCAGTATAGCAAGAATTATATTCCTTTTTAACCAATATCTACTCAACCTGAATGATCCAGCACGTCTCCAATAAGATTCAATGTTTCGTAAGGAAATACTTATATTGTGATGTAATATTAACATTGAAATACCTAGATCCAGCTCGTTTACCTTCAAATTGGACATTTGTCGTTGAGCGCCTATCGGTATGACAATCGAGCGTGCAAGCCGCCTGATGTTTAGCGGCCATCCCAGGTTATCGATGCTTACAATATCGAAGACATTAAATTGCGTAACACCAACCCTTTAAAAAACTGTTAACTTCTCTTTTATCTTCGTACTATAGCCTCCTGGGTAAGCCTCAGCAGGGACCTCATTCCACAATTGGAGTGAAACTGGAACTGGAACACAACCGTCCTTGACTATTTCTGTTCTAAAGTACAAGAGTGAATTCTATGCCGATAACGAGCGAACGTAGCCGTAAGTATACTTATATTAGAACCCACACGAGGAAGAAAAGTCTCAAATTTAATGGTTTGATACCGTGTTTGAGTTTGGGAAGATCAGTGATTCTCACAGGTTGACTTTGTGCCAAGTCCAATTTCGTAAGATAGTATTCAGCTCCCAGCCAGAGGTGCCAATATACTCAATATGGGGGTACACGTGTTAACTGGTTCCACTTCTAACCTGGTATAATTTATAGTCGCATCATAATATAACGTATAACTTTAAGTACATAAGCAGACATCGTAAAAATACAACGTACCTGATGTTTCAAACTAGTATTTCTATATGTAAGTAATATTATTAAAGAAAACTGTTTACTTATATTCATGAACTAATTGTTCAGTTGAATTTTGGCAAATAAAGCAACTTACTCTTATTCGGCCTTTATTTTTTATTTCACAGGCGCTATACTGTCATATTATATATACAATTTCACTCTCGCAATTAACACGAATCAATAGACACCATATATGTTAAAATCCATTACGCGGTTTAGGATACACAGCGCGTTACACAAATAGATATGCATATTTACTTATATTCATACACATACTCGAAATACCTAACCAACTTTCTGCGTACTCTGGTAAAAACATAGTAATTATATCATTATACATCATATGTCATTATTACATCTCTTTTTAGTTACAAACGTATGAAGCATTCTCAACTTGCCTTATGTTATAAAATTTAATATTGTGTCCCAAATAACTTTAATTACTAAAGTCCAAAGATTTTTTTTAATAACCCTGTGTAAATGTCATACCGGTTCTCCCGATGTAATGCGTATAACCCGTCAACAAAAAGTTTACTCCGATACGTAGCGTTAAACAAACGACGACGTGGGCACTTTATGGCGCTCTGTGAGAAGTAATGGCAGTATGTCCGAAACCGGGGGACTCTACGCTATATTCACACACTAGCTTAACCATTACCGGTTGTTTTGACCTTCCAGGATATATTTAAAAACGGTAATTTATTCTCTTACCTAATCACAGTACAGATTTAACTTATTATGAAATGCAAAATATTATACAGTAAGTGTGATTAAGAAAATTATTTTCATGATTTCTATTTTCGGTAATTAATTTTAATCATTTAATATAGCCTTTATAATATTTTTATTAACTAAAATGGTATTTAAATGACTCATGTGTCCTTCCTGTTGTCTCTTTTAGTATTTGTTTAGTCTCTCAATTTATCGGTCACCGGAAATGCATTGTATACGTATTTAATATCATCAACGACAAAGGTGGGATAGTCAGTTCTTGTTCAACGATCGAAGAAAATGTCGATAGCAAATGGGTAGTGGCGCTAAGCTTTGAAGCGTATTAAGTTAATAATTAGCGAGTTGTAAAGGAAAAAGGTATTTTTTTATAATAAAAGGGTAGTTTCATAATATGATGAGTGACAATTACATTTGTAGACAATGTAATTAAAATTCATATCAATTTGGTTTAAGAAAGTTTCGTTTTCGATTAATTTAGACTTGAAGAAGGCGATTACGAATGTCAGTGATGCCAGCGTAATATAGTCTATTTGTCTAGGAGATGGGATTATTAGATACGTTAGCCACTGCGGTACTAACGACATTGACACCGAAAAAATCATTGTCATTGCTAAGCGTCCGTAAAAACCCAACGGGATTCGATAGTTTGTATATACTTCTTTTATTTAAATAATATATATAAATTTGTGTTGTGTAATTATCTGTATATTATATAATTTTGAACATTACTACTTCATTGATTAGAAGTTTAATTTTAAAGTTTTGTAACGATAAAACACTTCATATTGATTTACAATCAATATGCTTAAATATATAGCTTATTTTGATAATTAACAAATCGATTAACCTAATAATTGTAAAACTAGCATTACCAGTGAGAATTGATGTTTTTTACTTTATTTTATACCCTATTTATAAGGTATATAAGATTCGGAGCAAGCTTTTTTTTTATATTATAGGGGGCAAACGAACAGGTGGGTCACCTGATGATAAGTGATCACCGCCGTCCATAGACACTAGCAACACCAGGGGAGTCGCAAGTGCGTTGCCGGCCTTTTAAATATGTGGGCCTCCGGCGCTCTCACTAACCGAACGAAACGCATCAGTGCGAATACTGTTACTTCACGTCGGTTTTCTGTGAGAGGGTGGTACTACCCCGCGCGTCGGGCGAGCCAACCCATTCATGCTGAAACCAGTAATAGCTTCAGCGTAGCTCTACCACCTACAAAATGAATTGTAGGTAAGAGAATACGCGAAGTGTGATTGAATTTATAGTGCGGGCAAACCGCGTCATTTACCACATACTATGCATGTGTCATGTATGCGTGATCGACTCTTTCGATTGCCTTGAGTGTAACGCAAAATTTTAAAAATTAAACGTGTTAAATGTACTCTATGTAAATAAAGACAAGTAACAAGTTACCCAAAACATACACGTTGGGAATCAACGGATTCGCGAGCTCAGTTTCAAAAAGTAAAGTGGAAATTTATTTCTTGTTTTCTTTAAAATCGTGGCTAGTTTTAAAAGAGCTTTATGCAATCTAATGTGCAAGTAATTTCGAGATAAAACGCTTGTTTGGATGAGCGGAGCGGAGCGAATCTAAACTGCAAGACGCGAACTTGTTTATCCTCAAGAGTCGGTTATACTGTTAACTGCCTAGGTTTTTTTTAAACGAAACATTATTAGATAATATTAAAGTTTTCATATTTTTTTAAAAACTCGTGCTGTGTCACCTACTTATAATTTTTATACGAGTCCTACTTCCACGTAACCTTCTAACAATGTAAATATGTAATAAATATAAATATGTAATGTAATTTGTGCGTATAATTGTAAATAAATATAAAAACACTGGTAATTGTATCAAATTCGTGCAAACTGAAACCACCAAGCGGCAGTCGCTTGTAACGAACGAGAGAATAAATATTATTTCTCTAAGCTCTTAATTTCTTAAAGTATTACGGTAAGGTCATGTAATTTTAAAATACGCTCTTTACTATTACCGTCTCTTAAGGTTCGTACCTCATAATATATCTTCCCATACAAAATTCGCATTGCTATTAGTGGAATTTCCCATATTTTTATTGAGTTTTACGATTCACTTCACGCTCTCTACTATTACCGTCTCTTATGGTTGACTTCGTCCCTCATAAAATATCTTCCCATATAAAATTAACATTGCTATTAGTTGAATTTCCCATATTTTCCTTGAGTTTTACTATTCACTTCTGCTCTCATACCTTGTTTTTTTGTTTTCAAAATATATGCCAACTAGAATGTTGTGAATGAATGTTGAATGTTAGATTTTTTACTAAATATCTATCGTAGCAATAATTCAAACTTATATGTGGTTTAAATTTCTTCGTATAACATAACATATAATGACTAAATCTTATACTGATATAAGATATAATAACTTTATCGTACTAGAAATTTGTTAAAACGACTAAATAAATAAGATTTAACTGATCCCAGTGCAAGTAATCGTCAATTTATATCTCGACAGCAATATGAATGAGCAGGCTAATCTCCACTGCAAGCTGGGACCGTGTTTATCCACCACATACACCCGAGCATCGGTCATACTGACAGCGGACGGTGACCGCTTTGTCTTTAGTTTTTCACATAAATATGTATTATTTTGCTTTAGGTTACAATTTTGTAGCAGAATAATAAAACCATTTAGACAGTATGATGTTTTCTGACAAATTGAAAAAAAAAAAACTTAATGTTATTTAAACAACAACAAAATCCTAGTATTTATCAAATATACATCGTAAGAAGACGACAAGCCTTTCACTCGGTAAGAGTATGACCAAAGCTTTAGCAGTGAGAGCGAAGCTGGGGAGCGATAACAGCAGTTGAGCTCGCATCGGCACGGCGCCGCGACGTCGCATTTACATACTCAGATGTAATGTTTTAACATTACGGCCACTAAATCGGCGTGTATTGCAATAAATATCCAGTTTTCTGCTTAATCCTATCCCAACTTAACCATTTTCATATTAGCATTGCTTTTTCAATACAATCTTTTATATGTTGTTTACCGCACCTAGATGATAAGTTGGTTCTAATATGACGGAAACAATACATTGCATGGTGGTAGGGATGTTTTAAAGTCCGCTTGGCTTGGTACCATCCTCAAGTTGTAAATTTGTCGACAAGTACACTTGCTGGTGTGTTCCGGCAGCTGCAATTGAGGGCCAGCCCCCTCTAAGCGTAGCTTGCTTACCATCTTAGACCACATCACCATTTAACATCAGACGAGGCTGTGGTCGAACACTAAATCCTATAAAATGTTTTTTTCATATGTGAGCTCTGTCCATTATTATGATAATATTATAAGGTTGCTTTTTATACGTTTCTTGTTAGTAATGAGTTCAGACGGTAGTCACGAGAGAGTATAACCTTTGAAAACTGATTCTGTGGTGTTTTTAATATATATTACAAGTAATAATAATAAAAAATAAATAATAAGTAACAGCGTAAATGTGTACTAAGCCAATTATTGAAAATTCGTCTTTTAAGTGGGTTAAAAGTAGAATGATTTCGAAATTGCCGATGGGGAATTTCGTGTAATACACGTATAGGTATAAATATAATGAAAGGCTATTAATAATTAAAATTGTTAATAACTTCTGCTTTCCCTGTGTTTACAAAAGAATAGAATTCAAACGAAAGGTATTAACGAAAAATAGGAAGAAAGAAAATACTTTTAATGCAGCAAAATGCAGCTGTATTTAGCATAGTTCTGTAATATTAACATCATAAAAAATGTATATAAACACAAAACAAAGAAAAATCTTGTAAATATATAGCAGAACAATAAAGACTTGTGTACCGAATTACTGCTACAAATGGCTTTAAATTCAATATAAGCTGGCAAATTCCCCTTTTTTGTAAGTGTTTTCATTAGAATCTCGCAGCTACAATGAGGATTCAACATAAACCAGTTCATTTTAACAAAATGTTAATATACACTAATTACGAATCAACTAATTATTATTTTCAACTGTCGACGCTGTAGTCATTATGACCGACTTTTGATTGTATTGTTTATTTCGCAATTAAAATTAATAACCCTTCCATTGTCTTTATAATGTGCATACTGTTTATGATATCATTTAACAAGCTGATTCCCATTCTGAATTCTCTAATTTGAGTCCATCAAATCAATACAGCAGTAGTATATCACTTAATAATTAATCTGCATTCCGTGTGCGTGTCTCAGATTTAAACTTTCGGTAATTCCTACAAATTTTAAACGTACAGGTTAACTACAAAGGTATCTTCAAATGACACATAATAAAGTAAATATCAGGACGAAAAAGAATTGTTATTATAATGTTGTATGCACAGTTCTATTAGTGCAAACATTACATTAAATGACAAATAGAATGTTACAGTTGAATTATTATAATTACTCCATCGCATACAGTGTCTCGACGCTGCATACTTGACACTTGATGTCGACACAAGATAAAGTCATAGATCGAGTTAACAGGGCGTTGTGCTTATTCACCGAGATTTAGTTGTGTGGCCACGAAAACATTCGAATATTAGGAGATTATCCACAATACGACTCCAAAATATAATAGTATATATTATATCGCAGATAAGATCGCAAACTGTTAAATAAGTGTAACTGTAAGTCGTTTAAAACGACGCGATGACATTTAGAAGAATTTGCGAAGCCTTAAATAACATTACCCTAAACAATATCCTAGGATTTGAAAAGAAATCTGTGTGCACATACTTTGAATAAAGGGAACGTGTAATATTCCTGTTTAATTCAATATCTATATTTCATATTTACACGCGAGTAAATCTTCATAAACTGCATATAGTGTGCTTTAAGTTTCAGCTATTTACAATCTGACTTGAATAATATTTAAAACATGTATACGTTGGTGCTGAAACAAGCTCGGGTTGAGTGGAGAGTGTGACTAATAGACGTGACCCGCAGCCAAGTCGCGTCGTCATATTCAAGACAATTCCCATTTACATATTGAGATGCAGCGTTTAAATCCCGTGCGGCCATAAAACGAGCGAATCGATGGCACATAGATTAAAATAAAATATTTAACACAACGTTGACTAGGGTTTGAATTTTATATTTAGTCTGAGATACAATCACATCATGAGGTTAGATCATTTGTTTTATGCTTAACTGGTTCCCTAGGTTAATAATTAAGCATATATCGTTGTGTTACCACTTAAAATTTGGTAACTGCTATTATTATCTGAAAGTACTATAACCAGTGATGATATCGTGATTACTTTTAATAAACATTGTGTTGTAAATAGCTGACAATAACTGGTTTCACAAATCAACATCTCTGTTCTTCTTGTAGGTTTATAAGCGCGCGGTTTTTTCAGAAATACATGGCTTTTATTATTCTTTTACTGGGGTAATCTATAGCCTGCTGGTATACAATAATTCTATTTACTATTGATCTTCAACAGACTTCATTTGTTAAAAAGAGAAAGTTTAAAGCTCTTGTGTGATTATTTATTAAGTACCTATAGGTTGTCTAATCATGTTGTGAAAAATATTAGCTCCATATACTATCAAGCAAATTTAGTACAGAAATATTAAACAATATATTGTAAACTATCTTTTTGCCTCGCGGCTTCACTCGTCATAATCTATTTATGAGTCATGTTTTTGGACGAAGGTATTCTATGTCGGTTTCTGTATATCTGAAAACGTGTATGCACAACTTCATAATAATCGGTTGAATAGTTAAGGCGTGAGAGCATAACAAACAAACATACTTACTTTCGTATTTATGATATTAGTTAGGATAGTACAAAAAGTGATATGTAATCGTCGTACTCTACGTTCCATCACTTAGAAGTAGAACTACTACACATTTTATATAGAAATGAGATTCAATTTTATGTCAAAACAAAAATACGTGATTGATTGTGTTTGGTCCGCACACACACACACACACTGATCATGCTGTATGTTAAACCAAGCCAGACTATGCAATACATAAATATTAAATCTGAATATGTGAATGGTTTTATTACTTATTTTTCGTTTTCGTTTATATCAAGCGAAACGTTTTTAACTGACTTCAAAAATGAGTAAGTTCTTAACTCAACTATATTTTTTTAGAGCTGGGAACTGAGTGCTCACTGGTCAATGAGTTTCAAAGATACGGCAGGAAACACCTCAAATTCGAGTAGAAAATGTATATTGATTGAGAAAGTGGTAGGTTTAGGTCAATCTAAGACTAGATGGGTACCTAACAGACTATAGGCAAAGACGCCTTGTTGCATTTTTCTAAAGAAGACTATATTAAAGCTGTTCTAATTTTTGTTAAAATGTTCTTCTTCATGAATCAGGTTATATTCGCGTCACAGTGTGGTATGTGAAGGTTCGCATTAGATAATTCATTTTGCCCGCAGGTTTAGTGTCCACCTGATTGGTATACAGAATGTTCCATTCAACAACAGAGTTGGTTTTCTCACGCGGCAAATGATATTCGAGCCAGACGCTGTTGTATTTGTTTAACAAATAAACACTGCTCGAGTTTGAGTTCTAGGAATTGTTTTAATATCGCTTTACAGTTTCTGAACTTTATCATGATTGCCTTCTCCACTGGTAAATACATTTATTAGTTGAGTGATTGTTTATAGTAAGCGCAAATAGTTTTAATACCAGTAACAATAAGGGGAGAAGAATCACGTGAAAGTTTCAGGGTGAATAGATGGTTTATAGTACACATAACAGTTTCTTCAATGTGCAGAATATACAGATATCAAGTCGAATGCATATTACTGCATATTATCAACTAGATTTTGCCCGCGACTTCATTAGTCTAGATTTGGTCTCGGGAACAGTACATTTTTACTAGATTAAAGGTACACTATAACCTCTTCTATATCACTGAGAACGTGTATGCAATATTGCTCGATGATTGGTTGAGTAGTTAAGGCGTGAAAATGTAACAAACATTTTCAATTTGAATTAGAGATGAAATCGTTTTTAAAATAAGATAACTCATTAGTTATATGCCAATATGATAATGAAACTATAGCATGGCGCTAAGGTATTATTCTGCTCAGGAAATTGAAAATGTATAGCATATATGTATACCATGTTCCTATATATACCTTCGCTCACAACATCACTAAACAATTAACATTATTGTGGTTGATGGCCTATCTAGTTATAGAAATGGATTAATAGAGGTCTGCTGTTGTGCACGCATAAAGCGGAAAGTAATAGATTCTGGATAATTTAATGTATGTTCGCAAAAACTTTAAAAAGCTGGAGTTTGTAAAACACAGGCATGATTTAAAGACTAGGAACTGTGATAAACTGGCCGTTCCATGTTTAAGACTCGGTAAAACCAGTAATAGTTTTTTAGGTAATAGTATTAGGTTTTATAACAAAGTGCCAAAGCATATTACCGATTTGCCAGATTATAAGTGTAAGTGCCATGTTAAGCGGGTTTTGGTGTCATAGAGCTATTATAGAGTGGATCAATATGTGAACGATGGTGATGTCTGGAGTTGACTCCTCTCTGTACATCCACTAAAATCGATTATAATGTATAATGAATTTTAAATATATAAGTATATGTTACAAAGATAAACCCGATCGAGTTTCTCGCCGGTTCTTCTCGATGACTGGGATGTATTCCGAACCGGTGGTAGTTTCGGCGTTCATAACAGCCTTCTTAGAGCCTAAATTGAATAAAGTATTTTTGATTTTTATTGATTGATTCTAATAATTCTTTTTTAGCTTCACTTCATTATCTTATGATCCTTTTCTAAAGAAACTATCTCCATTAAATATAAAGTTATTAATATTTTAAGAGACCACGATTTTTTGTAAGCATTACGTTTTCAGCGATATGTATTGTCTTGTTGTGGAGAGGGGGGGTAAGGTGTGTGGTGTCGCATACACAGAATAATCAGACGATGTCACAATTACGATGTTACAACACAAATAATCACATAATTTTACGTTTTATTTAACGCGGATTAATCACATGAAGATATATTAATAATTAAAACCTAATATTTTGTTATTTACATTTCAAAAGAAATAATACTTTATATTTAATCTGTGCACGTTTATTTAAGCTATTTTTATCACAATAGCGTGATAGTTGTGACTTTGTATTCAAAAGCGCAATATAACGTTTCATATAGTATGCGGGAAACACTAAAATTTGTTCGCAAAACCACAAACACGAGGGTCAGCTTGGAAATTATTATGTTGAAATACCGGCGGGTTTAATTTAATATCACTTTATTTCGTAGATGAGTGTAAAAGCACTTTTTTATGGGGTGGAAAGTGTTAAGGTGCGGCAATATATTTTATTCCAATAAAATGTTTTTATTATTTTCATGTAGTATTAAGTAGTGAAAGAAAATCATAATAAAGGGTGTATAAAATGAATTTCCCTTTACTGCTGTATGATTAATCAAATGAATACCTGTAGACCCATTATTAAACATGTTTTGAACCTGACACATAATTGATTTATTTTTGTAAGTTGTATGGATGCATGGGAGCTCCAAGTTTTGAGCGATTTTTCAGAACAGATAGAATATGTTACAGGAAATGTTTCCTATACGACTGTTTCCCTAAACAATAGATTAATAGTTGTTAACGGTGGGCTAATAGAAAATTAAAAAAAAATTTGGCTTTGAAAACATAAAAAATACAATAGGTTTATTCGAATAACTCCGTTGAAACCCAACTAAATATCCTGAATAAAATGTCAATGTGGAGTTTGCTATAGATTTGTGTAAAAATATCACGACACCACTAAAGCTTAACGGTTCACTGGCCGGGTTCGGTTACGCGGACCTTTAACTATATCGTGGATTATCCAGATTTTATGTTCAGCTCCGTACTTGCCGAACACGCGCCGGGACACTGTTGGACCTCTTTTTTTTAACGTAAAAAGTAAAATGTTTAAAGTTAATTAACCAGCTATTTTTGAATGCTTATTATTTGCTTATAATAGTCGGAGAGATAAGGTTTCGTATATGCACTTTTCCCAAAAAAAAAATTACTTATTGTTTTATTTTGTTAGTAGTATTTTCAGTATAGAACTATTTGTGTAGTGTAGCTATATGCAGATTCCTACATTATAAATGGGACCTGTAGAAGCTAACACGAAATTTTAATTAATTCGGCGGCTATGGCGTCATATAGCCGAGTGGGGTGCGCAACAAACTACCGGTGGCGTACAAGATTACACCGCTGTATAATCTCTTCAATCAAAAAGGCGCAAAGAATAGACTCATTCATCTGATGATGATCTAAAGTCCCGGCCATGAAACTGGAGCACGAACCCATCCCAGCGCCATCTGCAAGACACATATAAACCTATCAGCCGTTTCAGAGTATATTGTTCAGCATGCCACTATGCACGTGATATGCACAAATATTAAAAAACACAAGCTGCGCAGCGAACACAATACACAATTTTGTATATATTTAATATTTAGAAAAAGGTTGTAGCAACAGTCTTCAATCGTAGTGTCGAGTGAACTTGTAAGGCGATTTGTTGAAGTACAGTTTCTTATGTCGGCTGCAGCGTAACACATATAATTTGTACGCGTCGATTAGTGTTGAGACCTTCCATACCCGTGATTGGCGATCCAAGATACATTAGAGAGTTTGCTTAAACAGGAGCTAAAGTAACATAATTTTATTTATTAATAAAATATATAATAAGAGCCTACATATTTTGCCAATATACCTATATATAAAACGAACGTGTATTAATTATGTACTTTTTAATTATTCATAAAATCAAAATTGATTAAAGGAAATATATTACTTACATTTAAATAAATTTTACATAACAATTGATATAAACAGTATATAAAAAATACATATTTAGTATATAAAAACACGTTTTTTGCATCTGTTTGGCATGGTTTTCCCAATCATTTGAATCATTTGAATATCGTTGAAGCAGAGAAAAGTCGATGCATTGTAAAGTTTTAGAAATATTTTTCGGGCGCATGCCTTGCTAACGCTATAAGTGAAGAAAATACTCATATTTCCTTTTATAATAATATATATATACTTTAATTATAATGGTGAGAAAGAACATAAAAAGGATAAAAAATTCCAGTGAACCTCCGAAATCATATTTGTGGGGAGAAATCCTCATGGCTACGACAGACCTGGAATTGTTGAGGTGCATTTCATGGATACGTTTGGCTTCCATACGAAGTTAGGAAGTTGAAGTTTTAGTGATTATACAAAATAATCACGAGGAGAGTTGATGTCAGGCGCGGCCGATCGTAAAAATTAATCCAAATTATACATTACAACATGAGAAACATGTTGTGCCAACCCCACCTAGGTTGGATAAGGGTATGAAGATAATGATAAACATATCAATAAGTTCATTACACCAGTGAGAATGGAGTGAGAATAGATAATAATAGTAGATCTTTGAAAGAATCAAGTATCAAGACACATTCTTAATTAAAATCAAAAACATATACTCGTACATCACGACATGTTATAAAACTAAGTCGCTTTCTCTGACCCTATATTCCTATGTATGTTTAAATCTTTAAAACTACGCAACGGATTTTGATGCCGTTTTAATAGATAGAGTGATTGAAGAGGAAGGTTTATATGTATAACTAGCTGAACCCCGCAGCTTCGCACGCCTTTTTTAAATTGTATTAAAATAATATGAAATAGTGAAAGATTCGGAATTACAGAAATGCTCTTTTAAAAACATTTATAGGTATGACACGCGCGCCACCTACTGTGATATGTAACGGGTACGTTTAATATGTATTATATTATATAGAATTATATTATGTAGAATATTAATTTTTACCCCTTAGAAATTGACTTTTCAAAAAAGTAAAAGATGAGCAAACGTGGGCAAATTAAGTAGATTGAAATGCATTATTTCAAAATTTTCGATCCCTCAATTTTTCTTTTCCCTCCAATTTTTGCCCCTTAAAATTGACTTTTCAAATAAGTAAAAAATATTCAAACGTCGGCGAAATATATAGATTCAAATACATCATTCTAAAATTCTCGATTCCTGAATTTTACTTCCCCCCTTTCCGTCCTGGCCAAAAAAGTAAAAGATGGGCAAACGTGGGCAAATGACATACTTCAAGAATCCACCGTAATATTTTCCATTTTGTAAAGATTTTGCGGACGCTGGGCCACGCAATTTAAATCTTCATAACTTTTTCAAAGAGGTGGACAAAAAAATTACAATGTGGGCAAAAGTGGGAAATCGATGGGCATACCCTCTACGAATTTTCAAATCATTACTCGAAAAAAGGGGGGGGGGCAACGTCCCGGAGCTTTGGTTAATAAGTAATGTAGACGCGAGCGCGGTAAATAAAACAAAATGGCCTCCAAATTGACAAAAGACAAATTAAGTAAATTACATACAAATATATGAAATATAATTATATTAACTCTTGGAGTCCTGTACAGTGCATGTTTACAGAGAACAACATACTTTTGCTAAATTTCAGGCAGAAGAAGTCGTGGGTGATAGCTGGTCTAAAATAAAATAACCTAAGTTAATTCTTATAACTTCAGTTACCTGCTAGTGAAAGTCATGTGAAAATCGGTCCAATAGTTTCAGATATTCCACACTGATGAAATCGCGAGTAACAGCTAGTTGAAAATAAAATAGCCCACGTTAGGTCTCATTACTTTAGTTATATGTCAGTGAAAGTCTCGTTAATATAAATATTTTTTTAAGTATGTGATAAAAATAAGAGCACAAAGTTCTAGAAACCGGTTAAAATATGAAATTAGTAAAATATTGTTTTTTTTTTTAAATAAAGTAATTCGGCTATTTCTATCGACATTTTGTTAAAATAGAAATTCTATAAAATTATTTAGATTTAAGGGAGAAAGTATATTTTTAATAAATATTTTCACGAATAGGAATTTATTCTTGTAGAATTGAATTGCATAGTAAATTAAAGTTCTTTTTCAAAACATTTCAGTTTTGATGCTTAAATGATAGTTTAATTTGAATTAATAAAATAGTGAAAAATGTGGTAACTTTTCCTATAACTATTAGAGTAATAATACTATCTTATCTTAAAAATATAGGAATAGTTCGAATTTTCCATTCAAAATTCGATTTTAACATCATTATTCGATACGGTTCGATTCGAGCGTTATTTGCACACCCCTAAAAATAAACTTGTTGCCACGGATATAATATTATTGGTTACTATAACAACAGTTGTCTAATGTCAGGGACTGTCGGTGTTTGTAGGAGAATATTTAATTTTAACTGAAAAATATATTTAGGATACGTTTCAACTAAAATCCTTAGTGAGCGTCTACGTCACAAAAGGAATAACTATGATGAATTTCAAGTCAATCGGACATACATTTTCGGAGAAATCGTGATGAGTCAGTCAGTGGTATTTCGCTTATATATATATAAGATAACATCCATTAAACAGTGGAGAAATACTGTTATTTTTGAGATTTCTAATGTGATGTCGTAAATAATTACATTTTTTCCGGTTACATTGCAACAAACGCAGGCTGAACCCTACGAGATTTATCAAAATAATGTGTGCGGGCCACGGGCACTAATGAATAAATCAAAACTACTGGATCGATTTTAATCATTTTTTCAGTGAATGACACAGGCTATATATTTTACACCCGTGCGAAGCCGGAGCGGGCCGCTAGTAATATTATAATTTGCAACACATTATTCATGTTCATTTAAAATGGAAATCAGAGTATGAACCGTTGTTGTGTGAGGTTTCACAACAAGCAATAATTACAAACCAAAAATGTGTTACGCTGATACGAGTATTCGCAAAAGGCATTTACTGCGGGGGTTTAAATATAAATTTCTCTAAATCCAGCCCCGTTTTTGTGTAACGTGTGCTAACAATGGGTGATATATTCTCTGGCGATGCCTATGAAAGCGTAATATTGAAACTAGTCGCCGCGTGTCGCCGTTCACATAACAAATGAACATTTAAAATATGTAAAACAGAATAAAAAAAATGCTTATAACAAACACGATGGCGCACAACGAAATACCTTTAAAAAATATTAGCTTTGTTTTTAGTAGATTTTTCCGCAGCGAAGCGGTTTTACGTCGCATTTTGTTACTTCGCGTAGCAGTTTTAATATTTCAGTCGTTTGAAATAATATGTTGTTTGCTGTGAAATAGTATTTTTTTGTTTTTATTCAATGTTGCTTCATGCATTTGTTCTGTCTGATATATATTCAATAGGGGAATAAGGAAGCCTTATTTATTTGTAAATTACATCTAAATTACAATGTCGATTCTGCGTTGTTTTTAATGTTCCAGGACAAAATAACGCCTCTATACATCATAGTAAATACTGTACACGGTAAAATAACGGCGACCACCGATTTACGATTTATCGGCAGCTGGATAAACTGGTTGACTTTGACACACGACAAACTAAAAGAGTTTTTTTTTTCGAACTGTCTACACTGTTACTTGGTACACATGTATATTTCACGAACTCATATATGTATGTTACGGATAGGTTTAGTTTAGTTTAGCTTAGCTAGTTAGACTCGGGATATTCGGCGACAGCCCAAGCCGAGGTGTGCCGTGCGCCCTTGTGCTAGTCGTCTATATAAAATCGGGTGAGTGCCTTAAGCGCTCCCCTTAGTAGTCCGGTGAAACTGTAAAGGCTGGCAAGGGTAATAAATATAACAAAACAAGGTATAAACTTGAATATTTTCTTTTAAATACAAGTACTTGCGTAATATTTTCGTCCGTTAACGATACCAGATAGACATAACGCTGGAACTCTGCCAACAAGCTTATTCCCTTTGTGAAACGTTCCAAGTTATATTTTAATATTTACGTATTTATCATTTTTTGGTGGATAATATTATCTATAGCGTTCCCAGGGTTAATTGCTAAACTTACTTTTTGTATGAATTACATACTTAGGTTTTTTATTTAAGCATTGCATCTACGTCCATTCGATTCTCAACTATATAACTAAATGTAAAGTATGTTTGGAAGTAAAATCTCCTTTCAATCGTTTTATTTTATGGAGATATACAATATAGACAATTATTAATCATCAAAGGCTTTTGCATTTCATGCATAATACGAGTTGACGAACCCCTACATATTATATTGTAACAGGGAGTTGAGAAATTACTGGTTTTTAGTGTCTAAAATTCTCAATTTTTTGATAATGGCATTAGATAAACTGATATACATTCTGTATAATAGACAAGTGTTGCGTAGGAAATCAGCCAAGCGACCGAGCCTAATGCTCGAATCTCATCGTTTCGCAAACTTGCCCTCGTTCTCCGACTACCCGCGCCAGTCTTCGTTGTCCCTTAGTTTACTTTGTCAATTCTATTCTGTATAATAATTGCTTTGCTTCTAAAGGTCGTGATAGTGTGATCTTATATAATCTTATATCATTATATATCTTTTTTAGTTGTATGAATGAATTAAACTGAGAATGAAAGAATTCTCTTACAATGAATAAATTATCGAGTAAAAGGATTTTAAAGTATAGCGAGCTTTAGTGTTGCTTCTCATTGGAAAAGTGTTGGCGCGCTCCCAACTACATAGCTATTGGGTTTCTTTTCCAGTCGTTTCCAATACGCTTGCTCGTTCAAGCGAATGCCTTATAACCTTACCTCAGGACCATAAGGAAAATGTCAACTAAAATAGACGTGTGATTTATGTTCTGCAAACACGTTGAATATTATATTTGCTATACGAAAACTATTTATACAAAGCAATGTTACAAGGCAATGGAACTAGATAATACAATTTTCTCATCTTCATATATTTTTTCAAATATCGTATCTTTAAGCTATGGTCTTGTAAATACAGAATTAAAATTATTTCTCAGGGTAACGGTAAGGAAACCAATCGAGTATTAACAATCAAAACCTTTCTTTACTGTAATACCGAAATGCTTATATGAATTGTCAATAGTTCGACGCGTCAAGCGAGAATGTCTTGTGCCTAGACGTCAACCTCCTTTCAAGTGATCCAGCGATAGCCAATGGTAATCAAGTATTGCTAGGATGGGTTACCACCAGAAACTAAAAGTGATTGCAGTACGGCTATAGTAGTAGAAGTATTTTTTTTTCGAACTGTTTACACTATTGACCTGGCAAGGCCACTACAGTTCCACCGGACTACTAAGGGGAGCGCTTAAGGCACTCGCCCGATTTTATATAGGCAACCAGCACAAAGGCACACGGCGCGTCTCGGCTTGGACTGTCGCCGAATATTCCGAAACTTAACTAAGCTAAATTGTCCTAAGCTAACTATTATTTCATACATATATGAATTCGTGAAATATATATGTTTATCAAGCATGTATGTTTCACGAACTTATACATGTATTTTGAATCTGAGTACTAAGTTAATCTAAGCGAACTCAGTTCGAATAAGGGCTTAAAAAACAAACCAAGCCACTATGTGTACCTACATGTGTGTATGTGCACGTGTGTGGGGTGATCAGTGTTTTTTTTGTAAAAACTAGTGTTTGAAAGTATATTTATTGTCACTATATTCGCGCACGCAACGTGATCGAGGGCTTCATTCCGGAGGATCGAACCTCGGCTTGAGCAGCTCCCGAGGGGAACCTAGGTGAGTATGTTGGAGTAAAATTCACAATCAAACCGCGGCGGCTTGATCTGTGATTACGTGGCTTCGAAGGACGGAGAGGTACTGAAAGTTAGCTGCCGTTATTTCGTCGGGAGAATTTGTAAAATATATCGCGGACGTCTTTTGTACCGCGGCGTATCGGGTACAGTGTTGTAAGTCCCGGCGGATACCATTAACGGATTGGGATGATTTGCGACTCTCTCAAAATAGCTACTAGTGAGTGCCTTAACTTACTCCCAGATAGACCATAGCGGTCTTGTTTTGCACTCTATCAGTATGGGCTTTGAAAGTGAGGCGCCTATCTAATGTAACTTCGAGGTATTTGACTTTAAGGGCCTAAAGAATCTCGTTCTCATACAGCGTGAGAGGCTTCAGATACTTAGGTCGCGGAAAATTAACACGTATTCTCTATTTTCTACGGTCATAGAAACAGCGATATCAAAGAAAAGTCGAACTACAAGAAACAAAATAAACAAGATCAGAAAAGAAATGTTATGTCTTGAAGTACAATGAAAAACGTCAATCTTCATATTACTCAGTATTAAAAATAATCAATGTCCAAGTTCCAAGGTTTCCAAGTCCGTACAAGTCAGGAAATCCTATGCACAAACAAACACTATCACTTATTAAACTACAAAGTTTCATTCTGATACCAATGAATGTTTATCAGAATTTCAGGTTTTTTTTTAAATATCAAGCCATTACTCATCGATGCAATTTTGAATGAAAAGAATATAATAATACAATGTTCATTAATAAGTCTCATCATATTGTTATTATTACTTATATTAATATTGTTAATGTTATTATTACCAGATAATAATCGGACATTTCTAAGCAAAGATAATTATTAATAATGCTGTAACGCTTATATTTAACCGACTAACCGAATAGCCAACTAGACAGATTATATTTCGTTTGGTTTAAATAAATCAAAAATTTGCATAACAAAAGAATGTTTACAAATTACATAAATGTAATTATGTTAAGCACTACAAATAAATTCCCACCAAGATAACAACTCTGACCACCTGCGTTAGAGATGCAACGCTGGAAGCTATTCAAAGGGACTTTTATTAAAAAAAACTCTATGTATGAGGTAATATGAAATGTTTGCTCGTGTTTGTAAACTGCGATAACTTACATTAGATTTGGATCTAATAGGGTCTTTATACTAGGGTATGGTAGAGCATATTTATGAAAAAGTATAAAAACGAATCGAGAGAAGCGGTAGTTTAAGGTCAATAAACGCCGAATAAAATATTGGACGAATAATCAGCACAACTCTAGATAACCAGTTTCAAGGTTAACGATAATAACAAACTAGATTATAGCTCCACGTTCAGTTGAATAGATCTATTCAGGAAGACAAGACGCGTCGCCACTGCTTAGTGTAACATGTCGGGAAAAGTAGCCGTTGTTACCGGTTCGAATAAAGGAATCGGTTTCGCTATCGTCAAGGGTCTACTCCAACGATTTGATGGCATTGTTTATTTAACTTCGCGCGACGAAGCACGAGGTAAGGCAGCCGTTGCTAAGCTCAATGAACTCGGTCTCTATCCTGAATACCATCAACTCGATATCACAAATAGACAAAGTATTATAGAGTTTAAGGACCACATAAATAAAAACCATGGTGGAATCGATATATTGGTTAATAATGCCGCAGTACTAGGTGATCTTGAGCTTGACAAAACGTACGAAGAAGTAAAAAATATAATCGACACAAATTATTACAGCATATTAACACTTAAAGAAATATTATATCCCGTACTAAGGGATAACGCTCGGGTATTGAATATTTCTAGTGACTGTGGACATTTATCGAATATAAAGAATAAGCACTGGATCGAAAGGCTATCTCGAAGAGACCTCACCGTAGACGATGTTAATGAATTTGTGTCGTGGTTCTTAGACGGGAGAAAGAATGGCCGGTTTAATTTTGAGGACATAGCTGACGGTGGTACTGTAGCAGCTTATAGAATTGCGAAAGTCGCGCTCAGCGCAGTCACTATGATCCACCAGAAAGAATACGAGAGCAAGTATATATGTATGAACTCGATGCATCCGGGGCTCGTGCGTACTGATATGACTAAAGGAGTCGGATTCTACAGCGTGGATGATTCGGCGAAGGTTCCGCTATACATGGTTCTGGAAGCTCCGGACAATGTGAAGGGAGCTTACGTGTGGTATGACGGGAAGATTCTCGACTGGTACGATCACACCGCTGATTATTATTTCAAAAGTGCTACACTCAAAAAAAAATAATTTTAAGCATTGTAAATATTTTAAAAACTAATTATTGTGAAACAATATTTGAATTATTGTATTTACTGGGGAGACAATAAATTTATAATTTTAAGGCATTTTGTTGTTGATGTTTTATTTATTGTTACATTTTTATTTTTAACTAGCTGTGCCCGCGACTACGTCCGCGTGGAACTGAATGCAAAAAAACTGTCAATGATACAACCATCTGAATGTATATATGTTTATCTTGTACATTTGTAATCCGACTCTCGAGACACCTGTGGTGCTCAAAACAACAGTTAGCCGTGCTTCAGACACCTGCTTATATTTATATGATCGACATGCAAGCTCTCGAAACTATCAAATGAAACTTATAAATGAGCCGTTTTCTGTAAAACACAGAAATAATCTCATTGTTATCGATACTTTTCATTTCAATAATATTCTGTAACCAATAAAAAGATAGTTTTTGCGACATCTGTTGTGAAAAAGTGTAGTCTGTTGTTATCTATTCTCTTCATTGCAATAATATTTTTAACGACAGTAAACCAATGAAACAATCAATTTGGCGACATCTGTTGTGAAAATATGTAGTCTGCTATTGATTCTAAGACGATTTTTCGTAACATTTATGTTTAATTAACAATTTTAGCCTCTTCATTTTTATATTATAAAAAAGAATATACTTATAATTGTCCTAAAATGTGATAAGATTCAATAACTTGTAATATTTACAACATACAATTAATTAGAAATGTACAAATTTAATTATAAACCTTATGCGATCGAAAAATAAAAATCATATTTTACTTATACAAAGTAAATTATTCAATTTATAGAAATATGTAATATTTGTAATTGGCCATTTTTTAGAATGTATATTATAGTAGTAATAGATTTAGAAAATGGCGGTAGAACGCCATCTATTTGCAATAATGCATATTAATTAATTACTGAACATCTTAGGTTATTAATATTTATTTATGTGGAAATAAAATATTAACCATTTTTCTTTCGTCGTATGTCTTAGTAATGTAATACTGTGGTAATGTTTATTTATGTTATAAAATACTATGGTTTTTAGATGAGGCTAAAGTCCATTTTTTTCTCGTAGTTAACTCCCGTCGTCAATAAAATTATAATAACTTTTGATAGAGTAAATCGATTTTAATGATAAAAACAAAAATATGTTGCTCCGGAATATGCTTGACTATTTTCTTGCTGGAGTTTTATCAGAAACCTAGTACTTTGCCAGTGATGCCTGTTCAAACAAACAGACAGACAGACAGACATTTCTAAAAATGATCGAAATGGGTTCTATTACTTATTCCTAGACACCTGCAACAATTTTTTTCTCAAAAATCAAAAAAGTACAGACACGTTGGATTTACATTCTTATTATATGCATAGATGTGTTTTTACCTATAATTTATTGTGAAAGAATAGTAAAAGCAGCAGGCCTCGCGCTGTTGTGTTCCGGTCGGAAACGTGTCGTCGCCAATTCAAAGTCACGGATGATATAAATAATGCACAAGCACAATAATTTTCTTTGTATAAAAGCTAAAATGTACATACAGATAGGTGTAATATATATTCATATAATATGTGTGGATAATAAGTACATACAAAATTTCAAACAAATTCTTTGTAATCAAATCACTATAAAAACATTAGTAAAAGCTGCATAATGAATAATCTTTTTACCCTACAATATTCTACACGTGACGCTAAATAAACATAAAAAATATATTGCGCATGTAGTGTTAATATCACCTATGTTCGTCTTTTAATGTGTCACTCATTAACATATGTACGTATAACATACGTATTAAAATACCAACTTTCATAAAAATTAGTTGAGTAGTTTGTGTGTGATACGCCCACAATTGATCGACAGACAGACAACAATTTCAAAAATTGTGGTTTAGCTATCGTTTCTAAGGCCCCACCACTGTATTTTTATTTCGATTATCGACTATTGTTAGGATTTTATTGTAAATAAGATAAACATATATACTTAGTCTAGCCATAAATACTGTTACAATTAAAAGTAAACAAAATATTACATTTGAATTTGGAATCTGTCATTTTGATATGGTTGTTCATTGAGTTTTCTCATTTTGGCGCCAATACATTGTACAATATTTCACGATATTACAATGGAATGAGACGATAAAGAGAACCGAATCGCTGTGATTACGTTACACAAAGTAGGTATGCAGCCAAATGCAAATTTTGAAACTCTCCATACGCTTGCTATTTCTAAAATGTTTGTGTACCGGGCTATTAATAGGTACAATGAGACCTTTTCTGTTTCTGATTTTATATCGGGAGATGAAGATAGCACCTAGACCCATGTTACGTATTTTAAAAGATGATTTAGGACTTGCAGCCTATAAGAGCCATTTCTTAAGTGATAATTAAAAAAAATAGGGTGGTAAAATCGAAACAACTACTGAGGCGGTACGCAAAGGGAGCTCTCAGAAAAATTTTGTTTACGGATGAGAACATTATTACAATTGAACAACATTTTAACAAACAAAATGACTGTATTTATGATTAAAGCTCTAAGGAAGCTTCCCAATTAGTCAATAGAGTGCAACGTGGGCACTATCCGACTTCACTGATGGTTTGGTGGGGTATTAGCTATGACGGAGTGACTGAGCCATACTTTTGTGGGAAAGGTATCAAAACATCGGCACAAGTGTATCAATATACCATTCTTGAGAAGGTAGTGAAGTTCCTTAACAACACCATATTCAATAACCAAGAATTCTTCTTTCAATAAGACTCGGCACTGGGTCATAAAGGTCGGTCTACGCATTCTTGTTTGGAAACGAACGTTTCGGACTTCATCAGAGCTGAAGACTGACCGTCGGCTAGTCCTGATCTTAATTCGCTGCATTATGATTTATGGTCAGTTTTAGAGAGTATTTATTAATCTAAATGCCATGATAATTTGGAGTTTCTAAAACAATCCGCACGATTGGCAGTAAAGAATTTTCCTAAGGAAAGAGTGCGTTCTTCTATTGATAACTGGCCTCAACGTTTAAGCCAATAGAGATTACTTCGAATAAGCTTTTTATATTTACAATTGTTTTATATTTATGTATTAAACTAACACACTGTAAAAGTAACGTGTGTAAAGGTAAGTGTAAAGAAGATAATACAATTTTCCCATCTTCATATATTCTCTCAAATATCGTATCTTTAAGCTATGGTCTTGTAAATACAGAATTAAAATTATTTCTCAGAATAACGGTAACGGAGACCAATCGAGTATTAACAATAAAAGCCTTTACCTTAACCAGGAGATACAGTAATGCAATACCGAAATGCTTATATGAATTGTCAATAGTTCGATGCGTCAAGCGAGAATGTCTTTTGCCTAGACGTCGGCCTCCTTTCAAGTGATCCAGGGAACAGTAGATAGCCAATGGTAATCAAGTATTGCTAGGATCGGCTACCACCAGAAACTAAAAGTAATTCCAGTACGGCTATAGTAGTAGAAGTAGCAAGTGAATAGTTGGTAGTCAATAAGAACTTTGGGTTTAAGTTCACAGTCAAACCGCGGCGGCGTGATCTATGATTACGCACACGCTCTGTTTCGAGGTACGGAGGAGTACTGAAAGTTAGCTGCCGTTATTTCGTCGGGAGGATCTGTACAATATATCGCGGACATCTTTTGTAACGCGGCGCATCGGGTACGGTGTTGTAAGTCGCGGCGGATACCACTAACGGACTGGGATGATTTGCGGCTCTCTCAAAATAGCTACTAATGAGTGTCTTAACGTACTCCTAGATAGTTGACATCTCCAGGTCCCTATGAAGGTCGACTCTCCGGATGTACCAAGGGGCACCTACTGCCCTACGAAGAAAATGATTCTGTAGTTTTTGTAACTGTTTGAAGTTATGACTTGACGTATGCACGAAAACGGGACAACTATATTTCAGAATAGGACGGATACACATCTTATACAAAGTGAGCTTATGTCTGAAGAATATTTTATTTTCGGACAAACTAACGTGTGCACGCGACCCAAGACCATAACGGCCTGGTTTCGCACTCTATCAGTATAGGCTTTGAAAGTGAGGCGCCTATGTAATGTAACTCCATGGTATTTGACCTTAAGGGCGCAAAGAATCTCGATTTCGTACAGCCTGAGGGGCTTTAAGTATTTAGGTCGCGGACGATTTACGGGGTCGAAAAATATCATGACGTTCTTTTCGGGATTGACCTCTATTCGTCAATGACGATACACTTCACTGAGTGCGACGATGGCCCGATTGATGCGATTTCTAAAAAGTCCGGCTGCCAAGCGGAAGCGTAGATAACTGTATCGTCAGCATAACAATATACCTCGTTCCCTGGGGACCAAGGTAGGTCACTGATGAACAGGTTGAAGAGGGAGGGCGCGAATATGGACTCTTGGGGCACACCTGAATGTATCGGGCGGGGGCCTCATTGAAACTGCGTACCGTCGTCCGTATTGTATTGACGTCACGACGGAACTCGTACTAAAAACTAACATGTAATCTCTATTTTTCTACGGTCATAGAAACAACGATATCAAAGAAAAGTCGAACTACAAGAAACAACATAAACAAAATCAGAAAATAAATGTTATGTCTTGAAGTACATTGAAAGATGTCAATCTACATGTTACTCAGTATTGAAAATAATAAATTTCATAGCTATGTTATAGGAGCCAATATTCTACACTCCATTTTCTGTACAAGCCAGGAAATCCCATGCCCTCGCATATATTGTGCCTTCACACCTTCACACAAACAAACACTATCACTTATTGAACTACAAAGTTTTATTCTGATACCAATGAATGTTAATCAGAATGTCAGGTATTTTTTTAAAATATCAAGCCATTACTTATCGATGCAATTTTAAACAAAAAGAATATAATAATACTGTAATGCTCATTAAAAAGTCTCATCATATTGTTATTATTAACAGATAATAAACGTACATTTGAATGCAAAGATAATTATGAATAATGCTGCAACGCTTATTGTTGGCCAACTAACCGAATAGCCAACTAGACAGATTACACTTGGTTTGGTTTAAATAAATCAAAAATTTGCATAATAAAAGAATGTTTACAAATTATATAAATGTAATTATGTTAAACACTACAAATCAAGTCCTACCAGGATAACGACTCTGACCACCAGCGTTAGAGATGCAACGCTGGAAGCCATTCAAAGGGACTTCTATTAATAAAGAAGCTCGATGTATGAGGTAATGTGAAATGTTTGCTCGTGTTCGTAAACTGCGATAACTTACATTAGATTAGGATAGGAATAGGGTCTCTATACTGGGGTCAAGTGAGGATAAGATACTTGTACCTCGGAACCGCAGGGAGTGGACCCACAGGCGAATACAATTCCCTCGTGGAGCCTTAGCCTGTCTCCCAAGAGCGTTAGTGCGTGGTAAAGAGCCACATCCAACACGAGGTGACTATGTCTAGCAGAACACTACGGATCTAGGCTAGACAACCGATAAACACTCCTGGGGCTCGGTTCCAGAACCGGATCGGGACGTATACCCCGGCAGACGGCACCTCTCGCAGTACCCCTGTGGCTTATCAGAGGGGACAGAGGATGGGGTAAGGACGGGCCTGCTTCGGTTCGCCCGTTAGAGGGTGGAGGGAGAAAACCTCCTTAAAAAGTTACCGTGGGAGAAAACCACGTAAAAAAGTTACCGTGGGAGGAAACCACGTTAAAAAGTCACCGTGGTAGAAACCCACGTAAAAAAGTTACAGGTGGTTGTGATAGGAGAGGGTGACCCCTTGACTGCCAAACCGGACCAAGGAGGGAAGGGGCCGGGGACCTGACTTTCCATTGCACATTGGTTCAGTAGACGGGTAGGCAGCTTGACCGGGCTGTCGTCGCGGTCAGAACGTTTGTGCTGGGCCTTGTCGCCGGGGTGGCATGGTGCTTTCTTGTTCGATCCTATGCCACTCCATAGCGTGGCAAACAGTATTTCGGGGGTTTTTTTAGTCAGGAAAAGTCTGACACCCCACAGCTCCCCAGGGTTGTGGGTGTCCAATGAAGGATTTCTTCCTACATTAAAAAAAAGGGTCTCTATACTAGGGTATAGTAGAACATATTTAAGAGAAAGTATAAAAACGATTCGAACGAAGCGAATCGGTAGTTTCAATTTAATAAACGCCGAATAAAAGATTGGACTAATAATATGCACAACTCTAGATAACTAGTTTCAAGGTTAACGATAATAACAAACTAGATTGTAGTACCACGTTCAGTTAAATACATCTATTCTGGAAGACAAGACGCGCAGCCACTGCTTAGTGTATCATGTCAAGAAAAGTAGCAGTTGTTACTGGTTCAAACAAAGGAATTGGGTTCGCTATCGTCAAGGGTCTACTTCAGCAGTTTGATGGCGTTGTTTATTTAACTTCGCGCGATGAAAAACGAGGTAAGGCGGCCGTTGCTAAGCTGAATGAACTCGGTCTCTATCCTGAATACCATCAACTTGATATCACAAATAGACAAAGTATTATCGAGTTTAAGGACCACATAAATAAAAACCATGGTGGAATCGATATACTGATTAATAATGCCGCAGTATTAGGCGGTCTCGAGATTGACACAACTTACGAAGAAGACACACATATAGTCGACACAAATTATTACAGCATATTAACTCTCAAAGAAATATTATATCCTGTACTAAGGGATAACGCTCGGGTATTGAATATGTCTAGTATCTGCGGTCATTTATCGAATATAAAGAATAAGGACTGGATCGAAAGGCTATCTCGAAGAGACCTCACCGTGGACGATGTTAATGAGTTTGTGTCGTGGTTCTTAGACGGGAGAAAGAATGGCCGGTTTAATTTTGAGGACATAGCTGACGGTGGTACTGTAGCAGCTTATAGAATTACGAAAGTCGCACTGAGCGCAGTCACTATGATACACCAGAAAGAATACGAGAGTAAAAATATATGTATGAACTCGATGCATCCGGGGCTCGTGCGTACTGATATGACTAAAGGAGTCGGTTTCTACAGCGTGGATGATGCGGCGAAGGTTCCACTATACATGGTTCTAGAAGCCCCGGACAATGTGAAGGGAGCTTACGTGTGGTATGACGGGAAGATTCTCGACTGGTACGATCACACCGCTGATTATTATTTCAGAAGTGCTACACTCAAAAAAGAGTAATTTTAAGCAGTATAAATATTTTAAAAACTAATTATTATGAAATATTATTTTATTAATTGGGGTCAAAATATATTCATTATTTCAAGGCGTTTTATAGCTAGTGTTTTATATATTATTATATTTTTATTTATAATGTGTTTTTACCGAGAACTCCAGTTTTGTCGAGTTTGATAGTAAACAGTTTAAGGGCTATAGTGAAGACTTAACATCGTGTGAAATGTGACGTATTTCTTAATATTCCGTAGCTTTCCTAATACAATAACGACAGGGATAATAAATGCGATGTATTCGTTGACAACTTTATTCTGACTGATTAATAAAACCTACCCCCATAACAATGTTACCGTTATAACATACACCCCTACACCTAATTTACATAAAATAAAAACAACAAATCACTAATTTACTTTATAAAATATTTGACAATAGTAACAATCGTGATGATAACCTTAGTTATATAATTTTAAATCGTTAATAACTAATACATAATAGGGTCACCATATCGAACGATAAGATTGATTGTTCATTGGAGTCGAGTGGATAACGAGGGAGGTACATTATTTGAACTCTCTGGTTCTACTCTCATGTCACTACTATTACGCGTCCGACAGGGAAACCCCATTGTTTGAGTTTTGTTCCTATACCTAACCTGATCTATGTCTTTTAATATGTCCAGGTTGACCGTCACTCTAACTAATTATGACATTTCGTGAAACTTTAACATCCTCTATCTTTCCCATCTATTCCTTCCCCCATACTCTCTTATCCAAACCGGATTACCTATACTTAGCTTTCGATTGTGTCCACTTGCATTTTCGACTTGTTTCTGTTGTGCTAATTGCACTTTCATTTCTAATTCTGCTTCTGGCCGTAATAAATCTAATCTTGAACGCAAGGAGCTTTTTTGTAATAGCATGGCCGTTGTTTATTCGGTAGTGCTATGGATTGTATTTCGGTAGGCTATTAAATACGCCTGCAAAGCTACTTCCAGCTCACAACCTTCCACTCGGCCCTTATTGATTGCTCTTTTGCACAATTTAACTGCACCTTCCGCAGCTCCATTGGAGGCCGGATGATAAGCAGGCGTGAAAGTGTGAACTATGCCATTGTTTTTCATGAATGTGGCCATTTCCATACTGGTAAATGGCGGCCCATTATCTGACATTATTTCTTATGGAAATCCAAATCGAGCAAATGTTTCTGTCAAAACTCGAATGACTGCTGTTGCTGTGGTGTTCGGCATGTGAAACGCTTTTATCCATTTTGAAGAAATATCAATTAAAACAAAAATGATTTTTCGTATAAAGGGCCTAGAAAATCGACATGTAGTCGAGTTCAAAGTTCGAAAGAAGATAATACAATTTTTCCATCTTCATATATTCTTTCAAATATTGTATCTTTAAGCTATGGTCTTGTAAATACAGAATTAAATTTTTTTCTCGAGGTAACGGTAAGGAAACCAATCGAGTATTAACAATCAAAACCTTTATCTTACCCAGGAAATACAGTAATGCAATACTCAATGTAATACCGAAATGCTTATATGAATTGTCAATAGTTCGATGCGTCAAGCGGAATGTCTTGTGCGTAGACGTCGGCCTCCTTTCAAGTGATCCAGCGAACAGTAGATAGCCAATGGTAATCAAGTATTGCTAGGATCGGCTACCAACAGAAACTATAATGTAATTCCAGTACGGTTATAGTAGTAGAAAAATAGCAAGTGAATAGTTCGTAGTCAATAAGAACGTTCGGTCTATGATATTATTTCAAAAATCAAAATATACCATATTCTTCCAAAATTAAAATAAGTTCTACCTTACATCAGAAAATAAAGTATAATTGGATTTATTTGTAAAACAGTTATCTCCCTTTTGTGAATGTTACAGTAAATAAATTATGTTTTTATTACACAATGCCGAATTGTAATATTGTTGCGGTTGCCAGCTCTATTCAGAAATGTCGCAGTGAAATGCAATTTCAATAAACGATGTTCCTGCATTTTGTTTGACCTACCCTATCACCTGAAATTAAGTTATTTATGTTCGCTTCTGTTATTTAATCTATAGGCCTGAATAATTGCTTATCGACGGTAATATATACAATGAATTCTGATTAAGCTTTTATCCTCGGAAAGAATCCTTATAAATGGTGATTCTATTTATTATATTATAATTGCGTAAGTGTAATCACGAACGCTTATTGATCAGATTGACTCTAAGGACTGGCTGTATTTAATTTTTATATATATGTGTACATACACTTCTTTGCAAAAAAACGGGTACCTAAGGAACTTTATGTCCTAAGGTGGAATTCAGTTAGCTGAATTTGATTTCATTGTTCGACGTAGTCTGCGTACTTATCATGCTATAAATGGATATACGTACAATGAATTATATGCATTTTTTCATTACCTTTTAATGAATTCCATAAAACCGATATACATGTTTAAAAAATGAGATGCTGAGAGAAAAAAAATCAAGAGTATATTTAGTTTTTTTGTAAATGAAATAAAGTTACGAAGTGTAAAAGCCTAATAACGAGTGTGACCTGCTCTTACCAAAATCAAGGCTTCAATCCTTCTGGGTATGCTTTTCACGATAATTTAATAACGTTCCGATGAATAGGGAGACGTTTCCACTCTTCTACAATGACAGGTTTTAGCTCCCTGATGTTTTGTGGAGTAGGTTGTACTGATCGTACCAGTCTCTTTAGAACATCCCAGACATTCGGCAGGGAGTTGTATTGAGGCCAGGACTTTGAGCTGGCCAAACAAAACGACGGATCCCAACATCTTGCACGTACGTTTCTACGTCGCTAGAATAGTTAAAGCGAGCATTGTCGCCCATAAAAATGGAATCTCCGTCAAGAGCGATCAATTCGAGTTGTGCGTGTAAATTTAGGACTTCCTTTATGTACCGGAGTGCATTTAATGTTTAATTTTCTTTAAAAACTAACTTCGTATAATCCGTAGAATTAATTGCTGCCCTGAATATAACGGAACCTCTGCGAAACACACTTCCCGTGGTCTACGCAGTGCTTTAAAATTGTAATAATCAACAATAAACAGTGTTTCCCATTCGCGCCATTTTACAATAATTTCTTTTGTTTTGTTAGTTTTTTTTTTCTTTTGATATTTTTTTTATTTAAGACGTAAGGGATCTTGCCACGATGCTTAAAATATCATGTCAATATCTCGTCAAATTAATAAAACCTCTTTCTTATCATATTCATAGAAGTAGAGGAAAAAAAATCTAAAGTGCCCGTTATTTTGCAACAGTGTTTATATGGCAAAACTTTTCTAAATCTAGTGCTAGTATCAGTGTGATTTATCAGCTGAGTTTTTAGAACGTCTGCTACGACTATACTACAAAAGCGGTATTATTTGAATTAAAATATCACTTGGTAGAGATAAAGCGCAAATCCACGTCAATCAATTTGTACTGTGATGGGCTATTGATCGCGGTTGCATACTGCCAATCCGTCACAGAGACTCGTTTCGGAATTAGCCAGTGTGATAGTAGGTGGAAAATAGATTTCTTATTAGACATTTATTTATTTAAAATAGGTCTCCCTAAACAAAGTATTTCCGTATAATTCGCTTTAGGTGCTAGTGTATATATTTTCTTTGATTTAATTATGTTACTGACAGTAACACATAGTGTCGTCTCTGGTATGCATATGCTGTATTGTGAGTTTAAATTGTATCGAACGCAAATTAAATATCCATATATATTAAAGACAAACTTATTGAAGATGGATGGATGTCTGTTAGTCTATCACGCAAAAACTGTTGAACAGAATTTGATGAAACTTTACAGCAACGTAGCGTATACGACAGAATAACACATCGTAATCCTAATTGATATTATAAATGCGAAAGTGAGTTTGTCTATTTATTTATTCGTTACGCTTTTATAATCTAATTACTCAGACGAACATCATGAAATTTTGCAGACACGTTATCAGGAGTACAGAAAAGGACATAGGAAAGGACCTTTCGTCCCGGAAAAAATGTGCTATTGCCAAGAAATCTGTATTAAAAGGAACGAAGACACGAACAAAATTGATGAAGTATGTTATAAAGACATTATTTAAAATGCCCAAAATATTATGATAAGTATCAAGTAAGTTTGAAAAAGTCCTGCCTTTACCAGTGGCACCTTTAGTCTTTACATAAAATGGTGCACTTTTGAAAGAAAAAATAAAATTTAGAGAATAATAAGGAACATAAAGATTTAGAAGATTAGGAAAAAAAAACTGTTTCCCCGACGAATTCGAAGGTAGCCTACTGCCTATTACTATATTATACACAGGGTTTTGATTATCTATTAATATTAGTACTTAATTAGACTGTACAAACTGTGTTTTTTATCAGTTGTGTCACTGTCATAACACAAAGACTATCGTTGCCACCTACATATGACTGTTCCCAGTTTAGACAACTCTCAATTAGGTATCATATTTAAATAGTGCTATACACGTCTAAATGTTCCCAGATTTAAAGTTTCTTCCCCATGAGTTTTAAATAAACTCATATTGTTTATCGCTGTTATTAATTGCTCAAATTAAAACGAGGCATCGTAACTTAAGTTTGCTTAGTTGAAATTATGTTCGAGACAGCGCGCGTACTGAACTTGCTGCTGTAATGTTGTCAGCATCGAATCTGTAGGAGAATAAAGCTGCTTCATACAACAATGTTTAGACTGCAAACTTCCTTTGTTTACTCAGAATTTACGCGATGAGCGGTATCTGCCATAAATTTATAGCCAATTTTATTATGTAAATAGTTGTTTGTTCGTTATTAAATATCGAGGTTTTATACTTTACTCCTTAGCGAAGGTCGTCTCTCAAGGTTCCAAAATATAAGCCTTACGTTAAATTATCCTTATGGTTTTCCTTTACGTTGACTTATAGTTTTCAACTGCAGATTAATTCATCATCATCATCTTACCCTTATCCCACCTAAGTAGGGTCGGCACAACATGTTTTCCTTTTCCACTCTCCTCTGTCAGATGTCATCTCAGTATTCACACTTTTTATACACATATCGTTTTTCACACAATCCATCCATACCTTTTTCGGTCTTCCTCTACTCCTATATCCGTCCACTTTCAAACTCAAAACTTTTCTTGTTACATGACTTTCATCTCTTCTCATAATATGCCCGTACCATGCTAACCTACTACTCCTCAACTTCTCTGTCACTGGTGCTATTTTCAAACTTCCTCTGATATACTCATTCTTAATCTTATCCATCCTTGTTACACCACACATCCATCTTAACATTCGCATTTCTGCCACATGTAATCTTTTCTCATCCGTCTCTTTCGTAGCCCAGCACTCGGATCCATATAACACGGCTGGTCTTATTATAGTTTTATACACCTTCCCCTTGAGTTTCAACGGCATTCGTGGGTCACAAACCACCCCAGACACCTTTCGCCAATTCATCCACCCTGCATTTATCCTATTCCTCACGTCCTTGTCTATTCCACCGTCATTTTGGATTAATGAGCCGAGGTACCGAAAATTGGAGCAGGCTGGTAAAAATACACCGTTTAAGGTAATATGACAAAAACTGGATGGACCTCCAAAGTCACAGAACAAATGTTCAGTTTTCATCCCACTAATCTTTAAACCAAAATTCTCCAGTTTCTGTTGCCATTTCTCCAGCCTACTCTGGACCTCGGCAGCATTTTCACCAACAAGAACAATATCATCAGCGAATAGCATACACCAAGGTGCTTCCTCCTGTATGTCTGATGTTATTGCATCCATGACAAGAAGGAATAGATAAGGACTTAAAGCTGATCCCAACAACTGATCCCTAATCTGCTAACTGCAGATTAATTATAGAAGGATTTATTGATACATTTCTCAATGTAATTACAATTGATTTTCATTATTATTATTTTTTTTAGTTTATTCATTCTAATTTTTATTAGCACTATCATAACTTTAATTTTTTTCAAGTACTGTTAACTATGGAAAAATGCCCTGTGGCATTAAATTTGTCAGTGTATACATTACGAATCTCAGACCAGGCCCACCGGATCTTCATTCCACCGACTATTTTAATATATTTTTTCTGATTTCTAATTAAGGAAATACTTTTAAAAGTAGAAAACGTTATAAATTGTTAATTGTCTGTTATAGCTTATGTGATCGAAACAGTTATGGGCCTGAAGAGTCACTAAGCATAGTGCGCCACACCAACCACAAGATGCAACGACTACTCGATAAACGTTTCGAGAACTTTCTGTATGCAAGCAGCGCAAACTGATCCTTACAACTATTTTTGTGAGGGACCTACACACTGTGGACCTCCTGAAGCTTTAATCTAAACAGTCTATGAGATGTCAACCAATTAGTTTAGGTTTTCTTTTTATTTTATTCAGGCAATCATGGCTACCTACTTTTCTAAATCTATTGCCAAGTACACATACTCTGTTTCGGATGCTATTTTGTGCGAACTACTACCATTTTATATATCGCAACTTAACATTAGCCGAGATTATAGGTAAACCTATAAAGTATTAGTGAAGCAAAAGATAAAACCTTGGACAGAGATACCTTTACAGCAGATTTAAATTATAAAAGTGGGTCTGAATGAGTTGACCATGGTTGTCCTAACACATCGCCAATAAGTTATATTTCAGACTTTGCAGATTACAACTATAGTTAAAGAAAAATATACATTGACGCTTTGAAGTTTTAAAGTAGCTTAACCATCAAAGTGAGTCGGCAACAGAAAAACGAATAAGTGGGTTATTTGCCGAGCCGCCGCGCGACAAACTACCATTTCCTTGTTTTCTATTAAGATTCGTGTTCGAAGAACCCATTTCCTTATTTTCTTTATGCGTCAACACAATTCTGTTGACGTCTGTTTTAATTCGATCTATTGACTCGCAAATAATAGGAATTTGTTTCATTTCCTTACCTTCGTGTTCCAAAATAAATACAAAGAATAACAAAAAAAAACATTCAGTCATAATCGTTCACTCCATTAACTATATCATAGCGTATCTGTGGATAAATAAAAGAAGTCTATTTATTAACTTATTATTTTGTAAATTAAATTGTTTCGTTACCAAACAGGGTGCACTCTTAAAAATTAGGTTGAGGAACTCATTTCAGCGAGGCTTCGCAACCGAGCTTGGCTCGCGACCGAATAAATGTATGAAAGAACGGCCGAATGGGACCGGGTTTGGGGAATTAGTGCACCCTCGAGCGCGGATTAAATAGAAGAGGTCGTAATTAAAGCCGGGTGTAACTGTGGACCCGGATCAAATTACGGACAGAACTTTGCTGTTAGGGATGTGACTTTCCAAATGATTGATTTAATTTTCTCACTTTATTAGCGCTAACCCAATTAAAAATATTGGTCCACTACGACAGACCACACCCGTAACAAAATATGCAAAATTTTAGAACGTTCAACCACTGAGCATCACCGAGTTGTGACATAATACATTCCCATGGGCAAAGTAGCGTCCGTCGCGTTTTCTTGCCTAATACATATATAACATTAGTGTAGACCTGTGTAGTAGACAGGTACTTAATATTTCAATGAATCCACTTAAGGTATAGGCTAAGAGTTCGATTTCCGTTAAAGTTAATAAAATATGTAGACCGTTAACTGTAACCAATATTAGTTGGGTCCGATTTATGAATTATGGGATGCAGTTATGTTTGTGACAAAATAAAGCCACAACTGATTTTGTCGGAATGCCCAACACGATTATAATAAAATATATCATACAACCAAGTTTAGGAAAAAGAAAAAAACAAAAACTAAATTGACAAAATATATATATATAAAAGAAAAATTACCGTGAAAGCTTATCTTTGAGATAGTCTTCACAGAGCCCTGAAGCTAGTCGACGCGACGTTACGCGAATAACACTCCATGTAAACATAACTAAGATTACCTTTTCCCCCATTTAAATATGTACATTAATGTTTTCGGTCTATTTGATTGTACGCATTTTTATCTGTCATATTATTATATTTTCTATTTCTTTAACCTTGTTTACTTAATAAAGAAAAGTATTATTTACAATGAACATTATTAATAATTTTAGGTGATATTATTATCCCCAAATTATGTGTTTAAATTAATACACTAAGGATATCATGGTTTATTTAATTAAATTTCAAATTATGTAATTATATTAAAAATAGTAGGTTTCACATCACTATTGATGCAATGCCGTTGCGTTATTTAACGAGGTTTTAAAACAGAGACACAGAGCCGAAACAGTTTGAAGCAATTTGTGTTTTGACACAGAGTTTAACACCTCACGTAACGAATCCCTTATATTGAACTACAACTACATAACATTAAAACAATACATAGGATGCGTTAAAAATTTCTGGAACTAGTCACTTACATTAAGGATATTTTAAACCTAATTACTTAATTTGAAAATTAAACTCTTTGGATTTAAAATGTAGTTTGTTTCAACAACATTTGACAAACGAACTTTTGAAAGGGAACAACGTATATATTATGGGTCATTCTGTATACCGTCCTTACTTAGAAATAAGAGAGTTCTTCCCGTTTTCTAAAATTACGAATTATATAAGCGGTCAATAATTTTGAAACCCGGAAGAGGCTGTTGAAGAGTACATAAACTATGTTACTGAAGTCACCACGGACGAGAAGGCATAAATGTTTTCAAACATTGGTTTACTTATTTGAAAAAGTGTATTGAAGCTGCGAGAGAATATATTGAGAAACAATACATTCATTTTTGACCAGTTACAGTATTATTTTTTTATTCTTTCGGGAAAAGTTTTAGTGGTCCCCCCCCCCACGTATTCGACTGATATTTTATGACTATTAGCTTATTTCAATAAATAGGTGTAACTTATGGTATTAATGGTAACTTTGACGTTCATAAACGCCTTCTCAGGGTCTAAACTGAATAAAGTATTTTTGATTATGATTTTATATCAATGGTTATAAAATAAAGGGTAATTAATATCCACATATACTTTAACACGTTTATATGGAATGTTCTTTCCTGAAAATCCATGTCGAAGAATTTGCCTTTATGTTCCGATAGTTGAATTTGATAGCCTTTTAGGCTTAGTGTACATATAAAGATAAAAATAATGTTTATTCGATGTTTAATGTGAACAGAATTCCATAGACAGAAAAAGAAATCAACTTATCAATAATTACTATTAGTAGCAACCACTAAAATTATTAATTGTGATATACATATAAAAATAAATACCCTCATATTATCTCTGTTATTTTAAGAGATATCATCAAAATCGACAAAAAAGAATTCGTTGAGTTTTAATGAGAAACATACAAATGATGTTACTCAACACATTACCACAGCAATAAAGCTATCATTGAAATCGGAAGGCGTCATATTCGCAGTCTCGTCGTGGATACATTTTGTCAATATACGAATCAAAACAAGACTGTCACAAGACACGAGGCGTCACGTTGCGTCGCGTCGCTGGGACGTTCTAATAATATAAAAACAAAGTGTACCGTGTTCGCGCCAACACGCTCTACTCGTGCGAGCGCACGTAACACTTCATTAAATCCGGGATACGAAAGAATAGACGCTCAGTACAGTTACTATTTACCCGTTTTCATTTTCCTTTACGAGTATTTGGTTAAACGAACGAATATTTGTGTCTGTTATATATTTCTAAGTTTTATTACCAATTTGAACTCAGTACCATGAATAGCTGATAATACAGAACGCAGAGTTAATAGTTTATAGGAGTACATCAATTTCGCAGAGACATCGAGTCCCTATGTGTGCTTTATAGCATGTATGATGGCGATTCCAAGCTCGTTGGCTGGTAACTTCTCCACACACTCTAAAAAATCTAACCAAAATAGCGTCAACCGTAAGGTTCTCTAGTACTTTCATTATGTGGACGCTAGCGTTGTGGAATGGGTTGCTCAGTACGGTTTTCCTTAAGAATTATAACATCGGGCTTTTCAAAAACACGACTTGTAAGGTCAGCAAAATAGAACAGTGTTGCAATTATATTCGCATTTGTCTACGGCTCCTTATCCAACTCTAGCGGGTAACCGTCGCCATAAATCATCTTTTATAATTATGTTAAGAAATTACCATAATTAACATAAAAACGATAAAAGAAACACATTAAATATATTGTTATATTCACAATCATATTAAAGTAGACGCGGTGCAATTTACGTAGTTTCCGTAATTACTTAAAATCCCACGTAATCTCGAATAAATTCTAATATGACAGGAAGAATTCGCGGCACTCTCGTTTTGTCCCGGTGGAATTTTTTTGTTAATGAAGTCTCTAATTTTGACGAGAATTTTAATTACAAGAACCCGCGGGGAATTAATAGCTTTTGGATGAACTATGGAAAATATTTTACTTAATTGTACACGTTAACATTATAATTGCATTAATATTTGATTTACATTTTTTGTACCTCCATAATATATTTTATAGGCGCCTTATTATGCTAGTATTTTGTTTTGTAGCACAGTAACCTAGCAAAATAGCGAAAACCGTAAGGTTGTCTAGAATTTACAGCACGGTATTGCCTCAGGGTTATAACATGAAGCTCTTCAAAAAGGGATTGAAACAAATCTTCAAGGTCAATAACACACAATGATACTCATGGCGTTGCAGTTATCCATAGATGATGGTAACTATTTACCATAACATCTGGCAATCTGCCTGTTTGCGGTCCTTTGTTTAAATAAAAAAAAACATTAAGGTTGGATTATACAGTTGTTGCCTGAATGGTTAACAATGACAAGCACAAAGACATCGATCTGTACCTGTATCTGTTGTTAAGTTATGCTTGCAGGTTTATAGGAAAGTAAGGAAACGCTAGTCGGGAAATTGATTTGCATATTTATGATACCACAAAGAGGTATCAGGAACTTTTTTATCTATTACCACAAAACTGTGACTTTGAAACTCCATACGTTTCTTTTTTTTAGGAAAGGGAAAGGAGAGAATGAAGTGAAAAAATTTAAGGATTTTTTTTTAATTGCAGAATTACATTATTAGCATGAAATAACAATATAATGATAAAACTAAAGTGACCTTATACATATCAAATTACTTAATATTAACAAGAACATATATACTTAAAGTACAAACAGATATTTTTAAGAGTAGCTTGAACGACCTATTGTTACAAAGCTTGGTATTTATCGAACATAAAAATATTATATTTTATCCAATGATACTGGATTGTCATTGCGACTTATTAAATTAAAATGTCACAACATTTACTAATTAATTTGAGTAGATTTATGTCAGCAGTCGAGTGTTAAGCACATGATTCATGTCACTGTGTAAGGGAAACATAATGTTTTTATACAAAAGGTTCGACCCGCTCTTTTTGTAATACTTGTGGTGAATCCGAGTGTCCTTGATACGAGTGCACGTGTGTTTGTCCGTCCATACTTAAATAATTTGTTCAGTGAGGCATAGAGTAAAAGGAAAATTGAATTAATTTGTTAGAAATAGTTAATAAAACTCAATTAAAGTTTTAGAGATCCGTATGTAGTAATGTTAGGTATATCGTAAATACATATTTCAACTAAACTATTATAGTAAAATCATATAATTCATATTGTACTTGTAAAATAAGTATAAGCTTATAACATAACAAGCTGTGCCCGCAGCTTCACACGCGTTTGTTACGCATTATAGTATTTTTATCTCACAATTTAGTTTTAACACAAAAGTTAATTAAAATCAATTAGGTATAGGTAATCATCTCAGCCTATAGAGGTCCACTGCTGGACATGGCCTCACCACACGTTCTCCACAGTACGGTAGGTAAATATTGAAATATTTTATTAAATGTTATTGTTACGATTTCTAAATATAACCAATATATTTTTTATAAACGTACCAATACCAAAAAACAAAGCTTCACATTTATTAAAGTAGATTAAAATTATAAGTAATATTATTAGATTTTTACTTATATTAAGATATATAGAATTTGTTTGTGAAAACCGGCCTATTTACAACTTTTGGCAATAGTCGTACGCCAAGCGTAATTCATAGGGATGTAACGCGGTAAATGAACGGGAACACTTATGAAAATATCATACGGCGCAGCGTGTTCATCATAAAGACGCCTAAAAAGTTCTAATAAATAGAGATCACTCGTGTTGACCAAACGCTAACCATATTGTTATTTACATTATCTTCTCGTATTAAGCTCTTAGTCACTTCACATTACTAACTTTAGTAATTGCTTTTTAGAAATAGCTTATTATATCGTAAGTAACAAGAGTGTATTTTAATACGACAATGTGACGTCACCGTATTTGATGGTAATACTATATAATAATGAAACAACGGCGATTACCAAGAGATCTACAATCCATCAGCAGTCACCAGAAGCACAACAACACTAAGCCCAGTCAATGTAGCATTTATCGAACGTTAATCTAATTTAACATTACATTCATTTCGTAATAACCTTTATATACTTTAGAATCTTCTCAAATACTATAACTGTAGAAATAACGGCGTGTTAAGCCTGGCTGACTCCTTGTCAAGGCGAACTCGCAGCCCAGTTGCTAACGTGCCAACTGCCACTGACACGACTGGCGGAATGCCAGCGCCGCTAGTTCTCGACGCGTGATCACCAGCGTTTAATTAAATCCACTGGATTCATGCTGCCAGTGGTTGATTGTTCTAATGAACGACTTTAGGAATCTGCGGCTTCGAGGCTTTGTTAAGACATGGTTAGGCGATATTTTTTTGTTCATAACACTTTCAAATATTCTTTCGCAGATTTACACACAAAACTTAAAATTTATATTGCAATAAAGCAATGGGGTATGAAATTATGATTCCAATGAAGCTCAAAAACAAATCAAGGTTCATAGGGAAGTTGTTCCAAAAGTTGAAAATCAACGGACTAGCATCAATACACTCTGTCTCAATACCTTTTTTATTGGCTCGTTCGTGAATCTGTTTGCTTGTCAGTTGGTGCGAGAGGATAATCAAACTTTAGTTAAGCCCAGGAAAAACTGTTTTATTAAGCTATAACTGTCTTAGAATTAACGTTGATTTATCAACGCTGATTTACAAATTTACACTTTGTTGTATCAACTTCTATTCATATAATAAGAATGTAAGTTCAACGTGTCTGTACATTTTTGATTTTTGAGAAAAAAAATTGTTGCAGGTGTCTAAGAATAAGTAATAGAACTCATTTCCAGCACTGCCAAAAAATCGACACTCCAATCCTAGTCTTTATGTCGGTCTGCTCATTAATGTCTATACTACACATCAAAGGACCCGGTGTTATACGGACGGAACACACGGGCTGGCAGACTATTTCATAGCTTCATTCTATGACAAAGACATTATAATCATTTTGACTTGTGCTGAGAAATATTTTACATTAGAATTGTGACTACGACGCAAAAAGGGATTGGTACAACACGTTTGGTAAGACAATGTCCTTGTGCAACTGAAACATCACGATGATGTAGTAGTACAGTAGTAAGCTGTGCACAGATGGCCAATTCTTCAAGGTATCCAGGGTGAAAAAATACTATGTGAATCAGTCCCCGAGGGCCAGTAATGTAGTTTTCGTGGTGAAGTGGAAATGACGCTCCCCATGTAATTCCCACCCACTATATTCGGGCTATTGTGCATTGAATACAGACGTTGCCAACGAAAAACAAGGATATTCTTAAGTAAACTTGTTTTTTTTTAACATTCACCTTCTTAGGTAATTGGTCCTAATATAGACATTCTAAGCTGAGTTTCATAACAAGTTCTTCTTGTTTATAAGAAATTTCTAAACTCTAATATGGGAAGAAACTCAACATCAAGATCGAAACTTTCGATTGATAAGAACTGAAGACGAAATGATTACGTAATTGAGTGTGTTTATGTTCCAAAGTATCTAAGAGTTATAATCCGTTACTGTAACCTTAGCATAAAGAATATTTCATTCAATACAACAATCATAGACATCAGGAGTTGTCTCAAAATGTTGCTGGAACTATTTATTTAGAATTTTCAACTCAAATGATTACACGTCTTTAAGGGAATTTGGGATTACAATAGTATCGATTTACAAAGCATTGGAGCGGTCGGAGTCGATGTGGCTTTGCGCACATGTTCCCAGCGGGGCACATTAGACAGCGTCTGCAAGTAACGAGAGATCAGTGAAAAATCCAATCATTTAGCAATTCTACCTAAATTTTAAAGCTAATTGTACTTAACTAGTGAGTCATACAGAGTTTTACTTAAAAAAAGGTACGAACGTTTGATTTGCGAGAAATAGTAACGTTGTTATTATATCATTCGAAATACCAGAAAATATTAGATTATGTTATAATCCCAGATAGCTACATACTTACAACTGGATAACGAAGATGCTTCTAATTATATATACCAAATTAAGTGTATTTGTTCCACAAACCTTCGTACCAACAAAGTGCTTCCATTCTTTAGTTCTTGACTGTAACCACATCCCCGTGTAATTTGTGTAGCCAGTGTATGTGCTTCTAGTACTTTATTCTGTTAATATAACTAGATGCTTTTTATGCAAACTAATGTTGAATATAAATATATTAAGGCTTACCTTCATAGCAATAGTCTCAAGCATTATGTTATTCTGTAGTACGTAGCACAATAATTCAATGTCTCCAAAGATTTATAACTATGTAGCAAAATGTATATTTTATGTATACTTAAAATCAGAGACACCCAGTCATTACTTACAAGACAATAGTTATTATTTCTTGTTTATATTTAACTTCTACTTATCTCGTAGAAGTGTATAATATTATGAAACAGACGTACACCATATTATAAGATAAACAAGACAATTTAGTATTTAGAATATTTACTTTGATTGCATATAATCGCTTCAAAGTGTGTGTTGGAGCACAGTCTGGCGTGTCGTGGCGTGGGTCTTAACGTCGCGTCGCCGCAGTCTCCGAACCAGTACAACTGGAATGATGGATAGTTCCCCGCACATAATGCCTCTCACAATTTATACCGATCCGCGGGAATTGATTCCGCTTTATCGCTTTCTGTTGCGACAGTACGGCTGTACGGCGCCCGAGGGAATGGCGCGGATGTCGATTTGGCTGAATTTGCCTGAACGTGTTATATGGAATGTCATTATTTATTTTGATGACGCGCTCGTTGCGAGCGGAATTATTGAAGATCGTGAGAGATGCGAACTGAGACCAGAGGATTGGGTTAATTTTCTAAAAATAAATGTGTCACCTTTATGCGGCCTGTCTGTATTCATATTTTCCTTTACATATTTCCAATAATAAAATACATTTGGAGCTTCAGTAGATGCCTTTATAGGTAATATATGAGTATTTGAAAACACTGGGCCATTTCGTATAACCGGGTGGTAGGACGAGACAATTGTGTCCGATTCGCGGTCACCATACACCAGATAACTGTTACTTAATTAGCCGCATCGCGTTCCGAGAGGAGCTGATTTCAGTGATAAAAGAGGATTAGACTGGACTGGACTGCATCACTGCTACTATGAATACAGTGAATATCTTTGGTTTATCACGTTACGGGAATAAAGACTTGCAGGCTGACATGCCAGCAGCCACTATGTTTTCGAATTTCACTGTGCTTACCATCAGTTTCATTGCTTTCGCTTTGTCTTCTTTCAATTAAAATAATAACAGCTCGGTTAGATAGTAGCTGAAGAACATTTAAAGGTTATTAGCTAGTAGCTTGAACACAAGGATGTTCACTAACAGTTGTTCAGTATGAGCAGAGGTAGTCCGCTATTGATTGCGAACTATCTTTATGTTTAGGCTACTGCATTTAAAAACCAGTTCCTGTTCTAACGTTAGCTTGTTACATCATCCTTGAATGTCAGGTGTGAGTAAAATACTAGACGTGTAATTCTGTACTTCAAAAATGGCCATAACGTATTATTTTATCTTTAACTAGCGGCCCACGTAAGTACGTATGTGTTTTACATTATTTAAATTGTATTTGAAGTCGTTTATTTATTTTGTATTTTTCTTGTAAATCTTATGGAGACATGATAGCAAGTATATTGTGAGATCCGACCTCGCCGACCACGTAGTTTTTGAGACATCTGAACGTGTTACAGATTTTATCATGAGTTACCAGTAAATGCATACAGACATTCTGGTATAATGTGTATTAATGTTTAATGGCAGGTTATTATTGTACCAAACAATGTTTGGGAGAATATTTATGAATTTTCGGAAGAAATTATCGAAGAATATGATAATAATATGAAGTAATTATGGAAATAATTATCTTCAGTATCTGACTGTCAAGAAGTTTTTTCAACTAGAATACTATTCATTTGAACCTATGTGATAAGCAGAAAATGATAAAAATTGTATTGCATAACATGTTTACGTGCAAATGTAATTTAAGTATGAAATAATGATATTGCGTTGTGAGAAACATCAAAGTTTTAAATACTGTATCTGATATGAAATTAAAATGTTATCTCGAAATTATTGTAATAACACTTTATTTATTTACTTGTTAAATGATAATAAGCCGTAATATAGAGTCGGAAGGTTTCGATTCTCGTACATGAGTGATTTTAACGTGATAATGGTAAGACCTAATGATCTTTCTGTTAAATGATTATATATATGTGTGTGTAAATCAGCTCTTTACTTAGCGCAACAGAAACTGCGCTTAGTATAAAATGAAATGGTCATATGTTGTGTCATTATGTACTTTGATAGCATTACCTCACTTGTCAAACTGTTAGCATTACCTTACCTGTCAAACTGTTAGTATTACCTTACCTGTCAAACTGTTAGCATTACCTTACCTGTTAAACTATTAGCATTACCTTACCTGTCAAACTGTTAGCATTACCTTACCTGTTAAACTGTTAGCATTATCTTACCTGTCAAACTGTTAGCATTACCTTACCTGTCAAACTGTTAGCATTACCTTACCTGTCAAAGTGTTAGCAGTACCTTACCTGTCAAACTGTTAGCATTACCTTACCTGTCAAACTGTTAGCATTACCTTACCTGTCAAACTGTTAGCAGTACCTTACCTGTCAAACTGTTAGCCTTATCTTACCTGTCAAACTATTAGCATTACCTTACCTGTAAAACTGCCGTTCTCTATAAAAAAAGTCAAACATTTTTCCATGAAAAATACATATTTAAATAGTCGAAATACGGCGCCATTATTATCGACGTGCTTTTAGTTGTCTTGACGTTTTTACTATAGAAATTGTGGAAGCAGGAATCAATAAAAGATTTAAAACATTTTTTTCCACATTAAGATCCCTCTCAGAATTCCCTTATTTGTGTGCGCATTGAAGAAGTTATGGCGGGCTTTGTGGCGACTTTGTTGTTGTTACTCAATGAATTCATATGGAACCCACTTTGTCAGCTATTTTACCTCTCAAGTTTGACGTAAATACTCAGTATTGTTTAGCATTTGCCTTGAAGGTTGCTGCTTCTGTTTCCAAAGTGTTTTAAGATTAATATGCTACCAATACTACATCTATCGTTATCGATTTTCAACTGTGGTCGCCCAGTAGACTAATTGTTGACGTTACAAAAACGGAACCGATTCAACCAATAACATATCGTGTTTTTACTTGCGGATCTTGACCCATACACGTCATGGACATTGCGTGCCATCGTCCGTATTGTATTCGCCACGACGGAACTCGTGTTGAAAAATAATACGATATTTCTATTTCATTCGCGCCAGGAAATTTAAACCAATGAATCAGTTCTTTAAAAGAAATATTATGCCTTGAAGTACAATAAAAGATATCGATTTTCATATTAGTCAGTACAAAAGATACTCAATTTCACAGACATGCCACATACATATATACCACAAATAACATTCTATATTCCATTCTCCGTATAAGCCAGGTAATCCTATGCACTCACCAACACCTGCACACAAACTAACTCTATCACTTAATCAAGAAAATAGCTTTGTTTTGATTTCGATAAACGTTCATTAGAGAATTGTGTGGGGCACATCCGCGAAACATAAAAAATACGCTATTAATATAAGATTTATTAATATTGAATAATTACATTTAACTTATATTAATGATAAAACTGAAAGGTGTCTACAGCTCGAGGTATCAGACGATAGTGGCTTCAAATCGGGATTCAATGTATGAGGTGATTCTCACGATCCCACGGCGGTGACGAGTCTTCAGTTCCTCGTATTGTCGCGTTACGCTGCCGGTAGCCGATAAGTCGGAATGGTTATACCATAAACGTGACTTACACCGCAACTTAGCTGTTTTCTGTGTAGTGTGACGGTGTAACAAGAGTCTCAGCTATATTGAATAATAACAAGACTTTATTTATCAAAGCAATGTTCATTAAAAAGTCGCATCATATTGGTATTATTACCAGATAATAATCGTACATTTAAATGCAAAGATAAATATTAATAATGCGTCAACGCTTAGATTTGGCCGACTAACCGAATAGCCGACTTAAGAAATTACATTTGATTTTTTATCCAACGTTGCATTCATCGATTCGATTGTCCGCTAAAAAGTTAGTCGTTTACGCCATTCCGTCTCGTCCGGACTATAATCAGGTCGAATCAATAAACCTTCTGATTTAACCGAGTGCATTATTTTATCACCACACACTACAGCTAGAAACTAGATGTTTATTTGTATATTTACAATTAATAAAATCCTGTTATTTTTTTTAAGCGATTGGTGGCATACGTACGTGCAGATCACCTTATGGTAAGTTATCACTACCGCCCATGGACACTTGCGACAAGGAAGGAATCACAGATGGGTTGCAAGCTCTCGAGAGAGGAGTAGGTCAGTAGGTCATTACCTGAAGACATACGAGTGACATTGGCCTGGAAAAGCCACTGCTGGGAGTTCATTCCAAAAAACCGACATACGTGGAAAAAACGCACGAGAAACCCGCACAGTAGACGACTTCCAATCATCTAGATGGCATAGATGGAATTTCAATTTGTGGCAACTCGTATGGTAAAGGAACCTTCATGTATTTACTAGTTGTAAATTATTTGTTAACAAGGCGAATATACAGGATGGAATTTTTTAATGCCACCTGGAGGGAAAGTACCCTAAATAATAGAGATAGCAAATTTTACTCCAAAGAAACATTTCTTCATTTTTGAAAAGAAATAAAACTGCATTCAAAGATTTTCGAAAATTCTCTTGCTTCAGCCGGGAATCGAACCGACTAAAATCTGTAAAAATGACATCCTGTAATTTTATTGCATCAATCGTTAGGGTCAACCACAAGGGTGAAATCTCACTAAAATATACTTGGTAAATGTATTTTTATTTCCTTTCAAAAATAAAGGAATGTTCATTTGGGATAACATTTGCAATCTCTATTATATAGAGTAGGTGGCATAAAAAATTCATTCTGTATATGTAGACAAAGGTGCAGCCGGCGAACACTATATAGCCACAATTATTTCTTGATGATTTTTTTAAAATAAATTATAGAATTTAGCGTTACACCACAATCTCACCTAATATAAACCGAGGATATAGTTAAAGCTGATAAGTGCCTTAAACTTAGGTGAACTGGCTCTCGAGTGCTGCTCCAGAACACACCCATAGTTGTTTGAGGTCGATTATCGATTTGAGTAAAGTCTTCGGATTTATCACGGTGTTTTCCTTCAGCGAAAGTCCGGACTCATTGTTAAGCGTTCGAACCTACGTCGATCGCCTCGTTCAAACACTCTAACCACAGCACCATCATCGTTACATTAAAAATTAAATATGGATATCTAAAGGACTTACATTATCTAAATATTACCAGTTATAGTTTTTATGTTAGTTCGAAGTGTCGATGATAATTTGAAAAAATACTCGGTAATGTGTTGAGTGTTGAATCATATGTCTAACATAGAATCGTTCATTGGTCATAACACTAATACAATTTCATAAATGGACAATTCTTTTCAATTATTGTTAAATGTTTAGAAAAATAGAAATAAGTATATAGTCATATTAAATAAATGTAGATTAGACAAAGATAAAGAATAAAATATTATAAAAAGCAACGGAAATTAATGAATTATAATTTGATGTTGTAATGTTTACATTAGGTTTACCTTTTACATATAATTATAAAGAAGTCATATTTACTATGAATTTTGATAATATTGAAATATAAACAAATAAATCGTTTTCCATTCGGTTCAGTTATCTATGCCTTTGATAAGATAAATACTCGTCGTATGATGGGATATGAAATGTTTACTCGTGTTCGTAAACTGAGAAAACTTACATTAGATCCTAGTCAAGTAGAAATTACAAAAGCGAATAGTCGGTAATATCAAATCAATAAGCGCCGAATAAAATATACGACGAATAATCGGCACAACTCTAAATAACCAGTTTCAAGGTTAACTGATAATAACAAACTAGATTGTAGCTACCACGTTCAGTTGAATATATCTATTGAGGAAGACAAGACGCGTCGCCACTGCTTAGTGTACTATGTCGAGAAAAGTAGCCGTTGTTACCGGTTCAAACAAAGGAATTGGTTTCGCTATCGTCAAGGGTCTACTGCCAGAGATTTGATGGCAGTTGTTTATTTAACTTCGCGCGACGAAGCACGAGGTAAGGCAGCCGTTGCTGAGCTGAATGAACTCGGTCTCTATCCTGAATACCATCAACTTGATATCACAAATAGACAAAGTATCATCGCGTTTAAGGACCACATAAATAAAAACCATGGTGGAATCGATATATTGATTAATAATGCCGCAGTATCGGGCGGCCTCGAGCTTGATAAAACGTACGAAGAAGTAAAAAATATAGTCGACATCAATTATTACAGCATATTAACACTCAAAGAAATATTGTATCCTGTACTAAGGGATAACGCTCGGGTATTGAATATTTCTAGTGACTGTGGTCATTTATCGAATATAAAGAATAAGCACTGGATCGAAAGGCTATCTCGAAGAGACCTCACCGTGGACGATGTTAATGAATTTGTGTCATGGTTCTTAGACGGGAGAAAGAACGGTCGGTTCAATTTTGAGGAGATAGCAGACGGTGGTACTGTAGCAGCTTATAGAATTGCGAAAGTCGCGCTCAGCGCAGTCACCATAATCCACCAGAAAGAATACGAGAGTAAGAACATATGTATGAACTCGATGCATCCGGGGCTCGTGCGTACTGATATGACTAAAGGAGTCGGATTCTACAGCGTGGATGATGCGGCGAAGGTTCCACTATACATGGTTCTAGAGGCCCCGGACAATGTGAAGGGAGCTTACGTGTGGTATGACGGGAAGATTCTCGACTGGTACGATCACACCGCTGATTACTATTTCAAAAGTGCTACACTTAAAAAAGAGTAATTTTAAACATTATATATATTTTAAAAACGAATTATTATGAAGTAATATTTGTATTATTCTATTAACTGGGGTCACAATAAATTTATAATTTGAAGGCGTCTTATAGTTGGTGTTTTATATATTTGTAGGTTATTATTTTCAATGTGCTTTTATATATATTTTATTGAGAAAGAGTGGTAAAAGCAACAGGCCTCGCGCTATTGTGTTCCGGTCGGAAACGCGTCGTCGCCAGTTCAAACTCACACATAAAACGTTTCGACATGCCCTCAGGAACCGTTGGACGGCTAGCCCGAGTACTCCAGTTTTTTCGAGTTTCATTGTAAATAGTTTAAGAGCTATAGTGAAGACTAAATGTCGTGTGACATGTAGTTAACAAGTAGTAGATAAACTTTGTAAAATTAAACGAAATGTTGTGAAACCAATTCTCAATATAAGGTCAGTTGAAGATATCAACATGGTATTTGATCATTCAAAGGCTATACTGGAGGAATATTAATTCGATTGCAACAGGTTCCAGACATTGAATGTATTTAGTATAATTTTTAATCATATTATATAATATATTTATTTGTATATATTTACAACACAATCACAGTTTAATAGAATTAATAGACATATAATTGTTTGTAATCGCTAATGTTTTGGTCGGCGTAGGTGATCAGGTACTTTCAAGTTTCAGTAGCGATGTTCTCATATCATGATGTTTCCTTACCTCTTTAAAAATACCGTTCATTAGTTGACGCTGTGACGTCACGTACACACCTTCAAATCGCCGCGAGTTCCCTCGTGTGGGTAATGTACTTTCACATTTTATGCAGGTCAACATGATTAAGTAGTCGCTGTCTTTTTTGGGCTTTAATTTTGAAACAATGCGAATAATTTCAATTAAAATAACTGTAATGCTTCGTATAGCCAAGGAGTTTTATTATTGTTTTCTCTTGTAATTATCACTTTACATATATAATAATACATGAGATCTGATTTGGCGCGGTTAAGGCATAGAACAGTCGTTGTCGGTTATGCTCGCTGTGGTAAATATATAAAATTCATATATTCGATATTCACAATTATAAATAATGCACAAGCATACGACGACACAATTCTACGTATACCTTATAATTAATTCAAACCAATTATCAAATTTAAATATCATTTCAAAACAATTCATGAGATGAAACCGGTCCTCGGTGATATAAAAAAATTAAGAATAAAATATCCTATACTCGTAAGAAAAGAATATTCACGTGAGTATTAACGTGAGCACTAATAAAGTAACGAAACCGGTACATATGAATAATTCACGTCACGAATTAAAACTGGAGTCGACTTTTGTTCTATTTACATTCGAATTATAAAGTTTCCCCAACGGGAGAGAGGGCGCGGCCGTCGCGCTACCACTCGCCTGTCCCGTGTGGGATATATTGAATACGTAAAACCCGCGGAGTTTTCAAGTCAAATTTGTAAACATACTTATTGGTATTTTACTTTGGTCTATTCCTATTGAATAGTGAAATTAACTCTAAGCGTACACAATTAGAACATAGGTTGTCGAGAAGAAATGTTCATTCATTACAATCCTTTACAGCGCGTGAAAACTACACTAAGTATGACCTATTAATTACAGTTTAAACAGTAGACGATATCGGTACATGACATCTCAAGAAAATTTATAATGATTACAGATACGATTAGTTTGGCAAAAAACAATCGTATTATATTTTATTTTTATGTAGGTGCTTAATAAATACGCAGAAAATACAATGTATCTTTATGTCGTCGACGTAATTTTGTGATATAAACGTTTTAAAGAATTTTAACATATCAAATGTTGTTACATTCGTGGTAATTACGGGAATGAATTAGTATTTAAGTATAACTTCTATGATCAAAAATATGCAAGAGTTAAGATCTAACAGTTTACCTTCAATTTTCTGATAAGAGCTAAGCAATACTTGTTAGTATTTACATAAGCAGAAAAATAGATTATAAGTCGGTTAGAAGGCGTCTTGGAGGAACAGTAAAGAAGAAAGTTCTGATGACGTACGCAATAATCTCCCGTGTGTAAATAAAATCGAGTAGCAGTCAAGTGCGAGCGCATTGACGTGTTGTGTCGTCGAGTGCGAGACACGAAATTGGATGGGATCGGGGCCCACTGTTGGGATTATAAGATCTCTACTCACAGTGAAACTGATGTGCCTCATATCTACATATTAATTTTATACAAAATAATGCTGCGATGTCTTTGAAATTCGATTTAGAGTAACTCTTAATTATAAATAAGATTTTACATTAAGTATAAACCACATAATTCTGATAAACTTGAATAAATAAGTTATTTTATTTGAACATCACCTACATTTCATATGAAAACATTGTGAAACGCAGACAATTTATTCAGTAAATCCTCATATGCGGAGCACTTTGCACAATATTTCGTATGCACGGTAAATTTAAATGTTTTCCTCCGCCGTGAGTTAAGGTCTGTGCTCTGCGTTACCTACTTACTCTTCTTTTATTTATTTCGATTTTAATGTACACTTCTGTGTTGTTATAAAAGTTATTTGACTCAAAATTTTATTTCCCCTTTTCAATCTAATCTGCAACACATAATATAGTTTTAATTAGGAATTGTTATTTGAATACAGAATATATTTAATTAACCGATTACTTTAGAATATCCATAAAACCATTTGACAATTAGATAACAAATGTAGAAAATTAAATTCGGGCCTCCTCCTTGTTATCTAATACACGTAGCAAGGATATTCCTACACTGTAGTTTGAGCATTACTGCAAACATTTTTGGGTTTTTTTCTGCACCGCTTGAAGTATATAGCAATCTATCGGATTTAAATCTGGTGCAATTTTGCCTAAAGTTCGTACAGTTTTGCGAAGAAAAAAACCTACGGAAAAAATGGTAGTGCGCACAGGCAAATGCACCGCTTCACGGAGCACATATTCGCAAACCCCAATGAAGACTCAAATCTCGAATTAAAGCCTAAGAAACCTAAACCGAATGGATAGGGAGTTTCTATTCCTTGGGTCTCACAAGTCAAGTACCTGGGTGTCACTCTCGATAAGAACCTCACATTTATGCTACACATCGATAGAGTGTGGAACTAGGCCGATATGCCTATGCATTAAATGCATTTAATGTAATACAAGAAGAGCAAAATATCCCTCAGATATTAGCTCACGCTTTATAAGACATGCGTCCTTAAAATAAGTACGTAACATACAGTTGTCCTGTCTTCGCTCATATTAACATATGAGAACTAACGAACTCCGCTTTTATAAGATGCTGATTTTACAAGATCGCTTCTTACGGAAGGTAGATGGCACCCTTTGGTACGCCAGGAAGATTGGCCTCTATAAGGCATTAGAGTTTCCGTCGATTTGGCCGTGTACCTCACGATCAGTTATTTTGAAAAGGTCACGAACCATTCCAACCCGTTAGTTAGAGAATGTTGGCCTGCAATGTTTACGAGTGGCGCAAAAAATATTTAAAAAAAGGGTTCCTGCGACATGGTTTTGATGCGTTACGACGTCTAACGCTCAATAATTATTTTGCTTTTTTTGTATTTGTAATTGTATTTGAACAGTATTCAAAGGGACTTCAATAACTTTGTTGAATTGAGTGTTGTGAGTGGAAAAGTTGCGACAGCTCCAGCCTTTAAGTTTCCAATTGTACACTCATTCCTCCATACAATTAGACAATACATACAACTACACCCAGTTCACTGGAAACAACGAGAACGCCGACGCGGCGCTAAAAAACAAGTAAGTGAATTTTGATGCAACTAAAAATAATAAAGTGTGCTGTGTATCACAGTCTTCACTAGGGTTGGTCACGACTCCGAATTGTATTATTGAAGGGCTCAGCAGCAATACGGTTATGTGGTAGTGACTATCTCCTACACCGTTACTTGTCCGGAATAGGGCTTAGTTGTCACTCACGTGTTCAAGTTGGTGAAGCTGATATACTGATACATATTTGTGTCTCTCAACCTTCTATATGTATGAATGGTTAGTAGTAGGTTTATCTTAGATAGATTCGCAATATTGCATTCAAGACACTCGCCACCATTGTTCGTCGACTATGGTATCCTTGAGCTTGTTTCCATACGCTGAGTGTTTTAAGCGGACGTCTTAGTAGTCCAGTGAAGCTGTAAATAGCCGTCCGGTCAATAGCGTTAGTCAGCTTAGAAAAAAAAAGTATCTAACAAAAAACGAGCTTAAACGCATTCTATGATTTTTGATTGAGAGCAATAGTGAGGGAACCATATCGTGGAAGAATATTCGAGAATGCTTCTAAGGTGTTATAAAAGTAAGATAAGACTGTCCTTATTGCAAACGGTCGTGATGTATATGTAATAAATCCTAGTACTTTGTTAGCTCTCAGTACATTATTACGTATCAGTTGTCAGAAAGACAAAGAAGAGTAAAAAATAATACCTAAGCTCCAGATAATTATATTAACTCTATTCCTGATTATTAGAATAGGCTGAAACTTTTAACATGATCAGTCTAAAAGTGAGTAGAAATATATCTGACTTGTTCTTACTCTAGAAAATTGTGAATGGATGCATTAATAACTACTTCTAATTGATACCTTCCATTCGAGGGTTGCGTAGGTGTATAATAGCGATATAATATGTATGGCTTATAATATATACCGAGAATGCGATGAACAACATAAATATATTTCCAATTATTATTATACAGCATGTTATTATTTTCCCTATATATTTATTTTAATATATTAAATGTGATGCTCGTCCTATATTGTATTGTAATGTTATGTCAATGTAACAACTTACTATGAAACCATTTTCTTGGTCTGTTAAATATGTAAAATAAAATAAATAGTACGTACACTTAGTGTTGCAAACTATATTCTTTCATATTGAACTCTGGTTCCATTCAATTTATATTAATAACAAATCATTTTTATAATTTTATAACTAATTTTGTCGGATGATCTAATAACGTTGCAATTTTCTTCACTGAATTTTAAGATATTATAAGCATAAAATTCATAAACATAATCTTCAAGCATTTTTTTTTTAATTATAACCTTTTGTTGAGAATCGTTTATTGACTTACATCAGGAAGGTACATTAGTTATTACCCGCTTGTTATGCCTAATGCCGGTAAAGTGCGGAAATTCAGGACAGTTTTATATCAGTTAGTACATCAATTACACATTATAATATAAAAATGTGTGCTTATTCAAATAAAGTAGTTGATCCACGACGTATGGCTACATATTAGTACTGTATTTAGTGCTAACATTATACATTAAGACAAAGTTAGCACTAGGCCTTCTATGCCTAGAGTCCATCGCTGTCGGGTCGAGTATGAGGTATCTCGGCCTCCTCCTCGACAGTCGATGGACGTTCAAGGGACACTTCCGGCAGCTGGCCCCCCGTTTAATGGGAGCGGCGGGCGCGTTAGCCCGTCTGCTTCCCAACTTGGGGGGGCCCAACTCCGCCTGCCGGAAGCTGTACCTGGGGGTCGTGCGGTCCATGGCCCTATACGGGGCACCCGCATGGGCGTGTGGCCTGACGGCCGTTGGCAGCGCCCAGCTGCGAAGACCGCAGCGCGCGATGGCCGTCAGGGCCATCCGCGGGTACCGCACGATCTCCTTCGAGGCGGCCTCCCTTCTAGCCGGATCCCCACCCTGGGACCTGGAAGCGAGAGCCCACGCGTCTCTGTATCAACGACGCGTGGAGGCGCTGGAGCGGGGCCGGAGACTCGCACCTCGGCAAATCGAGGTGCTCCGGTCCCAGCTCCACCAGGTCCTAGTCATCGAGGAATGGGAACGACGACTTGAGCGACCGAACTCGGGCGTGGCTACCATAGGAGCCATTCGGCCGGTTTTGGCTGAATGGCTCACCAGGCGGCATGGCACCCTGAGCTTCCGGCTGACACAGGTGCTGTCGGGGCACGGCTGCTTCGGCAGCTACCTGTGTCGTATCGGCCGGGAGCCAACGCCAGGGTGCCATCATTGTGGCTGCGCAGAAGATCGTGCGCAGCACACTCTTGAGGAGTGTGCCGCCTGGAACGAGCCACGTCGCGAGCTCGTCGCGGCCATAGGCCCGGACCTCTCGCTCTCGACCGTCATCGTCAAGATGGTCGAGAGCGAGGCCGGGTGGATCTCCGTCGCCTCGTACTGCGAGCGAGTCATGCTCGCGAAGGAGGCGGCGGAGAGGGAGAGGGAGCGGACCACCAGGCTCCCCTCCCGCGGTCGACGAACACGGCGGCGACGGGTCGGCGACGACCTCATGCCGCCGTAAAAAGGGCCTGTGGGCGACGGGACGGGCGGGCACGTCCGTCGCCCTGAGCAGAGTTAAACTGCACAGGCCCGCGTGGTGGAGGCGCTTGTGCCGAGCGACTCCCACAGTTCGTCGGGGGGGGCTTAACACCCTCCCCCCCCTGAGGGGTCTGCCATTTTGACCCCTCAGACCGCAGACGGAGCCCCTGTTGAGGGGCCGACACCTGTCGGGGAGCAGAAGTAATGCCATTGGCAGTTCCTGCTCCCCGGCCCAATAGGTGTGTGAGGCACCGTGGGGTTTTTAGTCCGTGGAACTCGGACATAACCCACCCCCCGCTGCCCGATGGGGTGGGTATCCGTTACGGATTTTCCCCACGTAAAAAAAAAAAAAAAAAAAAAAAGGCCTTCTATGCCTACTTGAAATTGTTTCCGATTCTACGTATATACTTTTTTATATAAAACATTAAATGTATAATATACTGTATTCGATTCTACAAATTTAATTTCATCTATCACTATAAAATCTACCATATTATTTTATGTTTCTATTGAAGTTAAACATAAAATATTTAAGTATAAAATACATTTATACTTGATTTTTACAAAAACACTTATAATTATAATATATGTAATATATTATAAATTGAGACCATTTAAAAATATGTGAAACTCTGACCATAATACACGAGAGGGAAGAAAAGTTAATTCCGTTCTCGAGCCATTATGAAAGTTAGATGGCATCTTGTAAGGGGAAGATAATGAAATTGTCAGTAGTAAGGAACTATTAGCAACTGGAAGTAGAGGACGCGCTCTTTGCGAAACAAAGGTGAGTTGGAAAGTTCTAGTTGTTAAATTTCACGACAAAAATGCTTTGTAAAAAAAGATCCTTAGATATTAAATATCGAGCTGACATATTGTCCAGAACATAAAACTTTTACATTAATATTGGAGTTATAAATTAATATTTAATACTCTGCAATTATAGATAATACGAGTAATATGGTCAATTGTTTTTGGATTCGAATTCATTTCATTCAATTCAATTACATGTTTTCATGTAACAGTAATTTTCCTAACTGAAACACTTTGGAAATAGACTTATCAGTACGGAAAACTAAGTCTAAGATACTATTTCAAAATAAATCAACACATTAACGTCGTGGCTTAATCAGAAGAATTTAGATTCGATACCTGCAGGTTCAAATCCAAGAGTGTAACAACGAATTTTTCGGAATTCGGGTACATTTACTCTTTTAAATTGGTGATAGTATGAATGACGGTGGCTTAAATCTATAATACGTCGTCGGTTTCCGTTGCCGTTGCCCAACCTCCCTCGACAAGGAACCGTTGGTCCAGCGGTGAGAATCTTCCGGATGACGTTAGAATTATAATTTGGCATTACTGTAAAAATTGGGAAAAATAAAACAGCCAACCGAATGTAATGAAATATTAAAAAGTTAAATGTAACTTAGTAGGTACTGGAATAAATAAATTTTATTAAGGATTGACAGAAAATTGCTCTTGTAAGAGGTACTTTAGTTATTACTTTAACATCAATTGTTTAAGAACAGTTATTAATTAATTAAGTTTCGTTATTAACAGCTTGTTCGTATTGTACGTCGGACGACATCATGAAATTACGACGTTAACAAGATATATGAAAACTGCAAATTAAAGAGAGAAAAAGTCAAAATAGTGTAATCAACTCGTCTGAACATTTTACTAACATGAAATAAGATTTCCTAATGATTACTTACAAAGTGTAGGGCGTTTATAATTTACTAACTATACCCCACGGTATCACTCGAGTTTCATTTTTCAATTTACAAACTACTGTCAACGGAGTTGAGCCAGCTTAAAGAAATTCTGTGTACAGTACCAGTCTTATGTAAGAAGCTGATCACATGATTAAGCTGCGTAATATGGTACCTTGCTGAGGAACTATTCACTAGTCGGCCTTTCTCGGTAATGTGCCATCGACTCCTGTTAAGCTGTGCCGCACCACACGGTTCTTAACGATAATTGCTTCGCTCTTAAGAGCCGTAATGCGATGTCAGATATCACAATTCTTCCTTAATAAATAGGTCTTAAAAGAAAAAATATATTTTTCCCAATATGTCCCATAGTTCCAGAGATTAATGCGTTCAAAGAAACAAATTCTTGAGCTTTATTTTATCAGTATAGATTAGATGAGTAATGTAAAATTATTAAACGAAGGGAGAAATATAAAAATAATGAAAAGTTAAGGCAACATTTATAAATAATAATTAGACACTGTATTTTAAAAACTCTAAAGTCACAACATGGATATTTATCAACGCTCGCTTACTCATTATTCAGAAGTATAACATTAAAAATATTTTTACATTCCCGTAGAAAATTCCAACTGTGTTCCAACACATAAATGGGACAGATTCCGCTTTAAATTTAGTAAATGTACGCGAAATATTGTTGTGAAATCGTAATTAAAGATGCTCGTATCTAGCTCATTAAGAGAGGTATTCGTTTCCAACGAACGACGAGAGACACGAGACACGAGACACTTGTAAACAAGAACCGGCACATGTGATACTCAGATACTGTGTTTTGAAAAGAAATAATTGGATAGACAAAATAATACTCACATTACGCCATTTTCTAATTACTGAAATAAGTGAAGCATTAAGTTACTGTTTCTTTACGTCGACATCTCAATATATACATACCACGCGTCTAATTTGTTTTATTAACATTTAGGATTTATATGAGAGTTTCAGATTTCGAAAACTGTTTTGTTCTTTTTCGAAATCCTATTGAGATAAATTTATTGCTTAAAATATCAAATTGAAATTGGTATTTAATTCATTAAAAAAATAGAGGCGACAATGTTATATGTGGATTGTAATGACGGCGCAATAACAGTGAGCTTGGATAACGCTGTGTAGAACGTAGGTACGACTTCTACAAAATCTCCCAGCCATTATTGTGGAGAAAAAAGTCGTGATGAATCTACAACATGACGACATGAAACTTTCTCTTGATTATATATCGTTTGCTGACCCGTCAACACAAAATTAAAATTATGCCGTAAGGAAAGTAGCGATGTATCTCGACAGTTAAATATCCAGTCAAATTCTTGACTTTTAAATTATAACATTTCAACATATTCAGAAAAATATACAACACATAAATAAACAAACTGATTATTTAACTTGATTGATAGCGGAAAGATTATTATGTTAAGAAAAATGGCGGACTCGCACCGGTCGTACCAGGCATCGCATCACAGCACGAAACCTAAATATTATAAGAGACGGGTAGGGGTGTGTCACTCCGGCCGTAGCTTGCGGCTGTCACGTGCGCCGAATCTAACCCAGAGTAAACTTTAAAACGAATCGAGGTATCTGACTGGATTACATTTCCCGCAAAACTTATTGCGGATATTCAAGTATCGGAACCTTTTGAAAACTTTCGCTACGATTACGTTAAATCATGACATCTGTATGATTTTTATCTTTTACCAGTGGATTTTTACTTGCTACAGACAGACAAAATATTGATCATTACTATTGATTCTCATAAGATCTATTACTGTTATTACGTCTTGTACAATAAAATACATTACGGCCGAGATATATCTGGAACATTCTAGAACAAACACTGATACGAACGATATCTTTGAATAACAATATTCTATTCGATGTTAAACGTTATTTTTGAAGGGATGATGACTCAGTTGATAATGTGTTTGGACACAGCGTCGAAAGACATAGGTTCAAATTCTGGTAACTGAGTCGGAGCTTTCGGTGAAGGAAAAACATCGGGATGAAACCATAGCATGGTGGTAGGGCTCTTTCTAAGTCCGTCTGGCTAGCTACCACCCTCAAGTTGAAATATCTGTCGACAAGTACCTGTTGGTATGTTCCGGCAGCTGCACTTGAGAGCCAATCTCTCTAGGTTTAGCGTGACTACCGTCTTAGACTACATCGGCATTTAACATAAGATGAGGTTGTGGTCAAAAGCTAACCTATAAAGTATAAAAAAAATCTGACAAAACACGCACACGTTGAAACCTTAGCGCTCTCACTATTGTTAATACACAAAAAATGAAAAAACTTTATTGGCCAATTGTAAAGGCTTTCCAGACATTTCTATCTGTTTATTAGCTACATAAGGTATATCCCAGACATCGAAGCGAATACGAGTAGAAACAACTTAAAATTCTAAAAGCTGAATATAACCACAACGTAGTCGTGTATGCAGTATGACCACGTAGTAACTATGTAGATCGTTCTATGTAATAGAGAGTTTTGCTTTCAATTTTCTCTTTGGTAATGACAATAGTCATTTTACACCAAGTCAACGCCTTACAAACACCAACAAAATTACCCTAAGATTAACAATAAAAAAATGTTGATATGTAAAAATCCAAATTAATATGTTGTTAGACCTTGTTTATTATTTGTTACTTTGTCATTTTTTAATTTTGAAATTTCATGTAACATTCTCTGTTATGTTATGAAAAAGAAAAGAGTTCTGAACTACTAGTTTATATAGAACAGTACCTGTTTTCCGGATCAAAAGTATCCTGTGTCCTTTTTTCTGTCACCCTGACAGCTTGTAAGCAAAACTTCATGATGATGGGGTTATAAGTAAAAGCGAGAAAGCGGAACTAACAAAATAAATAAACAAACCAATGACCACACTAATGTAATACTATTAATACGGATAAACGCACACATAAAGCTATACGGCCCAGTCGCAGTCGAGTGACCAGACCATAAAAAACCTTATACTATAACATTATTAAAATATAGATTAGAGAAAGATTAAGTTTAGCCATGTCAGTAACAAAATACAAGTCGCTGAAATGGAGTAGAAAATAAATTACAGTACCCAACAACAAAGTTACAGCAACTTATAATACTTATGTTAACCAAGTAACAATACCTATTAAAGTTATAATAAAGCAAACAATAAATATATAAGTCGGGCGTAGCCTTCACCCTCTACGCACCACATAGCTCAGTACATAACTGTCTAGCGATAAATAAATTGTTCCACTACCCCAGAGTTTTTACATTAATTAAAATAAAATTCAAGGTAAGTAGAAAAGATAACATAAATGGACCACTATATAAACAGCTTTTTTTTACGTGATGGTAGAGCTTTTTCTAAGCTCGCCTGGCTAGCTACCAACCTCATGTAAAAAGCCTTTAGCCAAGCACCTGTTGGTGCGTTCCGGCAGCTGCACTTGAGAGCCAGTCTCCCTCTAGGTTTAACGTGACTACCATCTTAGACCACATCATGATTTAGCATCAGATGAGATTGTGGTCAAACGCTAACTTAAAAAGTATAAAAAAGCTGACATTAAAAACTTCACAGGCATAATAATGCTACGCCGTAGCTACGGAACTTTGTAAAAGATGAAGCGTAGTTAACGCACTCGGCTTGACTGCGAGTTACAATTACACACCCTATCATTTCTGTTCGCATGAGGTAAATGTATTTACATAATAAATGTATTACTCTATACAAAAATTATATATTAAAAAAAAGTTAAGACCAGTTTCATCATAAATAATGTAATAATTTTTTTCATGGGAAAGACAAATGTTCTGTAATTATAATTGTTTGTTATGTACACTCTAGTTGACATAACATTAGTATTTTTAAATAGTATATATCATTCGATACTCTAATATTCAGGCAGTTACGTAAAGGCCTGTGTAATTTGATATCATTGAAGGGTTTCGAAAATCAAAATTGAAACTAAAGTTTTTCTTTGAAATTTATAAAGAGGGAATAATAAAAAGAAAAGTCGGATTATCCCGCGAGTGCCTGCGAGAGAGAGCGCCGTCTACCTATTATCTATAAACACCCGAGAGTTCGAATAACCCTATTTCCTCGTTTTCTTTCTTTTATTAATTCAAATCTATTGAATTATATGAATTGGATTTTTCCTTATATATTATCTGAGAAGTATCTGCAATTATTATAATAATTGAACTGTTAGTCAATGCGCAGCTCAATGGAGCTTGTGATATGAATAATTTATCTTCAAATATTATAAAAGAAAATATGTATGTTTTCTACATTTAATTAGTATTCTCTGTCAATATAACCTTATACTGAAAAGTCATATTATTTAGGTTATCTCAAAAAACATATCTCTTTGTCTTTCACAATTCCATACCCTTACACTAATGATATTCCCTTCGGAAACAACCCTTTTGTTTATTGATTTTCAAGTATTAAATTTTATATGAATAAGATCTAACTTTATTAGAATAAGAACATCCGAAAACAACGATTATAAAGAGAATACTTAGTGAGTCAGTTCCGTCGCCCTCTCACGACGAGTTATTAGATTCAGTTGTTGTACTCACGCACAGTATTATAGAGTAATGACACGTCATAATGTTTGTACAAACAGAATAGTGATACTGTCGGGCGACAGAGAAAAACTTGCGTGAGACTTCATACATAATTCATTCCCGGTAAGCGTGAACAATAAGGAAACAGTATGTGATCGTTGGCGTTCTGAATCGTTGAATATTGGATACGTGATGCGTAAACACCGGAACATTAACGTTTATGGATCGCGTAAGCTCTATAAATGTTATCTTTGTGCAAACATATTATAGATCTTCTTGGTGTTCTTTAACTCACAGCTCTGTAAGTGTTTCTCTTAAATACAATGGAACATCCAAATAATATAATTTCATCTGATACACTTCATGTTATGTTTAAATTCGTAATGAAAAATGAACGCACAGCACTAAATCTTGATTCGGCAAATAGAAGTAGAATTACGACCAAGTGTAAAGAATTTAACTATATTCTTTAATAACAACTGAGATGGGGTTATAGCAGACTAAACGTAATTCTACGTGTAGTGCTAGTGGCCAAATCCTGATTGTTCATACAGTCTAATCATTGAGTAAAATAGTTAAATCATATTCTAGTATTTGCTTTTTAATAACAACCTAAAATACATAAGTTCAGGATAAACATATTCAACCGATGTGCCTATTTTTCTATGTAAACTGGTAATAACAAATCCAAAGTTACTTTCTCTAAGGAAAATACTTCATTCTGACTGCCTGGAGCAGTACGCTAGTTAAAGTTTCCTTAGATAAATAAAAAGATCAATTATTAGTTTCATTTTAAATCGTAGAAAATAAGTTGTCGATTTTCGCTAATTCCAAGAATCCCATGCTGATATGCTAAAACAATTGACAATGCTCGCTGAGGAGCTTCAGAGCATGAGACACTTCCGTTTTTCACATATTTCCTGGGCGTTTTTGCATATGTTATAGGTGTATGCATAATTATGTTGTGGCTTTTAAGCTTAAATATTACATACAACAAGAATAAAGGCGTTACGACGCGACCAGTCTCAAGTAATCATTCCACGTTCCGGACTAATAGCGCACTATAACTTTCACAGTGAGATAACACTCTTTCATCCGACTCATAATAAAAAACGTTCTTTTTTATCTATAATAAAAATGTTTAAAGGAAATGACAAAATCATGCGGGGAACATCTGTTGTAGATTAACCTTTTTGAGCGCTTGACGCACGGCCCCGAGCCCGGACTACGACGGACCGCTTCTACGTCCATCTGGGACGCACTGGTAAATAAGTCCTCTTTATATGTACCTTCAGCATTTCTATATTCTGCCTAATTTTATGACAGTTCTTTTTTTATAGATCCGATGTTTGAGCCCAACCTTGTTTCGTGTTAAGGACAATGCATTCGAAGACTGTGGTTACATAGCCAACATGAAAAGAAGGCTCAATTTGTAACAACGTTGTAATATATAAATGTCTATCCAGACGAATACTACGCCAAGCATTATGGATTATGCCAAGTTTCATGGTAATATTTCTGTCCACTGAAAGCTTAGTCGTAATCCTTCTTCATTGTACAAAGGTACTCTAAGCGATACATTCGATATGTCACTACACCTTAATGGCCTTTTATCCTTTGATAAATATTATTCAATAGTTTCTACAATTAACTTGTAATCGCCGCGTGCATTACACGTTGCTGATGCTTCATATTTAAATGCAAATAACATCAATTACAATTCACATTTGATCTGATATATTTTTGCGCCGGGTAAAATGATAGTACGCGTTAGACCTCGATATAAATGAGAAATCTACCTTTTATATATTTCCTTTCATCCATTTTCTTTAAGAACATAATTCAAAAGATATTAGAGGCCGGTGGTGTGTAGGTAAGCGAGCCATTGTGTGGACCGGTTTATAAATGATAAGTTATTATACAGGTGGGATTGTTCTGTCTCGCTGTGAGACTGCGGGGAGAACTGAACAATGTTATTATTCTGTAGGGAGCGGGGCCGCGGAGGTGCGACAACACTTAAAAGGAAACTTGAAATGATGATATCTCAGTGTTCTGTTAATAAATAGTACTGAACACTCTGGGCTTCTGTGATGACACATATGTTTTCAATAGATGGTAACCACAGGAAGAGGAATAATTTTCAAATATCATAGTTGGCACAAATAAAAATCTTTGTCTATATACCTAGTAGAATCAGGAACACTCGTACATCGATTGTTAACGCATAATATTACGAACGCGAAACAAATTCCGATGTAACTGCAAATAGCGAGTGTGTCCGCAATGTGGTGTTACTAAAACGGCGGCAGTCTAATCGGTCCGCTTCTGATTGCAGGGCATTGTCACTGGCACAGCGTGGTGTCGCCGCGCCTGACATTGTGGCACCGCGCCAAATATCACTCTATGTGTAAATAGGCACTGCTTGTTCTTATACGGGCTGAGATTTCCACATTCATGTTCTGTATCCCTATTACAATCGAACGCAATCTTAGTAAACCGACTGCACTTTACTTGATGACAATGAAAGAGCAATGGTTAGTATATATTATAGGACTTGTAGAATTCAGGTCGAAGTCCTAGTAAATTTGGGCTTTCGAAAAAGAAAGATATGTTAATGTGAACGTAGAAAAGTAGTAGCGTATTTTCCAAAGCTGGTCATCAATCATAAAATCAAAGATCTATGAAAGTGTGAGCACGTACAGTTCTGCTCCGGCAGCTGCACTCGAGACTCTGTTAAAATAGATTCCCTTTGTAACTAGCTCCGAACATTCTGCACTTACTACGATATTCAAGATTTCCGTTGTATTTTTACATTCTCTACTCAGTGAAACCGTTTTGTGAGTTGGAAACAGTTTAATAGCCACAAAAGCTATGCCTACGATATAAATGTATAAATATTGATTTAATCTAAAGCTAATATAGGTATATACAATAATTAAGACTATCAATACATATTACTTGTTTATATTAAAAATGAATTGCGCATATTTATTCAAATAAATTGTTACCACTACTGACTAACGGTGAAGAGACATGTCATAAAGAAACCTGAACACTGGATAAATGTTCTTGTAGTATATGGTATGTAAGAAAATACAAAACTTCTTTATTCTCAGTTATTATATTTATATTACCAATTTGTTGTGAAGGCTCGTATAATTGTCTACTATGGAATTAATATAAATAGAAAAGGTATGATTCAATTGTACTGCTTGTTATTGAATTATACCAATTATAATTGTAAAGTAAATATCTTCAAATTGAGCTTTGGAAAACAATCATTTCAATTTGGTGCGGTTTAAATTATACTGGGCTTTATTTCAGATATTGAAAGTCGATACGTAGTTTCGTTTTATAGCATGTAACCAGAATAATAATGCTCTCCAAATACTGAGGGTTTATAAGGTCCCTAAGTGGAAATTTATGTTTGGATTTAAACTTTGAAAAATAATTATAGCAGAATAATTCAGAGGATATCTGCATAAGCGGATAGGCATAATTGTTATACACTTTTGTAAGAAATATCATTCAACTGGGAATCTAACTTTCTGGTTTTATTTGTCTATTATCAGTGACTAAAATAATGCTTACGAAAATAACACTAGTGAACGTGTCAAGCTTTTTTTTCTAAAATTTGATTTTAAATAGTAGCATTTTATATTAGATTTTAAGGAAATGCAATCTGACTGTGACGCGTAACATTTTTTTTTCATATTTTTTAGATACTCATTTACTAAACTCATTAGATATTCAAGATTTTATTATAACAAAAGCATCCCGAGATATTTGTAAAAGCATCACAATAATATTTTTTGTGTAATTTTGTCATACAGTTATATTTTAGTTTTACCAAGAAAAATTAAATCACGAGGAATCAAGTTTAATGTACCTAAGTCCAGACGTAGATATACAAAGATATCAAAGGCGATTAACAATATATATGTTTGTAAGTAACATTAAATATAATTTCCTTAATCTGTAGCTATACGTACAAATAAAACTGAAGTGCCTGTTGTTTGTCTGGGATTATCTCCGAAACTGCTGAAGCGATTTAACTGATACTTGTATGTTTAGAGGACTGTTCAGAAATCCACGCTACATATCAATTCCCTTTTCCATATGGGTTTAGTAGTAATAATAAAATTTTACAGAGGCTATTTGATACTTTAAACTCATAGGCAAAATTAAGTTGTAATGCCAAAATTACAGAAACAAAGAATAAATAAAAGATATCCCGTAATTAAAAAAGTTTAGAAACACTGTACCCATTAAAAAATAAAACCATTCTCACAAGAACGAAATATTGATAATAAATATATCTATTTGTAAGACTCGAATTCTAAATTGTGGATAGAAATCGAAATATGAATATGGTGGTAAAACAAAATGGCGGCTTATTTATAGGCTCTAAATTTTATCAGAGTGATGGCAGCGCGCGGCGCGCCTCTGAAAGCATGTCATTCAGTCTATAAAACGAGTTTGACAGGATCGTAAACAAGAACTGTCACTCAAGCGTTACTTTTGAAACTCAAAAGTATTCATTCATATTTCTATTCATGGCGAATTGTTCGATTGTAATATCTTTTTGTTTTAAAGGTAAATGATCAAATTATCATAGAATAATTATTTTATTTAATCTAGACATTGTTTCTTATTATGTAAAAATAGTTAGAAATTAATGTAATGTACGTACGTATTAATGCTGCGGTCGGGTCCACATTAAATTATACCCAAATTTCGGCGACTATGAATAATTTATATACGCCGCCTCTCCACACGTCGTCACCGTCACTGGTGAGGATCATTCATTACTTCTTACAATTTCTCTATTTCATATACAACGTTTAAAATAAACCATAATTAAACACGAAACGGTTTAAAAGCCTGAAGGCATACTTTCTAAAGGAATTATAATTGGAAAACGACAGAACCTGCTAACAACTTTGTAATATAATTTGAACATTTCCTTTGAAATAATGTGTGTAATCTATTGTAATTATACAAATAGATGAAGTTTTTTTAAACTCATATTATGGATATGACATTTATGATGTTTTACAAAAACCCAAACACGCGCTTTTAAAATGATTGTCTGTTTATTTATCCGGATTAGTCTTCGAAAAGGCTTTACCGATCTTAACGGGATTTGCATTGAGAAGTCGAAAACCTTTCGAGGAGTAATTTAACCTAAATATTATTAAACGTGTGGAGGCAGAGTGCGTGGTCGCCGCACAATTTATGAAATCTATGTAGTACTTACTTTAGTATATTGTTTTGGTAAACGAATTAAAATTAACAAAAAAAAAAGAACGAATTATTAGTTAATAGTTCGTTTTTCGTATTTTTTAAAGTAAAGTGCTGCTTGCAACTAACATTTGCTGCTAAGAATAAATTCCTTTGCCATCAAAATATGTACGAAAATAGAAATAATCTGATGAAAATAGTAATAAGGGAGAAGATTTTCGACACATATCGGCACTCTTTTTCGGCAAGTCACGTGTCAGAGCGACGTCGGTTTCCACCGCAATAACCTCTGCGAGCGAAGTACGCTTTGCGAGTACGGTGTAGGGGTGGGTATCGTATGAATTCGGTCGGTGCATACAAGAGTCTGCCGCGGATCCCATGTGTATTCATGTCGCGTACGAGGCACGAGCCGACGCGACTCGCGCCTCACTCTAAACTTATTAACTCCACACTCACCCAGCTACGCGCAAGTATTCACCACAGGAATCGATTGTCTTACTGGAAATTTTATGGTTAATTTTTGTTTTGGTATCATTTAATTTGGTTTAAAAAGAAATAAAAAGTAGAAAATCAGTTTACGAAGAGTCGACAAGAAACAATGAGGATGAGAACAATGAAAATGCATATATTTTGATGTAATAAAAGAGGGTCATTTCTAGAAATGACTATCGTTCACGTAATGATCCACTCTATAATTATTTGACAGTACAATCTACTTAACACGGTGCTTGAATTAATTACGCGACAACTTTGTATTAGTGTTTTAAATGGAATTTAAGACCCAAAAAAACTTTTATTTGGTCGTACTGAGTGTAAAATCGGAAATGACTAATTTTTGTTTTGAAAAACTATGCCTGTCGCTTATATTTATTGACGCATTTCTGAAAAAATATGTTATGGAGAGTTCCAAATATGGGAATATTCCAATAGAGTAGAATTGAAAAGCAGAGGATAAACAAACTTCTGCTAGTGTGAATCATTTGTATAGCTTTTCAAATACCTTATACAATATACGTCAATGATAAATACGATTCCCTTTGACTGTGTGTTTCTAGTGACTAACGAAATGGATACAATTTATTTCGTTTATTACTGGTACACCTGTCCACTTTCAATCACACATAAACCTAAGACGACTATAAATATCCGAACGACTATGTCAAGCAATCATATTTTCTTTCATGGTTGCAGTTAGCTTTGCTTTTTAATAAATTAGTGAACGCAGCCGCTTGATTACTCAATATAATAAATCAATATTTACCGTAAACCACATATTTTTTTGTAATATTATATGTCTTAATCCCTCGGCTGACCTAAGACCCAAATCTCAAAATGGCGGATTACATTTTTAATTTCACTGAAATCGTACATTGTAAAGTTGATGGCTTAGTAAAAAAAGTACGTACAAATTACAAAATATTTTAAAAATACACAATTTACAATACATAATTTCTTATTTTCAAAGTTTTTAATAAGTCAGGTATTCACGCTGCCATCAGTCTGTTGTCTTGTGCCTCATGAGGTCTACATTTGTTTGTATGGAACTTAAAACTTTAGAGTCTTGGACAGTTTAAGGGTTAAGTTTCATTTGTGGATTTTAACTTGTATTTTCTAATAATAAAATACGCTGCTTTGAATTGTGAAAAGTTCAATTGAATTTAGATTTCAAAACCAAATTAAATAGAACCTTTGGAAATACTTTTTTTTGGTAGTGAAACACTTTTTATGTGAACAGCTACAATCCTCAACCTGAACATCTGTGTCCAAACTTCTTATATATATTCTTTAGAAATTCAGGACCTGAATTTTATATAGCTATCGTCAGTTGAAGTTTTATGTGTTACGCTAGTTGGTTGAAAGAATGCAGTTGACTTCGTATATAGTACAACGGTAAGGGAAGTAGGGAAATGAATTTGTTATTGAACTTCCTTGTACAACAAGTGCTAACATGCGCGACACCTCAGCGCCCCCCCACTACACCAGGTACCCCTCCGCCTCACCCCGCACAGTGTCGCTTCGAATTCTAATGCATTATTCAAACACGACAACTTCCACGGAGAAGTTACTGGCAACTTTTAACATATTTCTGAATACTTTTAACATTTCTAATTCAATGAATAACTCCTTAGATTTATTTGTAACAACATCTGTTAAATTCAGGTTCTTTGTGGTCAGTCGAGTAGATGAAATACACGTATATAATTAAATAATATATTTCCAGATACTTAATTGATAGAATAATAATAATAAGTCGCCAAGTATGGTGCATTTGCCGTAATCGCCACGCTTGGCAAGCGGGTTGGCAAGCGCATTAGGTCGAGAAGAGAGCGCTGCTGACCGGCACTCTTGTCGGATAGTCGATGGAATAATGGATGAGGTAAGGTTATGAGGTTTATTGAGGGGAATGATTTGTGGGGGTTAGGAATTGTTCGAGGGAGGGTACTACTTCCTCGGATGGAACTGCAGAAAGCATTAGTAGCTAGAGAAGCCGGGAGCGCGTACCTGTGTATCCTGAACTCAGTCTCCGGAGAGGCGACTGAAAAGAATGTCCCTGACTGTAGAAGAATACCTCTGACTGGTTGGTTACAGGTGGCACAGAGCGGTGCGCTGTGAAGAACGTATGGTCAGGTCTATGTTCAATAGCGGACCTCTATAGGCTGAAAAGCATGATGTCGCTAAGCCCAGTATTGGTGTCTTCGGCGTTAACATATCGAGTGACGCTCAGTTCGACGGTCATTTGGTAAGCAAAGCGAAACTTGTCGTCAGGTGACGCACCTGTTAGTTTGTCCCCCTATAATATAAAAAAAAAAACTTATTTTGTAAAAATCGATGTCGGTGCTGTTAAAATCGCTAACTCCTACTATTGTTTAATTGTTTGCACGCCTAAGTTTTCTTTCATAGAGAAGGTCTTCATGTTATCAATTTTACTGTAACACGTCACTGGTCACCTTCTGTACCGTTTAGAAGATAGCCATGAAAAATGGTATTAAGAGAACCTTAACTATTCATTACAACACATAGTAACAAACCCAGTCACGGTTTTAGTATATAGTCATATACTATAACAAAATTGTACACTTACACTATACAAGATTTCGTTACTTAACACGATTACTAGTGCTGCCTGAGGACATATTTCCGGAGTGAGACATCGGTTTAATAAGGTATGAGCGATATCAAACGAAGACAATTTTGTGTAATCATTGCATTAATATTAACACATTCGTTCTATGGAAAGCCTGGAATGTCGACCAAATGTGCAATGAAAAATGGTTTATCGTTGTGACCCTTCCTTTGAACAGGTCTAGCATTTTTTCTGTTCTTATCTAGTCCGCTCAGTGATGCGTGTAAACCGGTTAGATAGGTTAGTCTACTAAAAATTCAATTTATTTGGTCGGCCCGATACCCATTTTATTTTATTTTGTAAAAATTACATTTTCCAGTTGGTCGGGGTTTGATTATTTTCCCTAAAGGAAACGCTATATAAAATTACAAATCAAGTTCAAAAGAAAAACAAAGTAAATTATACACCATATTATTAAAATGAAAATCGATTTTCTATTAAAAAAAACTGACTACGTTTCTCGCGCTAATACCAATACTTCAAATACAGACATTAGTCAGTTATTTCAGCGTTTAACCACGATTTCGCTTAATATAGAACGATCCCAGAAGAACGTAGAGCATTATACAGCTGCCGGAACACACCTATATGTGTATGGCAACAAATTTTCAACATAAAGGTGAAAGCTAAGTGGGCGTTAAAAAAAACGCAAGTATCAACTCTTTACTACTTCATCATGATGTTTTCCTTCACACATATTTGCACACGACGAATCAGTTCGGACGAATGCCTTTTCAGCGCGTGTTAAAAAGTAAACAAGTTTTTTGACGCGTACTTTTCTTACATTTGTTTTAATGGGCATTTTCAAAAGACTCGTGTTATTAGAGCGTAACTGTTACAATTCAGGTTAGTGTGTCGTTAATGCTAAATACGACGCGAGGGGTAACATGTGCAAATTATTTTAAGACAGGAATTCGATATGACACTACAGAATTGTACAATGAATAATACTTTTCAAATACGATATAGATTTTTATTGGTTCTACTATGAACATTACTTTAGGATTCTGTGTAATTCCCTCATACAAGTTTCGTACACCCTATGGAACTTGGGCATTGTGTACATTTGTTTCGTAAATAATATATATATATATATTAGGCCGTTTTGAAATTGGTTTTGCGTCACGTAGGGAGGAAATATCTCTCTTATTGATTCCCGAGTCGTTTTTTGCGGGTTCTGAACTGAGAATTTACGGGCAGGCTTTACGGCGCGCCGTTTGAGACACGCCCTCTGATATCGGCACAGTTCCCTTCGGTTACGGAGAAATATGTCGATGGCACGAAAGAGATTATTTCACTATCGTATCTTATGCGTTTGACAACATTCAATGTACATGTTTTTGTAGATCTACGAATTACATTTTTATATAAATTATAGAAGAATTAGAAGACCAATCATACGTTTTATTGGAATGTAATATATTATGTACTTTGAATCAGATCTTACGTTACTTTTAGATGTTTATAACAAGAAAGAAACAACTCCGCGACTGTTATTACGTGAAAATCATTTGCGACTTTACTATTTAATTACCTTCCCAGATATTTATATGCTATATATTATATTTATATCCTGTTAGAAGATTGACATTGTTAATAGTTTAGGACACACTCAACTTTATATGAATCCGTCGACCAGATTTATTGCGATTGAATGGTGAGAATTTAAACAAACGTATTTGCACTTTTAGGATATATTCTAGATGTGTGTCCATTGTTTAGCAGTTCACATTGTTAATCTTGGGTGCAATCGCTGCTCCATTCTTACTCACTCGGAACAATGACTATTGGAATATTCCTTAGTTTTATTTTACTCAAACGAGAGTTCAGTTAATTTATGATCAGCTATGAATAGTTAACCGGGAGCACCGAGAGGGCATGCAAGGGGGTGCGAGGAGGAGGCGAGGGATCATCAATCAACCCCGAGCATTTAGCGCGGACTGAATAGCGGGTAACTGCACGGACGATGCCTTTTCTCGTGGAAATGAGAAATAGTAGCGCGCGGCCGCGAACGCCCGCTCGCCTTATTGTGGCTTAACTTTCAATGTGTTTTGGACCTTGAAATTTATGAAACATTCGAGTTTAATTACTTTTAAACGTCCTTCATGTGCCGCTCAGAAATTGTATCGCGTTGGTAAAACTCCAAGTTGCTTTGATACGCGTTAAAACTTAGACGTCCTCATTGTTAAGAGTTTCCATCTGGTTAAATAAGCTGTGAGACCGACGATCACGCAGGCTTTGGTGAGATTATCAGCGTGTTTGTGGAAGGTAGGTCTCCAAGGTTGAAGATTTATTATTACTTTAAAAACTAAACATAATTAATTGTCTGTCGGTCTATTTATACCGTCAATGCTAACCTATACAAATAATATCATTAAGGTGATAGGTACAAAATATTTTTTTTATTTTACATTGTAATAAAGTGGTACAATTATTTAACAATAAATCGATTTGTAAAAGCATTCAGATTGCCTAATTCAAATTAGCATTTAGAGACAATTAACAGGAGACAGGAGATATGATAAATATAGTCCATGTAAACATAGTTTAATTTGTTTCGTTGTACTTGAAATTCAGAAGTTATTGTATCACCTTTAAATGACAATAATAAAGCATTTACATTTAAAAATGTTCCTTAATTTTTCAATGAATTGTGTTGTTTTTCTAACAATGTAACGACCTATTTTAAAACGTCTCTATTTACCGTCTTAATGTATTTATTTGTCATCAATATAATACCAGCCTCTTCTAATTTTGTGTTGACAGTTCATATGTATATGATACGAGATGACCGGAGATAAACTTCTTGCACAACCGCAGCTAATGCCTCTCTGGCTATTCCCTTAGTAAGTAAATAATAATTTAAGACACACTACTAAGTATTATATGCCGTAATCAAAGCCTTGGTAACACAACTATCTTTTCTATTCTCAATTCTCAATTTGATTAATTTACTCTTATATCAAGCCATCTAATGCAAGGTCTTCCGCGAGTGGAGCAGTGCGGTAAAATTGTGATGGCCCGTCAGGCCAGTAGCGTTCAACAGTTCGAAAAAAAAAAGAAGGCGGGTGGAGCCACAATGGTGGTAGCCATAGGGGCACTGTAACCCACCACATTTAATTTGCGTCCCTTTAAGTTATCTTATTGCATATTATTTTGGGAGTAAAAAATAGTAACATAACTAATAACACTAATAAAAAATACAATCTACTGCTAACTATTAATACAGGCAGCACTAGCATTTTACAAAATACTGTAAAAGAACATAGACGTTAAAGGATTAACACCTAGGTTCTCTGCGACAATGATCGTGTTGGCGAAATTGTGTTACAACACATCTACAAGACTAAGCTCCTCGAGACGTGCATATATATTGTATATTATATACATTTAGGTTCGAACCTACCGCACTAATCCTGACCCGTAACCTCCATTGATTCATTGTTATTACACTAATTGCCGTATAAAATACCTATTATATTAATTGTATTAATTTAATATATGTCTAATTTCTGTTTAACATTACAGTAAATTATTCGATATTGACATTATATTCTAAATATCATCTTGTTTATGTTTCGTAGATTTATGCATTTATATAAAAAAGGTACTGCTGCAAAGAACAAACTAACTTTGTATTTCCGCAGATCCTCCTGATAAAATAACGCCACCGAACGTTCAGTCTTCGACTCTTCAAACAGAGTGTGAGTGCACCGTACATCACCTCTTCGTAGTCTGGTGGTTAATTTCGCTACCGCATACTCACCGCAATCTCCCTCTGCAGCGGCTTAAGCCTAGGCTAGTTCGGTGAAAATAGGCTAGGTTCGATCCCTTTGTCTGGAGACCTCGACTACGCTGCTATGTTATCTCCCTATATGTTTTCTCCCTTATGTTTAGCTCTGTTGACAGATACAAAATACATGTTTGCCATCGTGAAGTACACATGTGTACCTAACAAATTCTTATACCTACTTAGTTTAGGTAATTTAACTGAGTAAGATTCGCGATGTTGCATCCAAGGCGACAGGCCAAGCCGAGGTTCATCCACGTTGGCACCCTTGAGCATGTTACCAAGAGACTGAGCGCCGTAAGCACTCACCCCATTAGTTTAGTGAAACTGTAAAGGCCCATCAAGCCAATAGCGTTAGTCAGTTCGAAAACAAAACTTATATTACAGGAAATAAAAATAGATCTTACAAAATCGAGTTTGGACTCGATAATTTTTGAATCAACTACTAATTACAATTTCATTTACACATACTTTGAGATAAGTGCTCAAATTATACTAAATACTTTTATATCTAGGCCCTTACTGTACTCAACACGTTGTCTAGACATTGTTTAACTTGGGTTATTATAAGACATATTAATAGTGCAGTGTGGTATATGAGAAAATGTCTGTATACGTCTACTATTTATTTAAGTGAGAATTGGCTTAACAATTCGCTGGTATCCCATTTCCCTTTAAGTCTCTTGTGCAGGATAGGAGTAGTTTTTGCTCTTACGTTTCTTCAACAATGTGTCCATCTTAAAATGTTTTAATCTGTCCTCAGTATGATATTAAATTATGTCACATACCAAATTTGAATGTCAAATAACGTACGAAACGTTTCTAACCAGCTCTAGTCTCTCTGTATGATTATGATAGTACATAGACCATACTACCGGACAATATTCAAAAATATTTATCACTGACTTTTTTGTAACGTATTTAATCTGGTTGGGTTTTTTAAAATGTACTTACCGTTATCCTAAATAGTAATCCGATCGCTTTATTTGCTTTCAAGCTCATGTAATCATGCGGTTGCGTATGCGCTACCTTAAAATGAAGTCATCCCAGGTCTTTAATTTTTTTTTTATTGACGATAGAAGCAATAAGTAAATAAAACAAAATAAAAAAGAAATGTAAACCTTGTATTTACCCACTCAGTTCTATACAATATTGTTTATGCGCAAACCAAAACATAAATTTGCATTTAGTTTAATTAAATCATAAATTTGAAGATTGGAGTTGATCTGATTATATATATGAGGAACTAAAAACAGATGAATTTATGTGAATATTGTAGACGCAGTGAAACCGTCTCATTTTGTGAATAGGCGAAAACCTTAGACCATGATTCGCTTTAAAAGGCCAGAGTAGTGTGGTCTGCAAATGTAAATATATTATTTATTTTACAAGGGTAAATCACAGGAGAAAGCTTCTTGATGAAAGTGATCACGTGATTTTTTATTTATATAAGATCATATTAATTTCAATACACCAAAATATAAGCGTTTTATATCACCCTGAAATTCTGTACAATCCGCGTATGACTTCATTTCATTAGACATCTAGAAATCATCAGCATACGCTTCATTTACTACAATTTTAAATCTCTGTAATCTTAAATCTTGTTGGAATCTCATTCAGTAATACCAGGAAAAGAATAACTCGCTTTCGAAGTGTTAACTCAAAATTCCAGACTACGACGCCTGAAGCCAGATAATCTGATAGATACATATATAAAGTTACAGAAATGTGAAGGTATTTTCATTTCATTTTAAGTCATTTCAACATTAAAATGTACTACTTATATGAAAACACGCAAAGTGCTTCGGTCTTCAGTACACTTATGTTTGTTATGCCGTAATATATAAACGCGTGACTTTTAATAATAGATGTCTGTCTGTGTGGTTGACATTAAAAAGTATAAGTCCAATTATTATCTGTTTATAATTTCTAAAACCATCTGGATATAAAGCGATCACTATAGCTTATAACTATGTATAACCAATTTCAAATAGACCGCAGTTCTGAGGTCAGCCATAACAGATTGCTAGTTTACGTTAGGGTTGAGTCAGATCGAGGCAACGCGTGTTGCTCCTCGCGCCCCGCGTCCCGCGCCCCGCGTCCCGCGCACCCCTGTCCCGCGACCCGCTTTCCCTTCAGTCAAGCCCTTTCATAAAATATTACGCAAAAGCAAAGCGATAACAAAAATGATTATATGACAATGTTAAAATGCAATCATAAACACGACGTGAGATATTCGTATTAGGCGGATGATAGAGTAGTCTCGTTTCATATGTGTTTTTGAAAAACTAAATATTGTGTATCATTTTAAAGCATCTTTTATAACTGAAGTATATTTTCTTGTAATGTAAAAACTTTTGACATTGTTTTATATTTCAGAAAAGGTACCGGTGACTGCGTGACTGCCGGCTAATCTTTAATCTCTTAGAGTAATTGCTGTTCTTATCAAATTCAAAGTATCAAGTTAAAGATTTTGAAGCTATTACATAATTGATTTAAAGTTTTATATCAGTGTGAGGTACGAAAAATGTTTTTATTCTGTCTATACATTTAATAAAAATGATGTGTCTGTATGTAATGTGAAAATAACAGCTTTTTACTAAATATATATGAAAAAAGCAACTTTTAAAGTTCATGTTTATTTGTCTGTTGGTCCGGGCAATTTCCGAAACGACTGGACCCATTTTGACGGGAATTTAAGACCGCTGGAATTATAGACTAGCTGTTACCCTCGACTTCGTCTATGTGGAATTTAGTAAAAATGTTGTTCAGTGTAAAAGAGTACGTGAGGCGCTCGTTATACTAAACACTGCTTCTTTAGCTTACCATATTGTGAATTGTCAAGAATTAAAAACTTAGGCTGGAAAGCAAGCGATTACTTTTTGTATGGAAGCAAAAACTAAATATAACAGATCTACATAAATAGACAGATAATGTACACTTTGAAATCGTCAGAACGAGTCTCTTATATAGTATCAGTGAGCATTGAGGGGATTATAAAGTTTGTCTTGTATACGCTGACATGTCATTCATCTGGCCATAGACCTTTGTTAACGTATTGCTTACATTTGCGCAAAGCATAATATAATTAACTTAGAGTAGGTGGTGCGCGTGTCGTACATGTAAATGTACTTGACCGAGCATTTATTTTAATTCTACATCTTCTTACAACTTTACATTTCTATAATACAACTTAAAAACACGTTCTGATCCGCTTGCGTTACCCACTTATAAATCATATTGTAGCATATGTATTTTTTGAGCTGATTTCCCAAACGCCTTAATTGATTTTGACGAAATTTATACAGATAGATGAAAGACTTTTCAGCGTGTTATTTGACCTTCGCATACACTTTCCCATCACGTGTGAATTACGTATAATAATTTAATAGAGATAACTTCAAGTCCTTCGCAGTCCACAATTAATCCAGATAGATCACGTTGTTACCGTGAAATATTAAAAGCAATTTTGACGTGAACGAAGCTGCAGATACAAGCAGTTGTACTAAAATGAATATGGAGTAAACGAGCACATTGAAAGTATAAAAATGTGTTTACAAAGTAATATTGTATAAAAGACAGAAACGTAACGAAACCGTCTCGTATAAATTATATAACAAGATTGAAGCAGTATGAATAGCATATTATAGGCATTAGTGTATCAACAGGCGGCGGGTAGCCATCACGTTCATTGCTCCCTCATTCCCGGCTTCTGTAATTTTTCACCCTTTACGGCCTCCCTAAATGATTTATTAAACTTATACACTTTTATCTTAAAAAACTTCGAGGGAAAAAAGCTGATAACAGAGTGACTTTTGTAATTCTAACGGAATATCGCACAATGGAGCGAGTTATAAATTCTTGTTGCGAAAAAGCCTACACACTATATCTCGTGACGTCACGTAATGACTACGATATATTTCAACGGAACATTTTCTATACGGGGTTTTGGTAGTCAATACATATTCTCATTACTTTACTATAATATATTAGAAGTAGCAGGCCCGGCGGATGTTGTCCTGCCCTGATAATAAAAAATATATACTTACGTGCATGAAATGCTTAAGATAACTAATGTATTTTATTTGATAAAGGTTAATACTGAGTCCGCCTAAATAACCTTCCAATTATCTCATTGTATGAGACTATTTTTTTAGAAGATAAATGGGTATAGTTAGCCATCCTTAAAAGAGAGGTCTATGCCATCGGATACTTTTTTGTAGGTGTATAAAAGAGAAATATCCCACATTGTATTGTTTTGTTATGTCTCAAAAGAATTAGCTTGTGTTTTCTATGAAAGCTTCCAGGCGGCTTGACGTTTTCCAACACTTCCAACACTTATCGTTATATTTCAACCAATTTACACAAAACTTTAACAAATCATATACCTAAATCCGTTTAGTAGTTTTCGAGCTTATCGCGAACATACAGTACAGAGAGACAGACAAACGCGACGGATGACTTTGTTTTATAAAATGTAGTGATTGGAATGTTGTACAAAAGCGGACTTTATAAGAGAAAATAGGTTGACAGTTATTCATAAAGATAAATTTATCGTATGCCTGTAAAAAGTATCTGACAATATTAGACTGTAGGTAACTGTTATTCGGTCGAGCTCACCGGCCGTGAACGACCTTTAGCAATATTTAATAAGTAGTCTGTTAACCTTTACTAATTTCACTATACAATTAATTATATTACGAATAATATCATAAACAAGTACAAATATTGTATTAAGCACAATGCTTTGCCGTAGCATTCATCACATCAACCTGTAAGAGACCTACTGCAGTCCTCTTCCTAAACGAAGGTATGGACATAATAACTATGCCAACCAAAGACGTATTGGCGATTTCAAACTCCGAGAAATTCACAGTTCTCTATTTTTTCACATACTGTCGTAGTACAAGAGCATTTCTCATTTTCAGGTTTCCTCACGATGTTTTCCTTCATCGTCAGCCTATAATTTTTACCAACGCATATAAGTAAATGTACGCAAATTCCAAAAGATTTATTATTACCTGCCGGGGAGCGAAGCTATAGACGTAGTATTGCACTGATTAAACCACTCGACCATCACGTCGTCTCAAGAATACGTGTGCAATTTTATTCATGGATCGCGGTGGTTCTAGGAAATATCGATACCGCTTACTATACAAACCAGGCGCCTATCTTATCAGACGTAAACCGACTTTAAAATAGTTAACGCACTAACAAAAACAAGGCGAATGTATATGATTAAGTATTTTTTGTAAGAAATTCACTTCAAAGATTTAGTTGGAGCCTTTTGTAATCTTATAAAAAACAGTTATACTGATAGTTTCTGTAAATATTTACTAACGTATTTCTGTAGTATTATATTATTATGCTCATACATATTATTAATGTACTTAGTTAGACTCGGGATATTCGGTGACAGTCCAAACGAAGGCGCGCCGTGCGTCTGCTTGCTGGTTGCCCATATAAAATCGGATGAGTGCCTCAAGCGCTCCCCTTAGTAGTCCGGTGAAACTGTAGAGGCCTTGCCAGGTCAACAGTGTAGACAGTTCGAATAAAAAAACGTATTTCGTAGTATGGAATGGTTGTTGATCTTAAATAATGTATGGATTGAAAGGGAATCCGACCGCATTGAACTAAGTTATATGTTATATGCAGTTATTACGAATAACGTTATAAACAGTTTATACTGTATATACCATTGGGTAATTGCTAGGCTAAAACATGTATAAATGACAACCATAAAAACGTAAAATATCTGACATTACAACTATAACGCGAAAATATGATAATTTTCCCCGCGTAGTAAACGCACGCAATATATAGTGGGTTTGAAATCTGACAAAATGTTAAAAGAGACTGCGAGAAACAATCTCGCAAGTTATCGCGAACGAAAGTCAATTTATAATTCTTCCATTTTACCGCATTAAAAGTTTTTCTTTGGCCTCTAGAGGGAGCTTTCTGCGGCGTCATCCACTGGGGTCTGATATTACCTTCGGTTAAACGTACAGTTCCCTAAATTATCCGCTTATGTATGAAAATCATGTTTGACTTTCATTCGTTAGGTAATTTCAGTTATTGAGGAGATTTAAATCCTAATGTAAAAAATATTACGTAAGCTACGTTCTGCTCATACATTTTATTGTCTCACCTGCAGCGGTATTTTTCCAGTAGTCTAATATTTACTCGACGTGTGCGATTAATGTTCCAATTGATTCGATTTGAATATTCGACTAATTTGAATAATTTATTTAAATATTTAATAATAACATTAATAAATTACATATTAGTATGTAATTAACTATATGAATAGATATGGAATTAATTCAATTCAAATTATCTGAATTGTTCAAATATTTGACTCGTCTTTCGAATCAATGATAAATGATACAATTCTCCTAGATATCATTCGTAAATTCGAATATTCGCACACCACTAGGTATATTTTATTTTTCTATATTAATTGTTCAATAATAATAATTTCATTCTTTATTTGTATCTCGTTGTTAAAGTAAAGATTTTTTTTATATTAAACGAATGTGATTTGTTGAGGATTAGTTTGTCATAATCTAACTTGTCCAGTATATTAGTAATCTGTCTATACCTGACTGGATCTCCCGTGCACATGGTGATAAACCTGTCACAGTGAATATAATTTAGTATAACGCATTTATGATCCCTTTACCGAACTGTCGAAAGACTTCTTAGCCGGCATCATAACTGAAATACTGATAGATTGTATTTGGTGGTCGATATCGATCCTGGATTGGACTCTGCTACCCTCAGGTTTAGTGCTACCACTTTATCGTATTACAATAATAATAAAACTACTAACTACCTATTTATTGATCCTAACGGAAATTGAACTTATGAAAATTAATAGCGGTATATAATGAGTAATCCGAATGCCCTGGTTAACGGAAATGGTTTATTTTATTCTATCTGCTTCATATAAATAATTGGGCATAACTTTTTGTATACAATCATGACTGAATGTTTCATAGAATACAACCCAAACAAACACAAAACTCGCTCTGCTCTCGTGTCCAGTGAAAGAGAAAAACTATTCCGCGAATTCAAACGGAACTACAAAGAAAACCACAGTCAAAAATAAAGTTTGTATTTTCCTTTTTTTTATCTGTATTCCACATGTACGCTTTGTGTTCCAATACATTTGTTTTAGTATATTCGTACATATAAAAATATATGGTTATATCGTTTTTTGTTCCTTCGATGTGCCTATATAGTAATTTCGCATAAAAACGGCTATATATGTATGTTATTAGGAGGGCGATAATTCAATAAATAGTTATTTTAAAAATATTTTCTGAAATATTTATTTACCGCTCACAATTCATGGTGTCGCTTTGTCTGCAACACGGCATTTTGGCTTGTAAAGGCAATACAGGAATGTTTAACTGCTATATACTGTAGCCCGGTGAAACTGTAGCGGCAGTAATAAACCAACAGTGTAGTCAGTTCGAAAAAAAAAAACTGCTATATAGTTATTCTTTTAATCTCACTTTGGTAATCAGTCTGCATTATTGAAGATTATTATTTTCATTATCAAGATGGGTAACAATTTTTCCTTTTTACAAAGTGTGTTGTAATGACTTTATTGATCTGACAAAATGGCTTCCGTGTTAAATGTTTCTTGGGAGTTTTTCTGAATTAAAGATCCATGTATCAATTTCTCTAATCTACTTCACTTGTGCATAAAAATTGACTTGAATAACTTACTTACTTTGTATAAGTAAAATATGGTTTTTATTTTTCGATCGCATAAGGCTTATGATTAAATTTGTACATTTCTAATTAGGTTTGTGTTGTAAATATTACAAGTTATTGAATCTTATCACATTTTAGGTCATTTTTTATTATAATTACAAAATAAAGAGACTAAAATTGTTCATTGAACATAAATGTAAGAAAAAAATCATCTTTAGAATCAATAACAGACTATATTTTTGACGAGAACAGATGGCGCTAAACTTATAATTTTATTGGTTTACTGTCGTAAGGATATTATTGGAAGGAAGAGTACAGATAACAATGAGATAATTTCTGTGCTTTTTAGGTTTATTTCGAATTATAATTATCACAAATTTACTTTAATTCTAATGTCTTAATTACGCTTTAAATTAAGGACTACTTTTTGGTTTATGCATTGGGGAGCTTGCATTTTCTTCCAGCGGTACCGTGGAGAAAAAAGACTGCAGGCAGGGCAAATAAAAGAAAGGATAACATAAAAATAATAATAAGAATGAGCTGTGTGAAGTATATATGAATGAATATTATAAGCCCTCGGCTGATTTTTAAGACTCAGATATCAAAACGGCAGATTATGTTTTCAATTATTTTTTAATTTCACTACATCGTACATGGTAAATTACATGACTTAGTAAAAAAAGTTCGTGATAATGAAAAAATAATTTAATGATACATTTTAAATGAAAATTATTATTTTACAATTCATCATTTGTTATTTTTCAAAGCTTTGTAACAAATCAGGTATTTTTTAATTGTATGCTACCAACAGTCTATTGACCTATGCCTCAGTTCTATATTCGTTTTTATAGATCTTAAATATTTATGGTTTTGGGCAGTCCAAGGGTTAATATTGTTTTTACAGTTGTTAAATTAGAATATTAGTGTTATGTTACTCCTATACCTGCGTGTATCATCACGAAGTTTTGTCCATGTTCACAATAACTTTAGGTGTGGGCACACATTACCATCGTGTGTTACGAACTGTCTGACTGTATGATGATAGATACTGCACGATAGCATAGCCCACGGTTATTACACACATCAAAGTAACTTGGAAGCCCTAATTTTGAGTTATTATTGAACTGACAAAGGGGTGTCGCCATTATTAGTTTTTAGCCTGACATTTTACATTACAAATATACAAGATAAACAGATATAAATTCAGATTGTTTCATTAATCACTGTGTTTTGTATTCCGTTCCACGCGGACGCAGTCGCGGGCACAGCTAGTAATAGAATATAATTATAGATTTACAAATTTGTATGCGTTTACTGTCATACCCTTTTATAATTTTATTCTCTGACATAGAATGTGTCTTCCTTTCAAATAAAAAAATAATAAAATACAAGAGGGTGTTTAATATCCTCCGGCCCAAAGAAAAATGAACACAGCAATTACACCAACAACTAAAAAAAAATACAACTGAAAGTAGGTAAAAACGAATGTTATTAATACAAAAATAACTAAAATTAATCAACCTTAGTTGTCTTTTATCATCAGTCTCTAGTTCAACATACACTAGGGAGGCTTCGCCTAAAACCCTACAAAATAAACCATTTATTAATCTTATTGAGGATTCTCAGAACCCTCCTCACCAGGGCCAACAAGGAATATTAAGAATTTCCATTCTACTTCTACTATCATACCTTTTTCACACCAATTACGAAATACTACATTACCCAAATGCAGTTTATATTAAACAGAGTTCAAGTGATTTTGTGCCAAATAATTGTTATTATATATAAATTGAATAAGAAGTTATTTTTACAACAGTTTTTCATAATGTTTCATTTGATATGTGTATACAAATACCTATTGTTTGTGTATACAAACCCTAAAGAGGACTTTAACTACTATAAAAGAGCGGCGACAGTTCAAGCCGAGGCGCACCGAGTGCCCTTGCGCTGTTCGCCTGAACAAATCGGGTGAGTGCCTTAAGCGCTCCCCTTAGTAGTCCGGTGGAACTGTATAGGCCTTAACAAGCTAACAGTGTAGCCAGTTCGAAAAAAAAAACCTATAAAAGAGGAGGGTTAAGTGTAGAAATGTATTTATGAAATAAAAAAATATGTCAGGAATAATGGTTTTTATTTAAAACCACTTTAGATTATAGTTTACAGATATTTCACGACAATCTATTTATTTACAAACATTATCACTATATTATCGTTATATATACAGAGATTTATAGTACAATATCATATTATGAAAGTGTACTAAAGTTAATTGTATTTATTTTGGTTCTAAATAGATCGTATTTAATTATATAATTGCTTAATGAAGTAACTTCGGTATTTACTTATAATTATTATACAATGTATTAGATACATATCAAACGTAAAACATCAAACATTTATATAACATCGAAATAACTGTTATGTAGACATCACATTAAAATACAGAGATGAACGAATGCGTGACGACAACAGAACATAATCTTGTGAAAACGGCTGCTCGGGATGAAATAAAAACAATGTAGACATCACATTTCTATTTTAAAAGATAAGTATTTATAAAGTTAAAATTATTACTTTAAGATTGGCATCTTTATTTTGTAAGTATTCCACGAAACGTACTTACAATTTTTTACCATGTCCCTGTTAATGTACACAACATAGTCTCCAGGGCAACGTTGCATTTAAAGGGAAATAAAGCAATTCTCGGACGGCCTTTTCGAACTCTCAATGTATGAGTTAGGAATACCTGTAAGTACATTGTAGGAGCTTATTTATTTTGGAAATACTATGTGGCCGTTCGCTTTTCTATTTGTGTTCACAGTCTAACGATAAATTGGACGATCAATGTCTCTCTAAAAATCAAATATGATAATATAAAATAAATTGATATTTCTATTGTCTACTGCCGAAATTATAACAAATAGTCTATGATATGATATAATTTCAAGTTCCATTACGAATATTATGTCGAATAAAGACTCTTACAAGATTTAAAATAGTTTACTTTTTGTCGACTCAATTTGTTATTTTAATTGATAAATCACAATAATATTCAAATAAGCAATTCAACCTCGAGCGGATTCAGAGCGACACCGCGCGCCGCGCACCGTGTCGCCCGCACGAGCCGAGCACAGAGCACTCGCCCTCGCGCGACTTCACGCCGACCTCACATTGTGGGAGGTGGACTAATTAATATTGTGCATAATTCAATATGTTTCGTTTGATTAAATCGGTAAGTATTCCCTAACATCTGTGAATCACTCTAATCTGTTAATTTAATTGACTATATTGGGATATTGTCAACTTATTAAATGTGATAAAAAAATGTATGCCATGATATATGTACTTCAGTCTTAGGTGTCGTTCAAGTATTACATGACCAGAATTAGAGTTATTAGCGACCTCTTTCCTTCCTTGCTAGCAAAAGTAAGTAAAGTTCTTACATTTTTTCTTACGGTTACGTAAATACAGGTATAATGAAAAAAAAATAAAGTTTATGACTTTTGCAAACAAAAAAAGAAATGGAAAGTAAAATTACTGATGATGTAATCGACATTAAAAACAGCCCGCTCCACGTGTTTCACAATAAGCAAATCATAAAATCCGTATCTGTTTTGCTACTTATGTAATACTTGAATGGTCCCTTAAGTAAGGAAGCATTGGATCTTTTTATTCAGTTTAAAGTAAAGAACGGATTTATAAACAACCGGTTGGTATAGTAAATGTTGAGAAGAGATTATTTATTTGCGAGGAGTGTGCAGTTAAAAGCATTATACGAGCGCATTTCACGTATGGATAGCGCGAGTGCATCCCGTTCATTGATCGGATCAACGATGCATGAGAGCTTCAGCCTCCGCGCGAACGCGTCGCTCTCCTGCCGACCCCCCACCGCCCCCCAACCCCCCAACCCCTCGCCTCTTTCTCAACGTTGATATAGTTTTAATCGAATATCCAAACAAGTAACGCTTATTCTCATATTTAAGAGATTGTAATTGTAAAATTAGAAAATCAAAAAAATATCGTGTTTACGTAAATATTTATATGTATGCTTTGGAGTAGTTAGTAACTGAAGGAACGGACAATCGATACAACTTGAAGGTCCGGGAGCAGTTCGCTCGCAGTACTCTCTGTATGAATTCCAGTGAGTATGTTGTTGTACTTAATGATTGCTGTTATATTGAAATATCTCTGCTAATATACTCAATTTCAATAATTCCGTGATATTTGAGCAAGCTACAACTTTAAGTATATTTTAACGCCTTAATATTACAATATTACACGTAAGACGTGGACATATGGCAATACTAGTACTTTCCAAGGGAACTTTTAATGAATATCATTATATGAATATATAAAAATTTAATTTGCCATAAAGAAGGATGAAAATCAAAGAATTACAATAAATACCTATATGTTGGTATATCTAACTAATTCTATGGTCTTTAAATATTTCCATTAAAAAGGATGATTTGTCAATTATTTTAATATCTTCTATGATATTCTATTAAACATTATGTTGTTTTAAAATTTGAATGAGTAATTGTTTATAAAATAGAGATTCTTAAATTTTACGAAAACGAGAGTTCCATTGAATTAAGTTTTCATTATTGATTATTATTAACAACAATACATTCATTTTAGTAACGCCAATGAAATTATGAAATAATTGGCTTTCTAAAGGTAGAACAAAAATAATAACTCCGTGGGCCTTTTGGTATACGAGAAGTAATGTGGTGAGAAACGTGGTGCATTCTATACAGATATTATCAACCAATAGGTCTATAAAGTCGTTTTAATTTCACTATATATATACACATATATTATGCAGAGGTGAAGTAACACAAATCTCAAGCAGTAGAATATTTTCGCTACACTTTAAAATTCTTTTATAACGTCATCACTAAATCACTTGTAACACTTTCCGCTGCACATTAGTTACTCGCTCCGCGTAAACACATTCACACCACACGACACGGATACGACACAATTTCTTCAAGATGATCATATTATAATATTTTTAGTTACACTTTTCTACAAAGAGGTTTTTTTTTAAAATGTAAACGTTCCTAAAAAAATACTCTGCTCTGCACAGAGTAAATCGTAAATATGTTTTTAATTAAGAAACACGTGATAAAATCACAATAATGAATGTAATTTTATTCGCAGTATATTAAATAATCACATTAATGTTTAATACAGACGTTTTGTTATTTGCACGTAATCCTCACGCCCGTATATGAGAGCTGTCTTTACATCTAGAAGTCGTCTACACCGAGATCTCTTGTATCTGGACGCGCTTTTTTGGAGGAGCGACGTTGTTCGGTCTCTCTTTTAACTCTGACTCGCTGCTGCGCTGTGGATACCGAGTTACATGTTACTTAAACTTATTAAATACTTTTTTGTTATTTGTATTTTTATGGGCACTATACTATGCTTAAAATCTGCCGAGTGTACTACAATTCGAACTCCGGCATATACCAACAAATTTTTAAGAGTTTGCGCATATTTACTGATCATAATTAATAGTAGTAACATTAACGGCCGATAGTACATAGCAAGTATACGAGGAACGTGGAATCAAATCATAAATTTCCTTGTAGGACTACAATCATAAAGTTTCAAACTTCCAATATGCTGATAACTAGCACGATGATTAAATCCATGTTTATTCTTGGATATTACCAAGACATTACATTACATTACATTTGCTGATTAATATAATTGTAGTATATTAAATAGTACTTTAATAATCACGTCGACTAACGAAAAATATATCTCATCAAAGTATTATTGCTAAGTATAATATGGCTTAATTAATAAACGTTACATACAACCCTAGCAGAACCTTTAATCTTCTTATCTCAAAAGGCTTATAATCAGCTTATGTTCTATAACGTAATACGTATACATAGATTCTGAATCGTTACTCTGATACCCTAAATCTCATTTATCTAATCATTTATATCATTTACCCTTTAGATCTTATCCAAAAAAATAAGCGTAAACAGTAATTTTACAACAGTAAAATGAATATAAAATTACTAAGTATGAGCATTTAATAATTTTTTATAGCACAAAGGTTAAAAATAAGGAATCTTCAAGTGTGAACAGACCTATTACCTTTAAAGTGCTCTTCAACGGTGACGTCATCGTTGTCGGGTCGTGGCTCAGAGTCGCCGCCGCCGCCGCCGCACTCGCACTCGCGCGACTCGCGCTGCTGCCTGCGTTTATATATAGATAGATATATGTACATGGAAAAATATCAACTGAAGACTTTTCAAATAATAAATACAATTATGTAGGAGTCTTAGTACCGCAAACAACATATAAGATTTGAAAGTTGTCTTCGTATCGATAATGTTAACATATAAATAAATTAAAAAATGTACATAAATAGTTTTAGAGATACGGCTTTTAATTGGAGGACGGTCACGACGTATGTCGGTTTGGTTAGCGCAGTTCCCGTGATGAAACTCTTGTTCACACATCGTTCAATATATGCCCTTCAACTATCTAAAACTGGTGTACATTCAATGACATGAGCTTGTTCTCTTCAAACAACGACGGAAAATAATTCAACCTTTTCTATTTTTATGCACATTTTTTTTTTCGAACTGACTACACTGTTGGCTTATTAAGGCCGCTACAGTTTCACCGGACTACAAATGCGCATGTATTATTACTGTTATAATAGACAATATTGAAAAATAAATTTCAGCCTAAGTTAATTCTCTAAGAGCTGTGGCTGTTCTTATAATTAAGTAACTGTCATTAATCAAGATAATTTAGTAAGGAATTTGACACAAAAAACCGAACAACATTATTAACAAATTATAAGCACATGAAAATTTGATTCTTAATAGTATGTTTTATTCAACTGAATTATTAAACTGACAACCAGAACATCTAGATATACGTCTAGATATAGCTGCTATTCCCAAATAAGCAATAATAACGAATAGCTTAGCAAGATTGACAACATTTAACATTCGTATAGATGAACTGCCGTTGCTATTGCGGGATCGGTTGGATGCATCATTTCTGATTCATTATCCTATCAACAGGAATATCAGACATTCTTCTTATTAACAATATTTTTGCTAGGATAGGCAAAAGTAAATAAATACTTTGTCTTTGTCCTTGTAAGTTACAAATTTCACATTACGTCCCAATCACTCGAAACAAAAGAAGCAATAGAAGTTATGACCATAATTAAATCTTATCAAACAAGTAAAACTCTCTGCTTCCTAAATAAGAGAACAGCCCGATTTGAAATAAGTATTTGTCAGTTAATCTGCGAGGGGCCGGTCGGATTGCACTAACATATCTATTTTACGAGGTCCGGTAGAAATGGCCGGCGCGAAATGAGACTTTCTATTTTATCACATTGAGATTGGATCGTCGGAATACTCGGGACAAGTGCTCGGGATCTTCATGTCACGAGCCGCCACAGAAAATATAAAAATACTAACTCTATAAACGTCGAACGGGCATAAATAACATTACCTAGAGTAAGCGAAGAGATTAAGTATTTAATGTCAAGTATTTTTAGTGACACGCTTGCAACATTATTAGATTTGACTACGATTGTTTTCATAGTAAATACATAAACCCATTATTAAAATTTAAGAAGTGTATCAGAACAACCATGCTTCGTAAAATGTATATATTGTATCTTGGTTCATTATACGAATGTCAAAACAAAGGAACTTATTCCTCGTATCTATATTTATTATTGAGATGTTTATTTCTTTTTATCTATAACACATTTATAGAACGCAGGAAAAGTAACTCCTCAGAGATTTATGAATGATAAGGATGAATGCTACGGCCTCGTTAGCTGTAGGAAGCTTTCGAATCAAATATTAAATTGTACGTTAATAGGATTTTTATACCAATTAACAATTTATTATATTTATATCAACGTTTTTAACTATAATTTTATCCACGACCACATTATATATAAATAGATTTTGGTTTTCAATGCAACTAATTTTTAATAGTAAAAGCAATTCTTGTTGATTGTATTTACATTAAGTTACATGTTTGTACCTTCTCTTCTCGGACGTCGGCGAGTGGACTTTCTCCGCCCTCTTTGAAGATAAATGCCAGCGAAGACCAGCACGTTGAGAGCTAATAAGAAGCAACCGGCGCCGACCGTCACTCCCAGAGCTACCGTGTAACTAAGCCATAAAATACGTAATACGGATTAATAGACAAGTGTATAAAGCAAAACTTTCAGCTCTCCGACTGTATTGAAATATTGCAAACATTATTATAATGTCCGTTAATACCGAGAGTAGTTCAGCGCAATTAATTACCACTATCAGAGTGTATCCAGCCGCGTCTCGGGAAAAACTTACCTGTGAGTAATGGCGAACTATTAAGACATTTGCGAGACAAACTGTTACTGGGAATTCAGGAAGGTAAACAACAAGGTAAACACATTAGCGGGATTAGAAGGTTCGGGACGAAATGCGTAGATCCATCTTGTTTACATCGTTGTGACGAGACGCTGCTCTCGGAGATCCCCTAACACGATATGTTTCATCTGTCTGAATTATAAATCCAGACAGGATTGACTTTGCACTCGAGGTGTGAGATAACTCTATTAATCGTTCATTGTTCCTTGTGGAGGTGACTGTGATGAATTTGATTTTTATACCGTCTCAGTTCTAAAGTAACGTTAGAACTGGTCATATCTTTTTATGTAACACTTCTTGATACCAGATAGTTAGCTCGAAAATGGCTTTCATATTTCATAGAAACTATGTGTTTTGATTGGCCTTCGTGTTTATTTTTTTGTTATTTCGTCATTACTACTTGTTTGATAATTGTCACCAATAGATGTCGCTTTCCTTATTTTAAACTAGGTATCGTTGTGTAACAGTCTTGTATATGGGTAGTGTGAAAGATGTAATATTTTATGAGAGCAATAAATATATCGAAGTGCAAATTGCTATTTATTTTATAGCAAAGTTCAAAGTAGTTCAAAATAGTACAACCCTATTAAGTGTAGCTAAATGCTATATTTAACATTGGTCCAATCGAACCGGATTTTTGAAAACAGTGAATCCAGGCTTAGGATTTACACCCCCGACCCCCGTACCCGTAGTGGATCGCTGCGGAAGGGTACGCGACGCTAGTAGCAAAGGGTCCTCTTGCATAAAGACCACTTCTGCACTGGCATTGGAGTCAGAAGAAATAAGAAGATCTTCCAGTTATCCAGTACAACAGTGAGTGAGTTCAAACTAAAGAAACGCGAGTTCAACTTAGTAAAAAAGTGAGTTCAACCCAGTGCAACCGAGTTCAACACGAAAAATTAAGTGCAACCAAGTTCAGCAACATCGAATATCGATACGTGCCAGTTCAACCACGTGGGCGGCCTACACCATATCAGCAGCGGGGGCGGCCTACACCAGATCAGCAGCAGCAGCCGGGATGTTTTGACAACGGTACAACAGTTCACGTTCAATCTTCAAGGTCGTTTGTGAGAAATTGTGTAACTACCTACGACGTGCGCGTGAGTTGTAAAAAACTTTAAAACAAACTGAGATTTTAATTTTGTTTAAGAAGTTAATTTTATAGTGTATTTAGTTTAGTATAAATAAAATGGAAGGCCTTATTAATATGCAGTTAGATTTACATAATTCTATAACAAAAGGCTTAAGTAATTTTAAGAAAAGTCCAAAAGAGAGACTTACTAAAGAATATTTTGAAATAAGATTAGAACATTTAGAAACAGATTGGCAGTTGTTTAAATCAAATCATACAAAATTATATGAAACAACTGTCATAGAAGAGTTAAACAGTTCAAGGTATGTCTCAAAAAAGATATATGATAATTGTGAAGACACTTATCTTGCTTATAAATGTATATTAAAGGTTTCATTGAATCAAGTATTAATGTTAGAAAATAAATCAGAGCACCAAAGTACATCTGATGTTAAAGCCAACAATTCATTAGTTAGACTACCAAAAATCTCGATCCCGACTTTTTCGGGTAATTATGCTGAATGGATCACCTTCCGTGATTTATTCACTTCACTTGTACATAAAAATGATTCTTTGGACGGTGCGCAAAAACTCCATTATTTAAAGAGTCATTTAACTGGTGAAGCAGAGCAGTTAATAAGATATACACCTATAACAGATGCAAATTATAGTCAATGTTGGAGTCTTCTAGAAAAACGTTATAATAATAAAAAATACTTAGCTAATTGTATTTTAAAGCGATTATTTAGTCAGAAACGATTGAACATTGAATCCGCATCAATATTAAAAGAGTTGCTAGACACAACATCTGATTGTTTAAATGCATTAAAAAATATTAACATAGATATAAGTTCATGGGATGTTATGATCATTTATATAGTAACATTAAAATTCGATCCTGAGACACGTAAGCAGTGGGAATTAAGTAATTCTGGTTCCGATGAATTGCCAACTTGGTTAGAGTTAAAATCCTTTATGGAAAGTCGTTTTCGTGCATTGGAATTCATGGACCCTAAAAAACCCTCAGTGCAGCATAGCAGTGGGTCTTATTCAAAAGCTTTGTTAAGTACTAGTGTCTCAGCCATACGATGTGAGTTCTGTGCCGAGAATCATAAACTTTGTTTTTGCAAACAATTTGCCAAACAAGACTGTGTACAGAGACGTGATTTTGTTGCCAAAAATTCTCTTTGTTTTAATTGCTTAGGTAGTAACCATACTGTGTATAAGTGTAAGAAGCCCACAACATGTAGGATCTGTAAAAAACGACATCATTCGCTCTTACACCAAGAAAGAGAAATGAATGTTACTGAACCTACTAACAGAGTTACCATTGAGGGTACTAACTCTTCAGCTAGTACACCTCCAATCGTATCGTGTCTGTCAACTCGCAGTTCTTCCAAAGGACAGGTTTTACTAGCTACAGCACTAGTAAATGCCAAGTCACAATTTGGTGATACTTATGGATTAAGAGCATTATTGGATCAAGGTTCTCAGGCTAGTTTCATTACCGAAGCCTCAGTACAGCTCTTACGGCTTATTAAAACTCCAGTTCGAAGAACGATAACTGGTCTCGGCGGAAATAAAACTTTAACATCAAAGTATATAGTATCTGTTCAGCTATATTCTCGTACTAACAAGCAATTTAATATTGAAGTTCAAGCTTACGTTCTGAATAATATAACATCTTATATTCCTGAAAAAAGAATAGAGTCTATGGATTGGATAGACTTACCAAACTCGAGCCTGGCAGATCCCCAGTTTATGACACCTAATAAAATTGATATGTTACTAGGAGCTAATATATACAGTACAATATTGCAAGATGGAATAAAGAAATGTTCTAATGGAACTCTCGTAGCTCAGAACACTTCCTTAGGGTGGATCCTTTCTGGAACAGTACAAAATTATGATACAAAGATTTATGAAAATAGTTCTAATATATCAGTTATGCATACACAAATAAATGAAAATGATATGTTAAGAAAATTTTGGGAGATAGAAGAACAGCCAAGGGAACCAGAAGAAATGTGGACGGATGAGGAGAAAAAATGTGAGGATATTTTTATTAAAACAACTCGACGAACAGCTGATGGCCGTTACATCGTGAAATTGCCATTTCGGGATGATCTACCGCGTTGCTCAGGTGGTAATTCACGTTTAATTGCTATTGCTAAATTTAAAGCTCTGGAAAAAAGACTTTCGAAAGATCTAAAGGAAAGTTACACAGAAGTAATTAATGAGTACATACAATTAGAACATATGAGACCTGTAACGGAATATGACAGAAATATTGATGAAGCCGTCTATCTGCCACATCATGCCGTCGTTAGGAAAGATAAATCAACTACGAAGGTACGAGTGGTATTTAATGCATCAAGTAAAAATAGTTTTGGGGTTTCATTAAATGATACGTTGATGATAGGTCCTAAATTACAACCAGATCTAAGGCATTTAGTATTACGCTGGAGAGTTTTCCCGATAGTGTTGGTAGCTGATATCATAAAAATGTATCGGCAGGTCAGGGTGGCTGAAGAAGATACTAAATATCAGCGTATAGTGTGGCGTGACAACCCTGAAAGTGAAATCCAAGATTTCGAGTTAATGACTGTAACCTTTGGAACAGCATCTGCTCCCTATTTAGCAGTAAGAGCATTAAATCAGATCAGCTTTGATGAAGGTAAAGATTTACCTTTAGCTGCTTCACGCGTAGTACAATCATTTTACATGGATGATTTAATGACAGGATGTTCTGATGTAAAGGAGGGAATAGAGGTATATACACAAATTACAGAGTTATTGGAAAGGGGAGGCTTTAAGTTACAAAAATGGAATACTAATAATGATGAGCTTTTATCAGAGATAAATAAACATGAAAATAAAAGGGACAATCAGGAAAAGGATATACAAGATGAGGACGTACTACTGGACATAAAGGACAATATTGTATTAGTAAACGAAAAGGATTACTTTAAAGATGAAAAGAAACTAGAAACTACAACTAAGATTTTAGGACTTACCTGGAACCGTAATGAAGACCACTTCCGCTATTCGGTGCATCCTCCGGTGACGACGACTGGATCTGAAACAAAAAGATCTATATTATCAGTAATAGCACGGTTGTATGATCCGCTAGGATGGATCGCACCCACAATTATTAAAGCAAAAATATTCATCCAAAAATTGTGGCTAGCAGGTACAACCTGGGATGAACCACTATCAGCTGAATTAACAAATGAATGGCGTACTTACCGAGACGAGTTGTCACAACTCACGTCAGTTCAAATTCCTCGATGGTTAGGTATTTCAAAAGTAGATGTTCAAACAGAGTTGCATGGATTCTGCGACGCATCTCAGTTAGCATATGCAGCAGTAATTTATGTACGAGTAGTGGACATTACTGGCAATAGACAAGTTTCTTTGCTGACCGCAAAAACGAGGGTTGCTCCAATCAAGCAGATAAGTATTCCTCGTCTTGAATTGTGTGGTGCAGTACTTTTATCACGACTTCTAAACGAGATGGCTAGAGTATTAGCGATTGATAAAAGTAACATCAAGGCATGGACAGACTCAACGGTAGTCCTCGCTTGGCTTAACAGTCATCCCAGTAGGTGGAAGACTTTTATTGCTAATAGGGTTTCCGAAATTTTGACCACACTGGATTCCTCACAGTGGTACCACGTATCATCCAAGGAGAATCCAGCTGACTGTGCTTCACGAGGTGTTGATCCAAGATCACTTGCCGAGAATACTATCTGGTTTTCTGGTCCACAGTTTCTTAAAGAGCAAACTATCCTATACAAAAGGCCTAAAGATTTAATTGTTAATTTGGAAGAAGTAGTCAGGTCACATATTAGTACAATATCTGAGGACACACTTATTCTTAGGTTTTCTTCTTTACAACGGCTAGTAAGAGTTGTAGCTTATTGTCTACGATTTTCTAAAAGGAACAAAAAGCGGACAACTTATTTATCTAAGAACGAAATAGATCAAGCACTATTATGTTGCATTAAAAAAGTACAAAGAGAAGAATTTCATGAAGAATACTTACAGTTGCAGGCCAAAAGTAGTTGTTTACCCAAAACGAGTAAATTAAAATCATTGTGTCCATATCTAGATGAAGATGGTGTCATGAGAGTGAGCGGTAGACTTCAAAAGTCTCAATTAGGTGAAAATACTAAACACCCATACATATTGCCACACTCTTCTCATTTTACCAAGTTAGTTGTAGCAGATGCACATCAAAACACTTTACATGGTGGAGCACAATTAATGATAAATTATATAAGAACAGCATATTGGATTATTGGCGTAAAAAGTCTTGTAAAACATCATATTCGCAAATGTGTCACGTGTGTTCGACAAGGCGCTCGAATTCAAAATCAATATATGGGATCCCTTCCATCCGTTCGATGCACGCCAGCCAGAGCATTCCTGCATAGTGGAGTAGATTATGCAGGGCCGATAAAGATTCGGACAACAAAGGGTAGAGGACATCACTCGCATAAAGGGTACATATGTTTATTTGTTTGTATGGCTACCCGAGCAGTTCATTTGGAAGCAGTGAGTGATATGAGCACCCAAGCTTTCTTAGCAGCGTTTAGACGTTTTGTGTCTAGACGTGGCCATTGCGCTCAATTGTGGAGCGACAATGGGACGACTTTTGTAGGGGCTGCAAAGGAGCTTCAGCTGTTAATGAACCACCAGAAAGCTGTCGCAACACATCTGGAAATACATGGGACTGAATGGCATTTTATTCCGCCTCATGCTCCCAACTTTGGTGGATTATGGGAAGCGGGTATAAAATCGACCAAGTTCCACTTAAAACGAGTCATAGGTGAATCAATTCTAACCTTTGAAGAAATGAGTACCCTTCTTAGTCAAGTGGAAGCTTGCTTAAATTCCCGTCCCATAACCGTAGTTAGTTCCGATCCTGACGACCCATTACCACTGACTCCAGGACACTTTTTGATTGGAGGACCGCTGATAGCTGTACCAGAGGTTAATAACTATTTAGAGTCAAATGTGAGCTCATTATCAAGGTGGCAATTCATTCAACGATTATTACAAAGCTTTTGGCGTCGCTGGTCCCAAGAGTATCTTTCAAATTTAATGAATAGATACAAATGGAGTGCTCGCGTACCAGAACCAAATGTAGGGGATATAGTGCTCATAAAAGAGGACGACTTACCTCCAAGTCGCTGGTTAATGGGTAGAATTATTGAAAAACATCCAGGTACTGATAAGATCACTCGTGTAGTTACAATTAGCGTTAAGAGAGCGTTGATCAAAAGACCTACGTCAAAATTATGTATCCTGCCAGTTAATCTATAACATTGTAATGTAATTTCTTTATTTTTATTTTTTTTGTAATTTAGTTTTGTTAATTTTCTTTATAAGTACACAAATGTTAAGTTCATAGAAATAAATAATGTTATATGTAGTTTTAAGGACAAAATTTGTTAAGGTCATTTTCTCACTAAATGCCCTTAGGGGGCGGAATGTTTGATAATTGTCACCAATAGATGTCGCTTTCCTTATTTTAAACTAGGTATCGTTGTGTAACAGTCTTGTATATGGGTAGTGTGAAAGATGTAATATTTTATGAGAGCAATAAATATATCGAAGTGCAAATTGCTATTTATTTTATAGCAAAGTTCAAAGTAGTTCAAAATAGTACAACCCTATTAAGTGTAGCTAAATGCTATATTTAACACTACTCAACTTCTAAAATCTTGTACCGATTTTAGGATACCTCTGTTAAACTTTATCATGTCTCCTTAGTCTCTACGGCAATGCTTAACAATAATAGTTTTTTAACAGTATACGTAATACTTTCAAATATCCTTTATCTAGTAATAAAAGTTTCGCGAACATCGGTTCAGCTGTTTCGGGATTTAGACGGGACAAATAATAAACACTTCAATCTTATTTATGTATATATAAATCTCAAAGTTCAAGTAACATTGTTTATTGGTAGTGCAGTACATTAATATTCTTATCAAGGATTTACAATCCCGATATGTGAATTCTTAATTCCTAATGAATTAATATCGATGTGGTTATCTTCATTTAATCACATGAAATAAGTTTATAAATATGCATACACAGAATTCGTAGTCTTCTTAACTTACTTTATACGTTCTAGGTTTAATTTGAACAATAAGTCGCGGTGAGAAACTGAGACTTGGAATATCACAAAGTTATAAATCTCGAAGGAGTTAGATAAAGTGAGTCGCGAGTCCGCGCGCGCGAGCACGGAACTTACGCCCGGGATTGAGACGCGGCTGATAACGCGGACTTGGCGAACTGTCGCATCTCGAACACGAATCACAAGTCAGAACAAAACTTTCACGCTACGTACGGGGTTTAACGATGTCATGAGAATTCAGATTTGTGATACCATTACTTTGAAATATACCTTCAAAATATAAAGTAGATTTATTTAAAATACCTGAAAACTTTAACTGAAACTGAACGTGATTCATTTACCCATTTTAAACATATCAATTTTCTTTTAATTTCAGAGATAACTACATCTTTACAAGGCTTTCTGTGTACTTTCATGTGGTTATCCGCCAATCTCTTATTAATTACACCATAATTTGGGTCTGAATAATATGGCAATAGTAAACGGTGTACGTAGAATTGCGTTATTTCACAGAGTTATTTACGACTATTCAACGTGAATTATTAATGATGGATGATATTTTGATGACGTAGCTGAAAATGAAATGAATGAAATCAGAAAATAATAAAATACTTATTACTGGACAATATGTGCAAAACGTAGTGGTATGTATAGAAAATCACAATTAATTTTTGGAAATTATAAAGAAACAGTGTTAGATACAAAGTAGTTAGTTGTTTTTAATTGCTGACAATTGGGCCTCTCAGTATAATAAAGGAAATTTAGAGTACCTTACTCTTGAGGTATTTTAGGCTGTAGAGCGGTACTCTAAGATTTTCACAAAGGAACTCATGATTCAAGCGAATTATATTGAAGCGCGGACGAACCTAAAAAATATGTTTAAGAGACCGAACAGTAGTATTATAGCAAGGATATTTGTCGTCTTCGACCATTTTATATCTGTGGAAGTATTGTCTTATGTATGCGTGATCTGTAAATGCCTACGTCAGTGTAAAAGTTTCTGGTCTATATTTAAAGAATGTCTAAATATTAGGGGGAGTAGGTGAGTGTTCTTATGTGTCCTTTACTTTGATATTGGAATTACCGGATGTTTTGATTTTTAACTCTAAAGATGCGTTTAATATTAAAAAACATCTTCCAGAACACACACACTTGACGTTTCAGCACAGTTTTCATATACAGGAGTTTTATTTACTACTAAGTTAAGTATTAGTATGGTAATAGACAGAGATGATCATTATTACAAAGATCAATAATGTATCAAAGACTAATAAATCAATGTGCCTACGCAATGGATAACAACCTATTGAAAATATGGTTATGCTGCTGCTTATAGCAAAGGGAGAACGAGCAAGTATTATACGACTTCTAATAAATATAACAGAGAGAAAGTTAGTCACGTTTCAGACGTCAGAAGTTAAGATACCAACAATAAATATTCATTAAAATAAATAAATTGCAATATTCTATTATTCAACAAATTTTCCAACAGCAAAATAATTGACAGCCGTTTTTGACAACAACGGTTGTAACAACAGCATTATGAAATATAACCGTTACAGCCATCTACAGTTTCAGACATAGTAACGCTTACGGTTCAGTTTCAGTAATTTGTAGCTTAAAAAAAATAAACAAATAATATAAGAGATATTTTTAATGAAACTTGTAAAGTAACAGGTCTAAATATATATAAAAATACAATAGGGTTTAAAACCCAGATTGACAATAAAAATAGAAAATGAATGGACCTTCCTGAAAGAAATACACAGGAATGTCTGCGAAGTAAGTTTGTTATTATACGTTTTTTTCTAGAGCATGAGAGAGCTCGAGGGGTTCGAGGCCACGGGCGGCGGCTCCCGGACCTCAGTAATTGGAATGTATAAACTTGGACCGCACATTGTTTCATTTGACTTCGTGTCCTCAGGACATATTGATTTTGTAAAGTTTGTTTCGGGTCAAATGGGTTGTATGAGTCTGATCGAAACATATATTATTATAAGCACATAATGAATTAACACCGATTAAGAGTGTTCTTATTTAATACTGCAAAATACGTCTTACCGAGGGATATTATATATTTAGTGGCGCTCAGTGTTTATATGAAATCGTTTCCAACATATCCAGTACGAATAGTGTGCTCCAGAAGTTCGAATTGCTTATCGTTACTAAAAGTCGCGTTTGGATTAATTGTCTAAGTATACAGGTATTAAATTCTGCTGCAATTGCTGTTGCTGAAATACATTCAAGTTATACAAACTTTTGCAATATATTATAATACTATTATAGAGGGAAATTTAACAAAACCATGTGATAGAAAAACAAAGATGATGTTTACCTATAATACTGGGAATCTAAGGTGAGCGAATCTTCCTTCGGAGTGGGTCGCGGCGCCGGCAACGCGGAAAGCGCGGGTCGCGGCGACGGCGACGGTTCGCATTCCTCCACTTCTATTGAATCCTCCTCCAGTTCTGATCCTTCCTCTTCCTCGTCGAGTGCTGCTGTCGTCGTGTACAACTCCGGAAATATTTCCCCTAATTTCAACAATAACTAACATTGCAGAGTTTGCACCACATTTTAATAAATGTATTCAAATGATTTCATAATCATTCAATAAGGTTAAGCCGTTCACGGATACGTCGAAGACGACAGTGATGTCATCTTCGGGAATAGGAGCGAATGTGAATCGCGAAAACAAATTTAGTTTTATATGTACGGTTACGAGGCGTACAGTATAACCGGCCGGAAAAATATAGATTGTAGAAATTAATTAATATAATATATTGCATATAATCCTAGACGAAGTACTTATACGGCAAGTAAATTAGTTGTAACGCTCGCGTGAACTATAAAATTGTGTATGGCATTTTTTAAGTCAATTAATTAACCTTATAACTTGTTCTATATATTATTTAATTTAACAAAACAAACTAAAACCTGAAAATAGGCAGATAGATATACCGAGCAACGTTACCTTTTTAGTGACGCTCTGTAACTCCTACAAGAAAAAAGAAATACTAATGAAACATTGCGTAATGTTGCCACATCAATAATGGTGCTAAATAAAGTCGTCCTTGCGGTCACCGCATACGCCTAATGAGACAAGACTCCCTGATTCTTCCTTAATGATTTTTATGTTTACAAACAAGACCTTTTTAAAGGTCTATAAGGGCTGATGTAGAAATATTTATTTGTGAATTAAAGAAAAACTACTTTTATTGTTTACGAAGTATACATTATACAAGTATACATAAACTTTATGCTATATTTCATAGTAAACACTAGAAAACTATTCTTTGTCAATTAATAGTACTTGTGAGTTATGTATCGAAACTTGTACTAAATACATAAAAAAACTGACACTAATACCACATAATACATGATATTAAAAACAGAAAGGGAACGTAAACGCGGATCTGGATGAAAAGCAGCAAGCGCTAACCTTATGTGACCTCAATCCTCTTTGTATAGATTAGTTGCGTGAGATTTGATTGTTCTGTGCTCTCCCTCCGAGCCCTCCGAGCCCTCCGAGCCGACCGAGCCTACCGGCCGCCTTTACGATCGTAACCATTGTTAAACGACCAACTAAACCAGAAATTAAACAAAGACAGCGAATTAGCCCCATTCTCAGATTCCTACGGGCTTGTTTCGCAGGACGTTAAATCTCGCTCCATTTACCTCACACGGATCAAATATTTTCCCTCATAATCAAACCGACATCGAGATATCGTATAACATGGAAACGAAACTTCGACGAGACCTTTATATATATCAAGTAATGAATTTAAAAATAAAAAGAGGTTACGAAAATATGTAAATAAAAATAAATTAATGTATTATTTTATCGTATACTGTTAATATTATAAATGAGAAAGTTTGTGAAGATGCGTGTCTGTTCACGCTTTCACACAGAAAGTACTGAATGGATTTTAATAAATCAGTAATGTAGTTTCAACATCATAATAAGAAATTAGGTATACTGTTTAGAGGTAGTCTTTAAATTGACTAAATTATTCCGGACAAGTTTCAAGTAAGGAAGCCACCTGAGAGCTATCTCGGCGGGCGCTGCCATAAACCGTTACAATTACATGAGGATAATGTTGATATACTTGTGTACTGTGTTTGAGGCGAGACGTGGCACAGTGGCGCAACCGATTGGCGTCCTCGCGAAATTACAATATTTACCGCCTATCACTTCACTTCTACTGCTTCATAGCAACTACGCGTTTTATTTGAATTGATTATGGATTGTCTTCATTTTTATTACAATTTAGCCATAGCTATTTTTAACTCATTAACGTTTTGTCATTACCGCTCAATCATTACTAGAAAGCATTACAATGTGTGGCCTAGTCAATACTCTGCATAATTTCTCTATCTGCCAGTTAAAATTTCATCAAAACAGTAATCATTTCAATTTTGTTTATGTTTATTGAGTTTACGATACTGTTCCTAAACTTCAATCCACTACAGCTCCTGCTAACAGGAATACATAACTTCTTACTCGTGAGATGCTTTAGTTTGTAGTTTTGCAAATTGTTGTGTATAAAAGTATTTTTAGAGTGCAGACGGAGTCGTCGGTAGAAGCTAGTTTCTTAATATTGTCCGTCAAAATAAAAGAGTAGCGCGGTAGTCCAGTACGAGTAAATCTTTTAACGATAATGATAATGCTTGCCTCGAGCGTATCCCTTCAATATTGAAGAATGGTTGAAAGCCTTTCATCCGGGCTTTAGATAAATCTTCGAGGCTTTCAGTGAAAGCCTGGCCTTCGTAATTTACCCCTGATATTTATTAAAATGGTTATTACATGATCTATTTTATCATGGTTACTATTTAAAAGCTAAAATCTATGTTTTGTTGACTTTTGAATAGATTATAATTTTTATTTTATTTTAAAGTCCATGCAAACATTTAGAAAATAACGATAATATACCCATTTCTTACGAGTTGAACCCATAACCGTTAACGGAACTCTTTCCATAACGAGTTAATATATAATAAATAAATAACCTTCCCTAAAGGTTAAAAGAACACTAACTAATGATGGTTTTGGAAACAAAAGGCGTTCGGCAGAACTCCACACAATTACCGGGCACTGCGCGAACATAATAGCTCGCATTTTTACCCCGAACCCGCCCACATTCAGATCAGAGCCGTTACGGAATCCGAGATGGGTTATTTCAAACCATTAATGGCAGGTTTCATGATACTGCACGGTTATTTGTTTATTGTACAGCAGTTTTGTTTTCACACCTCACTATCTGTGCAATGATCGTTCAGTTTTATGGAATTCGTCATCTTGTCGTTATATTTAACGAGCAAACGTTTTCAGCGTAAAGACGCGTAACGTCTGTTAGATCATATTATTCAAACAGTGTGTATCTTGAACCGAGCACCAGTTTAACAATACGCACTCTCATGCCAGGCGTTCCTAATCAGTCTTTAGTAGTAGCAGCCAATTTGGATTGTGGTCTTCCTTTTACATAACTATAGACTGTAGTGCCCACTTAATATATGGTAGCATGCCTATTTACTACTTCATAATTAAAAAAAAAAACAAAATGCTAGCCCGCAGGACATCGGCGGCCGGCGATGGATTAGCAGTTTCTCATTAGTCACCGTTGTTTTTGGATTGTAATGTGCGCACCATGTGATAAAATGACGTCACAAATTCAAAAATGTCGATCAGCCTGTTGCAGTAGCAGGAATAAAGGTAAACTACGATATGGCTGTTATTAATAATCGGGCTCACCGCGAAATGGGCGCCAATTAATATTGAGTTCTCTCTCGCGTATCGTTAACTACAGCGATTCATCTCTAGTGAATAGCTCGCGAGTCCACACTGCGATAGCTATTGTATTCCCTCGACACTGTTTTATCACATTTATTATGTACAGTGATGCAATTTAAAAGAATTATATGTTAATGACTTTATTGCATTCGATATAGAAAGATAAGGTAATTGTTATGTCTATTTTGAAACTAGTGCGATTGGCATCAAAACCCACATTGAAGATATCCATACACTGTGACTTATTTGTGTCTGAACTTAAATGTTATAACAAAATCATATTTTTTGTTAAGTTATATTAGAAGATCCATAATATGTAAGAGAGATTCTAAATATCATAAAATCACCTCACTACAACTACGTACTGAAATTAAATTATGAATATTTCTGTAAGAGGATTAATTATATAATAACAATAATAAAAACCGCTCGTAACATAAATATACCACTGCGTGTTTAACAATGTATAATGCAGATAAATCTTTAGTATTGCGTATTTCCATTACAGTGGGTTGGTAAGGGTCAGAGAAATTGGGCTGCGATGTAAGGAACATCCTCGTGGTGCACCCTGAGCAACGTCCACCGCTTGTCGGTCGACGGCTGATACCTGACCGGCTGGAGGGCCGTTAAAAGCTCCTGGGTGTGGTATGTGCACAGTGCATCCAGTTCCGGACTAAGGAGGATGTGGGCTCAGTTTGAGCTCCAACGGCCTAGTACCGGACAGCAGCTGGCGAGACTAGTTGATTCATACTGGTCTTGGCAGCTATACTACAAACTGATGTGGTGATGTGGAGATGAAAATGGAAGCAACATTCAAAAAAGGAATACCCCAGGCGGGTACCACCAGTTTCGCGGGTGGAGAATCCCTCCACGAGCTTAGCTCGGGCTGCCCCACATTCTTTTTTTTTTATATATCATAGGGGGCAAACGAACAGGTGGGTCACCTGGTGGTAAGTGATCACCGCCGTCCATAGACACTAGCAACACCAGGGGAGTCGCAAGTGCGTTACCGGCCTTTTAAATATGTGGCCCTCTGGCGCTCTCACTGACCGAACGAAACGCAACAGGCACTGTTACTTCACGTCGGCTTTCTGTGAGAGGGTGGTACTACCCCGGGCGAGCCGACCCATTCATTCTGAAACCAGTAATAGTTAGATAGACCAGATAGTCAGCGTAGCTCTACCACTTACAAAAAGAGATTCCAAATATTAAATTCTCTTAGGGGGCAGAGTTTTTCGTTATCATAAACAAACAAAGACGTTGGCTAACACACGGAAGTACGATGATCAAATAATGATTATGCCGATAAGGTCAACTGATGTACAACCCAGGGTTGTGCTGGATAGAAATTTCTCGTTGGATCGGATCTCAATGATCAGTCACGGTAGTGTCGCAACTATTTCAGGAGGTTACAAGCAGAAGGATTCGGAGATAGACCTGGATTAGGTGGAGTCTGCCCAAAAGATGTCGTCGTTCTGGAGGGGTAAAATCCGGGACCCGGGTACGTCGATGGAAGCGAGATGCCTGGTGGTGGGAGAGGCCGATTGTTCTTTTGATCGCGGTCTAACTAGGAGGAGCTATCATGGCAATTGCGAAATGACTTATGTCCACGACGAGCTGAACATCGAGGGCCTGGATCCGGAGAAACTGAGGGCATTAGATGAGGCCAAAGTGACAGTGATTTACGAAGTCTGGGCACCTATAAGGTCCTTGTATTAAGGAACTAACTTTGCAGGACATCATGACCATGGCATTTTCAAGCACTATAGAAGAAGAGACGCTATATGTGCGGCAAACGGTGCTATTCTCGGTAACTCGTTATTCTTTAGTAAAAATCCTATCTATCCAAATTAGTACAATGCATATAATCGAATATGTATATCCATTATAATTAACATTTGAACCGCACATACCAACTATGGTGTAAAATTAAAGGAAATCACTGTGAACAAATTAAAGTAGTTACAGGAAGATTGCGGAAGTCCGCGTTAATTTGTCCAAACTGTCCCACCCCGAGATCCGGCCCTGCCCTCGCCTGCGGACGCGGACGCGGTCGCGGTTATCGAGGGCGTTGTACGCGGAACGCTCCCGCCTCCAGGAAATGACACTAATAGCGTAAGATAATAAGGTGTGCCCAATTTAAATGCTGCATCCGTTTTCCATAACTGAGATATATATATATATATATATACATTACAACTATGTACATGAGATATTTACTAAGTCTACCTGCTTCAGATACTAATTCACCATCATAGTGGTGTCCTTGCTACCATTTATCTTTAATATATATATACGTATATGTATATATGGTCCTTGGCATTATGTTCGATACTTCACCGCAATCGTTTTTATTTTGAAATGAAACAATACACAGGGCCAACAATATGTTCAACGATTTATTACTTATTAGAAAAACAATACAAATCCTACTACACAAGTACAGTTTCAATATTACATTACGGACAAACATTGAAATCAGTTTTAAGGTATGAAAAATATTGGTCAACTAATTAGAAACAAAAACAAATAAGTATAAAAAACAATATTTTTTAAGTATTAGTAATTAATATTGTTATTTACGAAATAGCTACTACCCACAGCTTACCAATAGTTATAATTAATATTTAGTGGCGTATCCCTTATTTTCAATAACAGCACTGCAACGACTGGCATTGACTCAATAAATTTCATACATGTTTCTAGGGGGATTGAATTCCATGCTTCAACAAAAAATGTAGTTCGTTTTGACTGGTGTTACGTTTGTTGAGACTTTCCTTTTAACAATATATCAGAGATTTTCTATCGGGTTTAAATACGGACTATTTGCTGGCCAGTTTGAAACGGATATACGGTGTTCGCCAAGGAAAAATTTGACGCTATTATAATAACAGATACAATGACCTGTTCGAAACAAGAGACACGAAACAAACATTGCGTCATCTGATTTTTTTTGTAAATACATTTTTACATTTTATGAGCAGCAAATGAAATATTAAATTAACTACGATTTATGTGACATTTACAAAGAAATGTTTAAAAATACAATATTTGTTGTATAATCACATTGAAATTTAATTTATGCAAAGCGTTATGAGTTTTCCTTTTTCCCAGAAACGGGCTTGCGCTTGAACATAATCTTAGTTGAAGGACAACGATAATGAGTCCGAAGACGCGACGCGGAGCGCTCCGAGCGCGCACCGACTCCCTCATTCTTTAAAAACGGTCGGATTATACGATCGTGTCAGAAAACAGATGCCAAACGAGATACTCGTCCTTTACTCTTATTGTGACAATAATGAACGAAGAAAGAGAAATACTTTCTCATATTTATCATTGTTCTAACAGTGAACGTAATGACGTCTGTTTAAAATTTTTATTTTACGAAAACTAAAACTTATCTCAATAATTTTACTAGAACAAATTACGAAATAAGCAGAACTGAAAGAAGTGAGGAAGAGGAAGACAGAGTAACAGTAGCGCACCTGCGAATGTGTCGGGGCGCTCGGCGCGGAACTGGTGATGTCGCGGGGTGGCGCCGGCGCGCGCGCGCGGGCGGTGCAGCTGCGGGATCAGGTGCAGCCACAGAGCCATTTTGTGCCCGCGGTAGTGACTCTTCACTCGCACCTTTGTTCCTAGTACAAATTTTAAAATATCACTCACTTTCAACGCAAATTCAAGAAAAAATCTATCTTTTTTTCATTATTCAATTCATACAAATGATTAATTCCAATGACATAAAATTATTTTTAGCCTCCTACTGTAAATAATTCTACATTTGACATTATCAATATTCGTGTGGTTTATGCACAATATCGGATATTATATTTTGTATAATGTTAAATCACGGATTGTTCAAGCACTTAACTTAAATAAAATATATGTACTAGTGAAGTTGTTTCTGCATTTGTAGAAGCGGAATCAAAATATGTATATATTTCGGGCGCTATGACGGTGACACTATGGCCTAATGGGGTAGGCAGCAAACTACTGACGGCACGAAGTCTTACACCGCTGGATCCTCTCTCACCAATTACAGGGCAAAGAACGTTCTCACTAACCTGATGGTGGTCTAAGGCCCAGACTGTGAAGTTCACGCGACACATATGCACGTGTCATCGTTTAAGTACAATTGTTCAGCACGTCACTATATTAGTACAAAATAGCGAACACAATGTACAGTTTGTATATTTCAAAGTTTTAGGATATACGTGGTAAAAACACAATAGTTTTATAAAGCGGCGAACTTTTTAAATGCGTAGTGTAGGAGCAACAAACAATAACTGTCGTATCATTATTTGAAGTAAAAATCGGGCGGGAATACCGCGCGCCGATTGGTTGCGAGAGGCTCCGTACCCGTCATTGGTGATTAAGAAATCCAGTAATGAACGCCAAAGCAGCATTATTTTATACTATTACTAACAACTGTTCGTTGCTTTGTACTCGTTTTTGTGCAATAATGATTTTTAACTAATTATATTATTTGAATAAATAATGAATTTATTGTATAATTTCTAAAGTATTAGTGATAACTTTAATGAGCTTATCAGTTGAGGAAATGATATAAGCTTTCTGTGTAAAAACATTTCATAAAGATCAGTAATATTGTTCTTGAATTAAATTCGAACACACACACAGATCGACTAAAATTTAATGTCACTCTTGATTAATGGCCTTTTATGAAAGAAATGTTAAAGAAAAAAATACAAATAGAATTGCAAATTTATTATTATAAATCATAACGTTAACAAGCTTTCGAGTGGATCTGAATTAATCTTAACATAATTAAAGAAAACGATATTGAAAAATATCTGTAATAAAAATAGCATTGCATTTCGTATGTGTCAGTGTGTAAACTTACCAATACTGAGGTATTGCTGTGTGTTCATCTCGTATCGCGGCCACGAGACCGCCGCCGTCGCCTCCCCGCGCTTCGCGAACGCCGCCACCAGCGCCACCGTCGCCTCCGCCACCGCCACATCGCTTCTAGAATAGTTCCGAGGATTCGCCGGAGTGCCGCCCACCAGCGGCAGCCCGAGGAAATAGGGAAGAGTTTCACTCGTAACGCTGCCTAGACGCTGCAGGACGAAAGAGGTCAATGGTATTGAGTGGGGAGAGGTGGGGGGAGGTGGGGACGTGGGGTACCTGAGGATAGTCGGCGTCGCGCGTCTGGTGCGCGAGGTGCGCGAGGTGGGTGGCGGCGCCGCGACGCGCGTGCAGTTGCGCGACTCGCAGCGCCGGAGCGCAGACGGCGGCGTCGCTGAGGGACTCGAGCGTCGCGTCGCGGATGTTGATGGGATGCTGGATCGGCTTCTCCCAATCGGTGTACTCGTTGCGTATCGCCGCGAAGATCTCGTTGCGATGGTACCGGTACACGTTGCGGACGTACGTGCGGAGAATTCGGTTCCTGTACGATTCCGTCAATATATTTTCCTTCTCGTCGTGCAATCTTTAAACATTCCTGTAATCCTCTCACCTGTGCTCCTCTTCGAAACCGTGTCTGATATCGTCTTCACTGAAAAACTGGTAACTCTCTGTGGTAGAGACCACGACAGCGAGCGCACAGTCGAGGAACGCTTCGCTCGCATGCAAATGCCCTTGTCGGAGTTTGAATTTGCGAAGGATTATCTCTTGATATGGGAACTGATGGACCCCAGCCGGCAAGAAATCTCGCTTTAGGGGCTTCAATGGTTAAAAGTGCTTCGAGTGGTCGAGCCCGGATGCACTCAACAAACCTAGGGAAAACAAAATGTGGTTTAAATACCATATCTATAGGTAATTCTTTTTTATTTCATATATTTTTTATTAACTTATAAAACCTACGCATATTGTATGTTTTAGCATAATTCCGAAAACTCATCTAAAAGACACCATTCCTGCAATGAAAACCATAACACAACAAACAAATGGCGTGTAAGATTTCTTTCTAGATTTAAAATAACCCAACAGCCCAAATATACTTCATAAATATTAATTGACTACAAATTACATCCATTCCTTATTTCGTGCTCTAGGTTGTTATGTTTAATGACAATGCTCCGTTAATGTTTCTAGTGGGGTCAATGTAAATAGCAGCACATGCCTCGTAAACGGTAACCATCCAATTAAATACAAAATATTCTATTAACCAGGCTTATACGCTAAAAAAAACAAGTAATATCTGACCAGTTCTCATCATTGGCCGACTCCGGTATACATCTCAACGCTTGCGCGGTGTGTTCCCGAGTCAAAGCTGCATCTGGTGCGAGTGCAGTCGGGCTGAGAGCCGAACCGCTCAGAAGTAGAACGCGAGATACCAAGCCTATTATTATAATAAAATCATTTGTTTAACTATTTTATAACAATATACATATTTACATACATGAATTGCTTTCTTTTTACATGTTTTCAACCATTTTTATCAAGAAAATAAAAGAGACCGAAAAGATAGAAATATAATAAACAATGAAGTAATTGACCTTTGCTCTCCGGCATCATGAGTATTGTGTTAACAAGTGCAGCGCCGGCCGCGTGTCCCGCCAGCGTCACGCGGCGCGGGATCTCCGCCGAACGCTGCGATATTACGCCGCACCCAGGACAAAGCCGCCACCACGTCCAGCAGCGCCGCTCCTCCAGCCAGTTGCACTGGGTCCGAACTTACTCCACTTGTTAAATAACCTACCAAGCACTCATACGTATAATGAAGCATCGAGTTTACTGCTACTACCACTTCAGCTTATTAGTTTTCTAGCATTAAAAGCAACAAAACGATTGCTATGGTTATTCAGAAACAGTTATTAAAAACCTGACAACTGCGGTAAGTATCGACTCAGTCTAAGGACCTTTGTTTATACTAATATTAATTTATTATCTACTGGTTTTTACCGCATACTTATAAGTCACTCTTAGGTCTACTGTAGGTGGACATTCATTTTTGGTCAATCATTGTGGTTTGCATTATATTCAACAGCCTACTTAGTAATATGTCACATAAAAATGATAACAGTATCAATGTTTAAAGCAATTCAGAAGGCGTATTACCTAGTAATCCTAGCCTATAGTTGAGAGTGATGACGAGGAGATGCGCCCGCGCAGCGAGCACCGCACCCTCGAGCGTGTTCCCGGAGCCCCACTCGTGTGAGGGTCCGCCCGCCCACACCACCACCGCGTACGGCGCCTCCACGCCGCGCGCGCCTGCCCACCACCACATCACAATACATTCTATACAAACACTAGCAACCGCCTGCGCCTTGAAACAACAGCTTGGTGTCATCTCGTGATGAAAAATGGATATTCATGAAAAGACATGTCACCAACTTTCATGATGATAACTCAGTCTGTATAGAAATTTATTTATCTCTAATAACATCTATTTTTATAAATATAGACAATCGTTCCTCTACAAACAGAAGTGTTTTTAGTTTATATATAAATAACAGAATGTATTCTACATGTTGTTTACCCTTAAAAACCCTTAAAACCATACAGGTGTGATGTTATGTTATAGAATGGTAAAAATAATACATAAATAAAGGATTACAGCAATCACGACTCATTTCCTGTTAGTTATTGAAGAGTTTTATTAAATATATCTGAAGATCTATAATCTATTACATATCTATAATCTCTAAGCGGTTTTAAATATTTAAAACAATTAAAACAGTGTTCATTGAAGTCGGTGCAATTTTTTTATTGCAAGTTTGTAAATTTGTTGATATTAATGATACGGAAAATATAAAGCGTCAAATGAACTACAAAATTGCTATTTGACTTTTTATTCTATCTTTGTTAGTTTAGCCGCAAAATTAACAAAAAAAAGAATATGATTAAAAATTCAAGTTTTTAAGACCCGTAAAACCCATAGTAAATATGAACGATAGAAATTTGAATGAAAGAATTTTTTTGTTGAAAATTTATCGCTTAATGAGACCTATCCATTCATTTTAACAAAATAATATTTCTTCACAGTTTGCAGGTGACGATAATATTAAAAAATTGTTATTGATATGAGAAAATGTAAAGTTCGATGGAATGCCTCTTATAAGTGAAATTAATAGTCGTCCTTTGGACAGAATTTTTATTTGAATATATCCTATGACATTTAGGGGTGAGAGCGCAAACAAATATGGTTTTTATTGACACACCTTAACATATGTATGTATATAATGTGTATATATACATATATGAATTTAAATTATATTATTTCTGAAAGTCCAGTACAGCGGAAGCCTTACGCACATTTATACAGTAAACAACATATTTTTACTAAATTACACACGAACGAAGTCGCGGGTGACAGTTAGTCTAAAATAAAATACCCCAAGCTAGTTCTCGTTACTTTAGTTTTGGAGATTCCTTGTTGGACAAAGTCGCGGGTAACAGGCAGTCTAAAATATAATAGCCTAAGTTACTCCTTATAAGATCACATGTGCCTGTAAAAGTTCAGTGAAAATCGGTCTAACTGTTTTCATGAATCCATTGCGGACAAAATTGCAGGTAACAGCTACTCTCCCCGTGAGTAACGTTGAGTATAGCTTAACAACAATAACTTCAACCTGTAGGAGTTCCACTGTCTGCTAACCATTTTATATTTTGAGAAATGCACATTACCTACATTTACACCCAGACTGTAGGTATTATATGAACATATCTAAGGTCCGGTTTCCTCGCAAAAGTTTTCCTTCGCTGTCACATAATGTTATCACTAATTTCAGTTAGTAAACTGAATGCGAATTCCAATATATTCGTTGGTACACGCCGAGTATCGATCTTGGACACATCGAGAATCGAGATACAACTGGTCGAACTACGATATTCGACAAAAAATTACATATTATTGCATTATTTGGTAAAACCATGGAACATCTACGTCGTGCCTGAAATTCTATTTCGAAAACATCCTCCTAAGTAAATTGTAAACATCAAATTAATCTCATGCGACATCTGCTGTGACGTCGACTTTGAGGAGAAACGCTTCGCAAGAACATTTAAGTGAGCGGTCGGCGCCAGAATAAACTTTTAACTCTAAGATAATATCAAATGTTATAAAGATGAAATGTGACTTAAATGATAAAAAAAACCCTGTTTAAAGTCTAACATCCAAGTCAAGTTATTCGCAAGTATTGTAAAAAAAGTGAATAAGGTATTTATTGTCATTTATTTACAATAGAATTGACGTATGAGATTGCACATAACCAGGAGTTATTCAAAATGTTTGACTTTTTAATCGATAATTTACAGATCAATGTGACATATCACAGGTCTGTCGGTATGTTATATGTCATGATTTCCTACAATAATATTAATTAGTTAAATAGTTAGGAGCACACTAATGCTATATTCAATATGTCTAAGTACTTATTTACAAATATCATAAAGTTCATGACATTGTTTGCTTTTTGTCTGAAAGTACTAATTTCCACAAATACCAGCGACATTTTAAATATTACTTTATGTCCAATTTATTTAACATTATAGACTCTGTAAGACCACCATGTTAAGACTTTTAACACATAAGATGTAGATCCTGAAAGGTGAAATGAAAATGAAGTGGACTTTCACAAGGAAAGTGTGGGGCAGTGCCGAGATTGGGATAACTAAACACAACTGAAATCGCGTTGTACAGTTAATGCTTAAAAAACTGTGCTACTCACCGCTACCGGGAACGTATATGTTCAGGAAGAGACAGTCCTCGGTCTGGTTGGTGAGCGCAGGCGCCATCGCTCTCATCTCGTTGTACAAGCCGAGCGGCATCACGGATAGAGCCGAGCTCCTGTACATTGCACACGTGTCATATAAAAGTGCATAATAGCTAAATTGTACAGAGTATTTGCATGGTATTAAAGGATGTTTTGATAGTAGTTACTTGTTGGTTATATCGGGGAAGCGCTGTGGACAGACCGGCGCGAAGGCGTCCGCGAGCCTCGTGCCGGACCAGGCGACGGCGGGGGCGGGAGGGGCGAGGCGCTCCGTCCGTCCGGCATATGGCACGCCAAGAAACACCTCCACTGGCTCGAGCCGTCGCGACGCCGGCTCCACTATGATACCGCGGATCGCTCCTACAGATACGAGGTACCTTCTTCGATCACATATAAAACCATTACAATACAATAAGATGGTAAAACTTATATAGAGTTCGAATGAACCAGAAGTTCCAGTATTTTGCTCTGTATAGTTTGTATGGATTTGGTCTAAAATTCAAACAAGGCAGCCGCAATTCAGCGTTGAGATTATTTTACGAAGTGCTATGAGCATCTTGAACAGTATTCCTGAGTGCCACTTTTATTATCTAAAATAGTTAACTTTTAATCATGTAGCAGCCTCATACCAGGTAAATAACACTGTGGTCGATGATAAACACACACAATTAGGCTTATGTACTTCTGTTTCAAATGCATTTGTTTTCGAACCATTTAATTTTTCTTTAACCCCCGGACGCTCCAAAAGCGTAAAGGTTTAAGTTTCATACAAACAAAAATAGATCTCATGAGGCACAGGTCAACAGATTGTTGTTAGCATACCCTTAACAAAAATGCCTGATTTATTACAAAATTTTGAAAAATAGCAAATTATGTATTGTAAACTTCTTTTATGCAAAATGCAATTCAAAATTATTAAAAAACAAAATTTTTGAAAACTGAACATTTTGCTCTGTGACTTCGGAGGTCCATCCAGTTTTAGTCATATTACCTTAAACGGTGTATTCTTACCAGCCTGCTCCAATTTTCGGTACCTCGGCTCATTGATCCAAAATGACGGTGGAATAGACAAGGACATGAGGAACAGGATAAATGCAGGGTGGATGAATTGGCGAAAGGTGTCTGGGGTGGTTTGTGACCCACGAATGCCGTTGAAACTCAAGGGGAAGGTGTATAAAATTATAATAAGACCAGCCGTGTTATATGGCTCCGAGTGCTGGGCTACGAAAGAAACGGATGAGAAAAGATTACATGTGGCAGAAATGCGTATGTTAAGATGGATGTGTGGTGTAACAAGGATGGATAAGATTAAGAATGAGTATATCAGAGGAAGTTTGAAAATAGCACCAGTGACAGAGAAGTTGAGGAGTAATAGGTTATCATGCTACGGGCATATTATGAGAAGAGATGAAAGACATGTAACAAGAAAAGTTTTGAGTTTGAAAGTGGACGGATATAGGAGTAGAGGAAGACCGAAAAAGGCGTGGATGGATTGTGTGAAAAATGATATGTGTATAAAAAGTGTGAATACTGAGATGACATCTGACAGAGGAGAGTGGAAAAGGAAACATGTTGTACCGACCCTACTTAGGTGGGATATGGGTAAGATGATGTTATTCAAAATTATTGTTTTAATTTGTACGACCTTTTTTACTAAGCCATATAATTTAAAATGTACGGTGAAGTAATTTACAATTATCAAAAAAACGCATGCGGAGCCGCGGGCAACAGCTAGTAATAAAATAAACCTAAAAAGAAATGAAAAAATATATATGTCGAGTAGGTAGGTACCTACCCGTGTACAATAATGAAATAGCTAATGAATAAACACAGTGAGATAAACGAGACGTTTTATTTTTAAAACTCAGACGCTAAACTGTTTTATATTGTAAATTACATTTTATAATATAATTTATTTTAAACTAGCTGTTGCCCGCAGCTCCGCATGCGTTTTTTTTTTATAAATATTAAATACTTCTTATAAGAGCAACTATCTGCTAGCGAAAGTTCCGTGAAAAATGGTTCAAACGTTTTTGAGATAGTACTACAGACGAAGCCACGGATGACAGCTAGTCTAAAATAAAGTAGCCTATGTCACCCGCTGTAATTTTAACTATCCGTTAGTGAAATTTCTGTTAAACCTGGTCGAGCCGTTTCGCAAATCACCCGGCACATACAGACAGACCGACATTCGTTATTTTGATATTACATACAGTCACTTTATTTTTATTATATGTATAGATAAATTGAACATTTTCGCCGTCTGTTATGATGTTGACTAAAAGTAATTTCACAAGTACATTTTCTTTCATGTAAAATTAAAATACGTTTAAGGTAAATACAGTAAAGGTAAACGGCGAGGTTTCTGAAGCCCTGTTTCAAACAAAACATCATTTACTCATCGTTTACTCAAACCGATCCAAAAGGTACCGTTTATCCTATTTACCGGGCATACATCCCACACGAATAGGATTCAAACAATAATTAATTTGATCTCGCATTTGGATGTTTGGCGGCCAACGGAGCGATGTCGCCGGCTCGTTTCCCTTGCCCTGGGATTGATTGGGTTCTCCCCGCGGCTGTGGTGAGATTAAATCCCGACGATCTACCTGTAACCTACCTTCGGATTATGATAGTTAATTTAGCAATCATGCCCAAGTTAGTTTATACTATTTAGTTTATAAGGCAATGCAAATGTTATAGCTTATATAACAGACAAGCGATGGATACAAAAATAATAATAATAAAATAAAATATAAAATAATAATAATTCTCTGATACTAATAATCACTTTCATAATGCTACATCAGACGTTCCTCGTGTTATGACGATTCCTCCACTATACTCGGGAACATATTACATATCCCATTTAAACCGAGTTATAATTACCAATTTCATCAAATTTTACTTACATGGTTAAATTCCTATTTTCGCTTACTAATTACTGCCGTTTAAATTCCTTACAAGTATGCAGACATTTAAGTAAAATTAACTTAAACTACTCATTTGTAATAATAAGCTTTATATCATCACATATTAAATCCGTAACACACTGCTTTGGGAAGACGAATAGTTTTGCTTACTCAAAGAAAACTTATTCAAAATTCAGTAGACTCAAGTAAATTTTCGATGCATATTAAGGTCAAATCATAATCGCAGATCTCCGTGGCTGATTAATAGACCGCGGTACTCGGACATGAAATAGTTAATTTATCGTGTATAGTCATATAGTAATGTGGTATGAGTAAGTGGTGTGTTACCGGCGTGCGTGTGCACGATGCGGGAGCTGTACCGCGGGCCGGCGGCGGCCAGTGACGTCAGCGCCAACACCAGCACCAGCGGCGCGCACCAGCACCACGCCGCCCGCAACCACTCCATGCGCCATCACGCGACGCTTGCCTAAACAAACAACATTTATACTATTACAACACGATTAACTAAACACCCCTCTATCTGTAGTAATCAACTTTACCTACTTTTTATTATTGTATTTATTTGCGACATTCACAAGACATTTATAAAATCTATAGAAACCTTCGTGCAAGGTTCTTTGGAATTTACATTTGTTCTTTAACTGACTACGGATATCATTCTAAATCTATGTCGCAATGTCGGAACTAAGTTTGTTTTGTGTACATTCACACGACGCTTTGCATATCGTCGACATGACCCACATGGGAAATAACAAACGCAAAACGAAAACTTTCCCAATTAACCGTGCTATCTTTGATGACTTCCTACACTTCCGATTATGTCTCGGTAACAACTCGTTAGATTGTTCTACGCTTCAGTAAATTGCTTTACGAAACTCGAGATGAGAAAAACTGGGGTAGTTTTTGCCGTTGAAAGGCGGAAGACAAATAGTCGGGTCGCGTCACGTGCAGCCGTGACCCGCGACTCAGTGCGAGGACTCGACGGGCTTCCCGTAGTGATTCCGACACGGCAAACAGTATTTTCACGAAAATAAACACCTTCGCAAACATTACTTTCAATGACAATCGTGTTAATATGAATTAACGAAGAAATGTCAGTATAACTTTTGTATCTATACATATAATAAGACTGTAAATTTTACGTACTTGTACTTTTCGGGTTTCTGTGTATATAATTATTGCAAGTATCCATTTGTTTACTTATTAACAAAATCATTTCAATATTTTTTAGAAATGTCTGTCTGTTTGATTGTTTGTTCACGCATCACTGCTTAGTATAATGTTTATGATAAAGGTCATAAAGCATATCCTGGAGTAACATTTAGTCTTTGTTTCATTAAAATCGGCTCAATCTATGACAATATAATGGAATTTGAATGTCAACGCGAGCTAAGTATGAGAGAACAGTAGGTAAGCATATGCAGTTTTGTCACATTCAAAAACCTGAGGGGTATTTTGTAGTAGTATACCTCATATCTTGTTCTTTCTATACATAAATAAAATGGTCTGCTGTTGTGCGAGCATCACGCTCAAACTGTAGGATACAGATCGATGTCTTTTTTAGACATTGGGTTCTTATGAAAAAACATCCTGACATCTTAATGTAATATAGATTTATTTAGGTTTTATATAACTAGAATTTTTATAAGCATTACGCATTTAGCAATGCGCGAACTGACGTAAGCGACGTGGTGTGCATGCGCAGGAGCGATGAAGTATATGGTCAACATTGTTTACAAAGTAATTTTGTAAGCAAACTATAATACATTCTTAAGATAATAAACAACGCGGACGAAGCCGTGGGTATCAACTAGTTATATATACGTGTATAAAAATATAGTTGTCCTGTACAAAAAGAAAACACCGCTTAGTTAGTTAGATAAATATGTGAACAAACGATGACTTTGTCCTGTTCGTTATTGTCAGCGCTGTACGACGTTCTTCTCGAGACGATTTAAGGAAAAAATATGACTAATACAAGGATATTTTCCCCGTAAATTTGCGAGGAAATTCCCTTGGAACGGTCCAAATGAGGGTTTGGCGTACGCAGGTACCGTATCATTACGGCGCCGCACAGAGGAGCAGAGGTCGTCCCTGCCTCGCGTCAGCTCCGGTACCCGGGAATCGAATTCCCTTAAAGCGCTCCTAATCTACATACGAATGTGTGGAGTGAATAGAAGTCTTTTGTACGATTCGTTTCGTTGATAGAAAACACTCTACACTGTTTTAGGTCTGTGTGTTGGAAACGTAATGACCAGTGAAACATATGGGAAACATCAAAATAATGATAGCGACAAGAGTTCAGTGACAGCGTATGCAGCTGCAACGCCAATCAATGTAGTTTCGGATCCTGTAATAAACTGAAGTTTTTGGTGTAAAAAACATCGTGATGAAATTATAGCATAATAAATTATTAAAAAAAAAAGTATAGGGGAAAATTTAACCAAACACTAAATAAATTTAACAGGGCATGTATAACAAACATTTCCTGAGAAATCTTCCCAAATTCAATAAGTAGTTCAAACTGTACAAAAGAGTAAAGTAAAGGGGATTTCTTGAACTACAACAAATGAAGCTGCGGCTGTGACTTATTACAACCTCGTGTATCCTGTAGCTGTCAGATCATCATGTACATAGCTCATTATATAAAGTACCTTATCTAAATACTTCCCGTGTTATTACAAAAAAGTTAAATACGCGTCGAACATTTATTTCAAAAAAGTTTGATCACAAAAGATTGTCTTAAATTTGTTTATAAATAGACACTATTTAAATTTAAACATTGTATAACACTTGTTTAAGTTCACAGTTCTCATTTTATTGTCGTGATTTATTTTATTTCTATTTGCCGGCAAAAGACGTTTCGTAGTAAATTATGGATTTCATCTGTATAATTAATTTGGAAGATGTAGATAAATTAGACAATTTCGAAGACTCACAAGTAAATGACAACTACTACATTTAGTTAGAAACCGCTTAGACATTCTTTTGTAATAAGGTATTTTAAACACGAGTTTAAAATTTTAGACACTGTTTTTAAAAGTCGTGTTAAACGCGTGTTCATTTTTGTTTTTGTAATAAGACCGTATATGATTAACCTACTAGTTACTATTGAGTTTAAATTTGATTTAGCGACCCCTCCCGGCCTCATCATCATCATCACTATCCTGTAAAAGATCCACTGCAGAGCCACAGACGTGCCCTCAAAGAAGGCATAATCACTGCACCAGCTACAATGTATTGAAGATTTTAAACACAGATAAATTTGCAGTTCTATGTTGTTACACATGCAATAAGCTTTCGAATACATAATCGAGGATAAAAGGAAGGCACATGCGGTTCAAGTTTAAATCGCACGTACAATCGTATAAAAAAAGAAAAAGAAAGATAGAAAAATGGAATATATTTGATTGTGTAGTCAATACAGAGAGTTGTTGAAACGTTTCAAATGTTCCAGTTATTTAAAAGAAAAAAGTAAATTTATAAAATCGTTGAATGTGACCGCTTAAAATATATAGTAAGTATTGTAACTAGAGAGAGCTGGAATGCACAGGTTTAAGCTAGCAGATTGCCCCTTGCGTTTATACTACGTTTTAATAAAAATAGTATTTGTTTTGGTTATCTTAAGTGTTATTTCTATTACAAGTAATACCAAATTTTCTGAGAATAGTTGAATAAATCTATATAATATAAATTCGAGGTAATTTTACAAAAACTAGGTCAAAAGAACGATATCTGATAACAAATTGAATGGAAACCAATAAAATATTATTCGTGATTGAACGGACGTCGTGTCGGTTCGCTACGCTCCTTTCATAATATGGGAACTTATTTTTCTATAAGCCGACACAGAACAAATTGTATGGACGGAGATGCTGACAAACATTTACTCCCTGATGAAAATCAAACGAACTGTATTGTTTCTTTGTGAAACTGTAATGTATAACGACTGTATTAAATATTATCTATATATACATGTATTGAATAATGCTTATTTCAATTTTAGGAAGTGTAATTCTTAAATTCGGGAGTAATCATACATACTAACTTTATTTTCTGGCGTTTCTTGTGTAACTTTAACGTAAATAACAACCTAACAAAATCAGCTGCGTGTAGAGTTGCTTATGATTTGGTAACAACTTATAGATATTTAGAATTCATTTCATTTATTAAATAACATTTTGATACTACATTCAATTATATTACAAAACAAATTGACATTGTGAAAATTAATGTAACTATGAGATAAAACACTATTACTACAGTTAAAATAAGCTTATTATTTTGTTTTATAATAATAATCAGTTTCGATATGACACACCCGCCAGCCGCGGCCCTCACATTGTTTCCATTTTAAAGCATATTTCATTTGGATGTAAATGCGCAGTAAATAAAACAAAATACTGTTTTGTTTTGTCTTTAAAATAATGTACCTACGTTTTAAGTACTAAGAGTTGTTTAGCAAATTTTCTTATTATGCTATATTTCATTTGTTCAGTGAATGAAGAATAATTATGTTTCGCGTAAAACTTGTATTTTAATTGTAAATGAAGTAAAGCGAGTTCACATGTTGTTGTTTTGCGAATACTAATTTGAATTTACCGAAAAGCACTTTAAGGACGAGTTAGATAACAATATAGTGATCGTTTCACTTGAATTACAAAACAGAAAGAAATGATCTTTAATTAAAAAAATCATATGACCAGAAATGTTAGTTAAGAATTAATACTGTAAATTCGAGAATAGCTTTGGAACGGGACCATAACCCAGCATAACATAAACTCTCCGAAATGAGGTTACAGTTGAAACTACAAGCAGATTTGGCACGAACGCGGCCGGGTGCCACGCCGACACATAAAACGAACTTATCTATCTCGCATTAACGAATACTGTTACTTGCCTGTACTAGCAACTATGCTTCTTTCATACTTAAACAGAAGCAGTTTTGTTTTTCGAACTGACTACACTGTTAGCTTGTTAGGGCCGCTACAGTTTCAACGGATTAGTAAGGGGAGCGCTTAGGGCACTCACCCGACTTTATAGGCAACCAGCACAAGGGCACACGAGGAAGAAGCCGTTACAATTATGTGGTTTATGCTTTAAACGTATATACATGTATGTATGTACATGCTTTAGGAATTACTGTCGCTGTTCTTTAGATGCAAACTAAAAACCACTCAGGGCTATCACTTGCGCTAATATATCGAAATATTTAGCATCTTTATAAAACCTTTACCGTAATTTGTTATAATATCATTTAGTACTTAGAGTAACTAACTAGGTTGTCTATTATTTTGAATACATCCATTACATTTTAAACTTTGTTGTTATCTTGTTGTTATTATTCTTTTATATATCATTGTTATTATAAGCTCATAATTGTATGTACATGTAAAATTACATAGGTCATTTATATCATATTATTAATTCTAATTTAACAATTTATCTTATATACCTTCTTATATATATCATAATAATATTGATTCTAATTCTAATATTGTAATTAAAGTTATCAACTGTAACGCTAAAGTAACACAATAAATAACAGAAAAAATACACTGGGTAAAGAAAGGACACTTACAATGGCAAGGACTCGGATCATGTCTGAGGAACAAGGGAAAACATATATAAAAAAAAACTAGGTTGTATAAAAAGGTTTCCTACCAATTGACCTTATTGAGAACTCCAGGTCTCTTTACAGTTATTAATATCAATAGACAACAATTATAATCTAATATCAGGCAGGTATATTTAGTTAGGATTTAGGAAATTGATCTCTGCTCTACACCAAACAGAACAGTAAGTATAATAATACCATGAGTCAACAGAGAGCCAGTGCGGTCACTCATGAAACTCAACCTACTCAGAAAAAAAAGCTCAAGTGGTCCGCTTTAATTCAATATAATCTGTAGAGGTTGGTTTTAATAAAAATATATTATAGATGAGTTTCCACTTTTAAATGCTTTTAAGGCTTAACTTGAATATCTAATAACATTAAGCAGGAATATTAAATAATGTTTATTAGTGTTGCTTCTACAATTGAAATTCAACGGCACCCATATTTACGACGTTCTGAAAATGATATGACAACATAGACATCGCAAGAACTGGTTGTGATAATATCTACAAGATAAAGTAAACAAGGTTATTACAAATAATGAAGATAGCAGATACTGAAGTATTAACGAAGGCATCTCAAAGTATTAAGTGTGCGTAGTATCAGTCGCAAACAGAATGTTCTGGAACTCTCTGAAACTCAATTCGCGAGTGTTTATACCGCACCCCACCTTACTGCCACCACACACCACCACACCGCCCCATTCTCGAATTGCTTCTTCATTACCCATTAAATTGTTCAAATATTATTCTATAAAAGTTGTAACTAAAATTTCGATATTTTCCCCTCATGATATTAAAGAATGGTTAGAGGCAGGATTTTCATATCAAATTCAACTCTCATATGATAAGCGTTGTACTAATTTAATACCTGTAATATGAATGTATGCATTGCATACAATTTTATATCACAGTCCAGTGAAATAGTTTTAATAAACAGCGGTTGTATCTGTCTATAGTGTAACGTTCTGTCTATCCATCTATTGTTTTTTAGAATTTGTAATAGTCTACCTAGTACAATGTGATGGTATACCTACTAATTATCTAACTACAAATCTAATTCGAAAATTACTTGAGTAATTCTTATGAAACATAATTAAAAAAAAAAACGATCCGCCTTCGAGAACGCGACTCTTTATCTTACTTTAAAAAAAAATACTTGAGATACAATTACTAAATTAAAATAATACTTATTATTATACATTTATAGTGAATATTTTAAAAGATATAAAAGAATATATAGAGGAAAGAAATATGTACATGGCGGCTACCGTCTAAACGGAACACGCCTTCATAGCCACTGCAATGTACTGCATTGAGAAATACAGACAGTATTTGAGTAGTATTGCAGGATACAGCTCCATCAAGCTTTCCACAATCTGTTATTATGGTTTATAACAAGGCAACTGTTCGTTAACCTTTACTATTAACGTGATCCAACTGAATTAGCATATCAAAATAAAGTCTAACAATACAATTTGACGAGAAAAACAATCCAACCGTTGTAAGTACTTTCTAACAAATAAAAGGGTCGGCCAAAATTTCAATTTCTTTTACGTATTATTTTCTAATAAATTTATTGTTCTCGGCGATAATTTGAATAACAACTCGTCAAGTGTAGTATGAATTATAAACGACACAACATCAAAGGCAGGTCGAATCGCTTCTCAATATTCCATGTAGTTTATGTATTGTAAGAAAAAAGGTAATTTGGAATCATAAACCTTATTTAAACACCTCTTGAGTGGAAATGAAAACCTTTTGAAAAAGAAAATTAATATTTTAGGAATAATTACTCATTTCTCTATAAATTAGTTACTTATTGTTACATCGAATTACAAGTAACAATAACAAAGCATCGCTTCAAAAGTGACTGCGTGTAAACATAATATATGGAGCACCAGACGTTCTCCTTACACGTGTTTTAATTAATTTCCCAATTAAGTTCCCGATTAAAGAGAGTTCTATTGACTAACTTAGTGAGGGGATAATAGAGTAGTAGAAACGTATTCGGATATTGCGTAGATCGACAGAGATTCGAATTTTGTAATAAACCTAACCTTTCAGTGAAGAAACAATTTTGAAGCCTTTTTTCCAAATAACCACCTTTTTGAAATCTTTTGCCAAGTACTTGTAGGTATATTCCGGATACTGCTGCACTCAACAGCCAGTTTTGTCTCTAGTCTTAGTGTTTTAATATCTTTCGGTTCATTGTTATTTACATGAAGGTAAAATTAAAATTTTAATAGACATGAAAATTAATCGGTCGGTGCGGCTGCAAACGTTTATTTTAATGGTATTGCATTTAAGGTTATAATGACGGAACAATTTGCAAAACAAATTCAATCCGAACTGATGTGACGTGATCCTTTAATGTCTATTGAGCTTGCTTAATGTAACAAATTAACATAACAATAATGGTAGAGATAAAACAAGGGTAATTATTTAGAGTGGTCGCTCGACTCTGCTCGGCTCCGGCAGACAACGTAATTATAATGATTCATCTCGCGCACACCCATAGAATGCTATTGAATTAATGATCTCTAAGAGGTGCCGGAGGACCGGGACCTGCTGGATCTCGAACACTCTACTGATATAATTAACCGAAGAGACAAGAATAATGGAATCTCGCATGATTTGTTACCTACTTACATATACTTAAAAGTTTATCTAGTAATTATACTTTTGTTATTTCGTTAGAACACGGGTATTTTCTACGTAATATGTAATACTTTAACGTAGAGGTTCTGTACGTCTCAAATTAGTATTGCAAATTTACATTCATTTGAAACTGTAATACGAAAAAACTAAAAACAATCTATATAAATTTGTATTAATTACTACACTAAGAGTTATTTTTGAAAAGAATGAATCCTAAATATATAGAGGTACGCGGACTGCAGTACAATTTGCAGGAAATTAACTTCTAAATACATTCTTGACGGAAACATTTCTTTACAGTAATGGATTACTATAGTGAAAATTAGCAAAGTTTTGCTGTAGTGCGTGAGATTTAATATGAACCCATAGGATGTAAATATTGTGCACAGATTACAAAGCGCGCTAACTCTAAGACTTCATTAAAGGCTAGGAAGTAATTAGAACATGCATATTTGAAGTTCTATATATATGTTAAGTTTTGCAAACACGTTTCTCCTCCGTAATATTTAATTAGAAAGGTTTCTATAAAGCAATTGATATTATTTTTACTCCGTCTGGAGATTCTTTTTAAGACGCTTTCAGCAAGATGATTATAGCCTAGATAAACGACGGTGCGAGTTCACATCGAATCGAAATAGCTGCTGGCTTCAGGCTTCAGGCTGGGTAAATTTCGATTTTTATTATCGTAAATTTCGATTCGATTTTTAAAGTTTGACACTCAATCTCAGCTGAAGCAATTACAACGCACACATGTTGTTGGCGCTCCAATACTTGACTAGAAAGTGACACATGACACCTGCTCTCAGCAGCGTTTTGCTACTCCAAACGAAATAAACAGTACATGAGCCTGGGCGGTATAAATTGATCATTACTAAAAAGCAAATAATATGGCGAAAAAGAAAAAGATTCCGAAGGATTGTTGATTCAGTAGCATGATACAGTATGTAAAGAGGCTCGCGGCGAATCGTTGAGTGGCTGCGGATTCATGGCTCTACACATAAAACGCTCATGAACGTCTGGAACAATAGCGTAAAAATAGACAGACAGATAGACATTTCTAAAAATGATCGAAAAAGGTTCTATTACTTATTCCTAGACTCCTGCAACAATTTTTTTCTCAAAAATCGAAAAAGTACAGACACGTTGGATTTACATTACAGTAACACTAAGAGAAAACATACCTCGGCCTAAAAGAAACACAAAAATCACTTTACACATATAGTACTAACATTATCTATTCTGGTCTTTGAATACTTCCGAATATTTATTAGTACTAAAACAATAGGTTTTAACTACGTTAATTAGCTTAAACACACCATCAAATATGTATCGAGTGCTGCGTTACATTACTCCACCGTCACATAAACGAGAAAAAAATTATATTGTATTGTTACTTATGACGAAAAATGGTTTCTTTACGACAATTGGAAATGCCAATCATAGTGGTTGACCCCAAGAGAACTGGCCAAATCATATCCCAATCTAAGGTTGAAAGAAAAAAGGTACTGGTGAGTGTTTGGTGGACTAGTGCTAGTGTCATACACTACAGCTTCCTAAGAATACGATTACAATTATGGCAAGTCTGTATTATCAATGATCGTAAATGGAGGAATGGAAAATATAGCCGATAAACAACCGAGAATGGTGAATCTTACAACCCACTGCTGCTTTAGGACAACGCTAAACTTCATAGTTCACGACAGACTGGTCGCTAAATTACAGGAACTGCTATTGGAATGTCTTCAACGCCCAAAATGCTTTCCGGATTTGCTCCAACAAATTACCCTTTTTTTCGGAATTCAGATAATTAGATGTAAAGTAAAAAATTTAATATCGATAGGCCGCCTTCAAAGATTTTATTCATTCTTGCTCCCACATTTTGCCAACAATGGAAACAGTGAACTACTTATAAAATGGCGAAAATGCATTGATAAAATGGTACATACTTCGATTGATTTTATATATAATTTCATAATATATTGTTCGTTTTACTTTCTTCATATAAATCGATAATTTCATATGTAAGGACCTAATATAGAATGAAATAAAAAAAATAATTGCAAAACTGTACAAATGAATTTAGCCTCCACCAAATAAAACTTTCATCATACAATTATATTATATGGCTACTAGCACATCTATGTGAAGGTGCGAAAAAATTCACGTAAATACTTATGTAAAAAAGCTACACTTTAATAGTAATGAGTTTCAAAAGTGCAATTTATATTCTGTCATGTTTGAATTTAGTTGAAGCATCATACGAAATCATGTGAATGCGCGACTCTTTTGCACATAATATGTTTCGTTGGCAAGTCGTGTTACCTCATTTGAGGAACACTAAATTTTACAAAGTAAGTGAGTGTTTCGCTCCACCGGGAGACAGTTAAGTTAGTTCAATTGGCAAGTTTACATGGAAACGAGCAAGTGTAGAGAGCGCGTCGTCGCGTCGTCTCGGTACGAACTATTCCCAGTCCGTGCATGCAAACGAACATTAATGTCGACGCACGACGACTTCTCACACCGCTATGTATAATGTACGCACAAACAAGCTAAATTCCATTCTCGCTCAACTTCAACTGAATCTACAGATGTGGATTATTCACATGTTGGTACATCTCGAACTCGAGAACTTTGCATCAACTCCCCAAGCAGAGACGTGCCGTGTGCCCTTGTACTGATCGCCTATATAAAATCGGGTGAGTGCCTTTAAGCGCTACTCTTAGTAGTATGGTGAAACTGTAGAGGCCTTGCCAAGTCAACAGTGTAGTCAGTTCGAAAGAAAAAACATCACTTTTATAATAAAGTAGGATATGAATTTAGCAATGTATTCATTTCATAGAGTTCAAGAATAAAGGTGGTTTGCAACGTTACTGTATTACAAAATCATATTTATCTTGTGATTTTCTTGAGCAACTTAAGTTTTTAAATAGGATTATTCCGATTTGTATTTACAGAGTTCACATTTCAGAAGTAATCGGTTCACGAACGAAACTTGGAATCAAGATAAATTTATAAATAAGATAAACGTTAAAATGAGTGGAACAAAACCTGTAGCGGAGGGAGCCGGCTGATTACCGCGGTGAAACATTGCTTTTGAAGATTCAGAGCTCTAAGCATTAACTCCGATAATACCGACGAGATATCCTACTTAAGAATAATCCGAATTTCAATATACCTTTATTTTTAGAGGGCGCTACCAGTCTATTCTCTGGAAATTATGCTTTAGTTATGAATGTCCTTATATACAATTTAACTTTGCATTCGGTACTATAGTTTAATTACCATTTATTAGATGCTAGTTAATGAAAAATATTTTAAACATAACTTTGGATTGTTTCTGTCACGGACGTCTTAATTAGTAGTTAAATCAAATAATTTTATTATTTTGTCATCATGTCTACAATTCAACATTTTATAGCTTCTAGTATAAAATAACGTTAAAACGTTCATAAAAATGTTAACGAGAAGCCATTTCATTAGTAGGTACTTCGAGAGTTAGTATCTATGAAGAAATTAATAACTATGTAGTCGACGGTTTTAATTATGGTTCAAATGTATTTATCTATCTTTCGGAATATCTTAGAGAAATGTACAATATTTAATAAATTTTAATTTTAAAAGACACAATTCAGTCCATTCTAGTCACAACTCTTTCGTTTTTGTAATTGTAATCTAAGATTTCGTTACTTAAACATAGAATTGAACAATATGTTCGACAACGATAAACTAAAGGCAACTGCGGAAGGTGATGATTCTCAATCGACAGTCGAGCAAGCAGCAGTTGACGTCAAAACGATAATAATTGAAAAGTGGTAAATTGCCAAAGTAAAAGAATTTCCAAATTCATTATTCAGTAGTAAATAAAGCAAGGAATTTTAAATATTACCCGCCGTCCACCTTATTTGTTAGGGACCTTGCAATAATTTACTTTTATATTTCAAAATTTTGGCAACTACTTGATGTAAAAATGTAACACTCGAAGCATTTCAAGAGTTTGTTGCAATCGATACAGTTGATAGATAAAATATATTCTGACAATGTACAGTGAGGCTTGCGCGCACAATCTTCAAATAATTATTTGTCTCGGGTGTTTAGTAAAGGAATTGAGTTATGTTGTATTACCAAAACTGTAGTCTCAAGTAAATGCTTTTGTAAAAAACAAAACTTATTATATTACTAACGAGAGATGACGATTTTAACTATCTTGAGGTAACCTCACGATTCTAAATAATAACTGTATTTCAACAGAGAGGAGTTTTATTATATGTCCATAATATCTTCGCTGTGCTCCTAGAGAATAGTATTTCGTCTTTGGTTTCTATTATGTAAGCTAATATTAAGTGAAGGTAATTACTCATTAGACGCTGCTCGGATCTTAAAGGTTTTCAAGTCAGTCTCATGCTCATACTTAATCATTTCATTAGTAAGAGTTACCGTATACACGGTTGCCTACTTATAAATTATTTTGCTATCAAATTTAATGTATATCCACAACTTTAGCAACAGGTTTTTTATTATTTGCTGCTTAATTAATGCCGCGGAATATACATAATGTTTACGTTTATAATTGCATTTTAAATAATTGATACTGCCATCTAATGAAATGTATTAATTAGTTTCTGTATGAATTACATTCACTGAGAGATACAGGCTGAACATGTGAAATGCGATAAATGGAATCATTGCAGGAAATCTTGCATTTAGCTATAACGCGTTGAACCTATATTTGTTTCCTGCAGTTTTGTTAACAGTTCAACAGTTGATTCAAAAGATTTTTTCAGTGTTTGCTTAATTAACCTCATTTCTCTCCTTTTGAGAAAATGCGTTCGCTCAACAGTGATATTTATAAATTGCTTATAAATTGCTCATAACGATTTTTATTGGAATCAGAAAAACAGCTTGTACAACGTAAAAAATGACTGTTATCAGCTACATTAGTGATACTGTGTCGCAGCCAATATACTTTATATATTTCAACAGTTGTTAGATGAGTGTTTGTCAGATGCTTAATGAGAAATGATTGGTCGTAACGTAATAAAGACGATAAAATGAAATTGACTTGCTGAAGAAGCAGATAAATTAAAAATACAACAAAACGTCTCTTGAACGCAATTTCGGAAACGCCGTCGGCTGTCTAACTGTACTACTAGCCGCCCCGCTTCTTGTTAATTTCTCTGAACAAGCAGAATGGTGGTTTTGTCAAACTTTGATAAAGGGTTCTCTCTCGAAACTGATTTTTGTGTCTTCAGATGAAATCTGTTGAAAGGTTCTCACTTAAAATATATTCTGAATTTGATATTATTAAAAAGGTTGTGATTTCAATGTTAGTTTGAACGTACTTTTAATGTTTGTTTTTAAAGTAGAAAGTTAAATATTAACAGGTATTTCAGTTATGGTTAAAGGTAACAAAGTAATAATACCAATATAGAACAATATTGTCTTCGCTACAAATTTCATTTACGATATCATTTGCTAACAACAGCGAGAATATCCATAGTTTCATTATAATATGAAATTCGTTAAATATCCATCAATAACATATACCTAATAGCATTTTGTAAAAATATATTTGACGCCTGTCAGCCATGGTTTTCCATTCCATTCCATTAGCATACGCATTAGTATATTCTGTACGTATAAAGGAGCAGTACTGTATTAATATACTTAAGCAGCTATTAATACTCCTATCGGCTAAGGGCTGAGACACACCGCTTGTTACCAGGAGCTTGTACATAACATATTTTATATTAGATTACAAAAGTGTAACTGATTTTATCTCTATAGTCTATCAGTTTTCATAAACAAAAAGAACAATGAATATCAAATACACAGCTAGAGGCAAAAGTCATTTGTAGATTTTACTAATTAACCACAACATTAAGTCGAGGAATAATATGGTCTTAGGTAATTACACGATAAGTCTAGATGGAAACTAGCTTTCAAATGCAGTTACTAGAACATACCAATAATGCCTATACTACGCCTAATTTAGACTTACTTAACGGTAACATCGCCAACCGTAATTTATTGTTTTGCATCATTTCGAACAAAATTAATCAAGACATGTCGTTGCTTTTCCTGCATTACAAAAATGTCCATATTTGATCCGGTAATTACTTACTTTGTGATATCAGCTTCGTATACGAACTGGATCACATGAGATCCAAATATTGAATAATAATTCTATTGACTAAAATGAGTTTAAAACTTTTATTCTTATGTCAAATTCATAATATCATTACAAATAATCGAGCTTTTACAATACAATAAGAATGATTTGAGGTGTCAGTCGAACGCATACCAACATGATAAATAGCGCGGTTGTCATATTACACCCGTTAATTGATAAATTGAGTTAACAACTTTCGAGAGCTCAGATTTATGTGCGAAACAAATCTTCACGTACTCTCGTAAACTTTTGACGTAAATTGTTCGTGAGATGGAGAGAGAGAGACTAATTGAGAAGTTAACATATTCATAAAGAATATTTTAAAACTGTTCCTGTGACATATCACAAGTAACTTTGAAGATAGCGACAGATGAAAACATAAGTCTACTACTTCTACTTGACTAGATTACTAATATGGTGTAACATTTATATCGCTCCAGTATATTGTTACGGTAAAAAAATGGTGTAAACATAAAGTCAAGTATTTCTTAGTTACTGAGGTAATTTTGCAATGTCACTTTCTGTTTAAACAGCGAATGTATATTTGGGAAATGTATTTTCTTAAAATACTACACAGGAAATTGGAACCTTAGCTTCCAGAGCGTCCACTCGCGCTTCAATTTCGAAATGCAAATTCTGATTAAAGTTTTCCGCTTGATTAGGTACCTCACTTCTGTTTGTTCACTTATTATTGTCATTTGATAAACGAAACGTTTCGAGTTTTATTGCCTCTTGTGTTCAGTTTAAGAGGCAGTTTCGATTTATCTTCCGGCGAGTGGCAATCAAGCTCTTTGTGCGGTCACAATCCGCAGTTAATTGGAAACACGGCCGCCAGGGAGCGCGCGGACCGAGACTTGCTCTCTCCTAATAGGCAACTCGTTTAATTGATACAACAAAATATTTGTCCTTTTAATTTTACACTGATATTCGCCGGTGTTACATAAAGAGGACGTTCGAACGGAATGAAATACTTGAAATTGATGTAAGCTTTAGATGGTTTGTGTAATATTACAGACACATAAATGAGAAATTCGTTTCAGTTCGGAGTAATTTCAACTCGGGCAGTTTTTTCTTTGTAAATACTAACATTTCGAGTAACTGCGTAAGTAAGAGCTCTTTATAAACGAAATTGTTTTCGTTTGAAAACTCCGAAGAGCGTTACGAAAAATAATTATGTCGCTGGAAAACAAAAGGGTACGACGTCAAAGAATATTTGTAATATACTCATGAGTTATTTTAAAGCCGGTCTTCTACTTGTAAACCGAAGAGGAAGAGAATAAGGGCGGGACCATTATACTAATTAAAATTATATTGTTTCCATTATTAGGCATATCTGATATAAAAGTTTGGATATATAACAACAATATAGTAATTAAACAAAAAACATCATGTTGGCGTGTTTCCATGGAAGAATGTCAGAGTTCATATAATATACTGGGTAATTTTTTGCTTTGATCGTTTGGCAACCCTCACGATGACGGTCGTGCCACCACCAACCACCAACAGTTGATTTCGATAGCGTACAACGCATCTATCGGCACATCCCTTAATGCACTCATAGTCATTGCCGCGATTCAAAATTAAAATCAAAAATACTTTATTCAATTTAGGCCCTAAGAAGGCGCTTATGAACGTCAAATTTACCACCGGTTCGAAGAACCACCCAGTCATCGAGAAGAAACTTTAGTCAATTCCAGACATCAACATTGTTCACATATTGATCCATTCTATAGTAGCCCTTTGACACCAAAACCCGCTTCACATGGCGCTTAAACTTATAGTTATATAGTCTGACAAATCGATAACATTCTTTGGGACTTTATTATAAAACCTAACACCTATTACCTAAGAAACAATTACTGGTTTTACTGAGTCGGAAACATGGGACGTCACCTTAATACTTTTACTACGAACGCAAGTCCTCGGATATCCGAGAAGCTAAACATCTGAGAATGATTGCTCGGTAGGTAGACAAATTTCGTAATTCTTATTCGGTGGCTCAGTGTCCGTATCTTAACCCTCGGCAGTATGAGAAATCTGGGAGACGACCCGCCGCTGGGAACTTCTATCACATATTCTTTTTCAAAATATATTTTTAATGAAAAATCTCATAGACGTCATCATTTACGGGTTCGCCGAGTGACACTGACACTCTTCAGAAAGTCTGAATAATTACAATAATTAAGTGACATATGGCGTGGCTCGACCATAATACAGTGGCGAAAATATTCCACGACCCAGCATTTATTGCCTTAATTGTTTTCTGTTGTTATCTGAACACGTTTAGTTTAATAACCTATATCTCGTGTTAAATAACAAATAAGTTGTTTTTGCTACGTTATTTCGCACACTATTGTATATGACTATGTTAGCATACTATAAATGAAAGTGTGGTGAGAGATGAGATATAGCGAAGGCAGGTCGTGGCGCCGCACCGAATTATTCAGAGCATGTGATGGGCTGCGAATCCTCGTCTTTGAATAATATAGGCTAGTGAACTCGTAGGTTCTTATTGTTTTTAGCGTAACGTTGACTTATTATACTACATAGTAGTGTTGTTCACATGCAAGACCAAGATGAGACTTGACTTAGTCTCGGTATTGGTCTTGCGTCAATACACCTAGTCTTGGTCTTGGTTTATTGTGATCTCAGTCTTTGTCTTGTAGCAAAAGTCTTGCAAGTTTTGCAATTACATATTAGCCTATTGCTGCCTTAGAACAGTGCAACAGACAGGAAAATTCTAAATTTATATTTAAATTGGCATTGAAAAATACAATGAACTTAATTCAATTCACCATAAACAGGAATTTAAAGGAATATTTACAGAAATTAATATTTGCGATTCTGAATTAAGTCTGAAGTGTTTCTATATTTCATTTTTAATTCAACTTTTTTATGTTGCATTATACAACTCTCACTACTCCATTTATAACTATATGAATCTTCTTCACTCATATCAAATTGTAAACTTATGAATTAATAATGATTACTCTCTCCTCTCCAAACGAAACAAGGGTGTGGGTATAAATGAAACTGAAATAAATACTACTAAATAAATAAATAATCCTAGTAAAATACACACGCCGAAAGACAGGTAAAGGAGAGTTACGCATTCTTTGATAAATATAATGATTCTTCGAAAGATTAAAAACCAGATGTGTCTCTAGCTATTGTGTGCCTACTTACCTAACAATAAAATATAACTAAATCTGTGTATTACGTTCCTCTTTGGATTGAATTAACCTATATTAATTATTAAATTAAACTTACCTAGGTACATTGCCTGCTGCATGGATTGTACCTACTAGCTTAGATAGCTACATGGCTTATATATAATACGATAGAAATTGGTACATAGTCATGTTTGTACAGTTCAATATAAAGTTATAATAAGAATGTTTCCTATTACTAGCTTTAGCCCGCGGCTTCATTCGTGTTAATGTTAAGCCTATAATGTAAGTCCTTTTTCAATGACGAAAGGTATCATGTGTTCTTTTCTCTACGCCTGTTAGCGTTTGTACAAAATGTAATGATGATCGGTTAAGTAGTTAAAGCGTGATAGTGCAATAAACAAACAAACTCATTCGCATTTAGAATATTACTTAGGATTTCTACAATAAATTATAGTAATATCTATCAATTTTACATATACAATCTAAGATATCCTACCTAATATCTTACAATATTCCTTGTGAGGACAACACAATGTGTATCCGTACCCGTTGTAAATACGTGTAAACTTGTTTTTAAGAATTTCTGCGAACTTTGACATGAGAGCGGCGGCGATCAAAGTGCACAGTTAATGCTGTGGTATACTTGTCGCATGGTCCCTCAATAAGCACCTTTTATCAGTAAATTATCACATAAACAATCACAATCGCTCCCCGACTGATTGACTGAAACACACTCACCATTCAAGGTTGATTTAATAAAACTTGCTGAATTCCTCACACAACCTTATAATAACAAAGTTTGGCGATTACTAACGAGCACGGAAGTTAAATATATTTTCAAGATAATGTTGCTCCAATATTTCACAAACACGACACGTTCCGACTTCGTTTTAAAAAATAGCAAACTGTATTCTTATTTGAAATGTATGCGAAAACCAAGTTAATGAAGAGTGAACTGCATAAAATACACAGAGCCGTCTTCATTTGAAATATTTTTACTGTGAAAGCAAACACCGGAGGAGCGGACTCACCGGCGCGATATAACGATGTCGTCTTTCGGGAACAACGAACCGTAGTTTCATGTTCCTACTACATACATATACTATACATATACTGTTCGGTATTCAGTATCACTTGTCGGTTAGGTTATAATAATAATATGGATTTACAAACTGAACCGGCGGAAATAACAGCACTACCGAACGACAGGGCACACCCCTATCGTGACATAACGGTCGTACCGGTCATTTTTAAAATGAAATTACGTTCGTGGGTGTTCGACCGCCAACAACTAGAAAGTGTCTCTCGCGCCGTGCGCTGCAATTATCCTTAAGTGATCATCATCACGTCAATAGACCGGACTGGACAGCTGGACGTTCCAGAAGAACGGTGAGTGGATTTATATTATTAATTGTAGATCTTTTGCTGGCTTGGGGTACTCGAATACCGAATTCCAGGGGTGTAATCCTTTCAGTTTAGGTCCTTCGAAGGCTCGTAGCCGACCAGCGTCGGTTGGTGTCGTTCACCAACATATACGTTATTTACTATATAATAGTAGGTTTTCTTGTATAAGGTTACGTTGTTTTATCCTCAACTGATTAAATTGATGGTCGATAATATAAGCAATGGATACGATATATTAGCGAAAAACCTCATCTCTAAATCTCCTTAGAAAGTTGAAAGTTATTCGCTCACAGCTTTACTGGTTTACTAGAACCTGACTCGAGCGCTATATACATGTTGACACAATAAAGTATATACTCAAGAAAACAGAAATTATATTGAGTTGCCTATGATTTGTTATACACGTCAATAAATAAATATTACGAGAAAATATATACATAGCGTTAAATGAACAAAATAAGAAAAGGCAATATTAAACAACGTTCGTTTTAAAATTTTCTTAAATGATTACTACTAGTGTGTGGGTAGAGTGTACTTAAAGTATTTGTAGTTAAGTCAATTAAGAAATAATAAATATGACTTCAGACACAGCCATTTAATTCACTTGTGATATAGTAACTGCACAGCTGACACATCCATACAACATGCATACACACAAGTCACAATTATGCACAAGTCCTCTCATCGATCCCAGCACATCGAATCCGCAATATTTCAGCTCAATAAGTCGGTGAGTTCTGATAGCACTCATTACGTTCAACATTCTTATAGTGCACACAGACCTACATAGAAAGCTTCGAAACGAACAGAATAAAAAATAGCTAGACATTATTACTACAGTAAATGTACTTCTACACCATTATTTTACAAGAGTTTTTAAAATTAATTTTTATCTCAGTTGAGTTTTTGTTTGAGAAAAAAATGCGATGTCGTTATAGCGCGCCATCTGTCGGACGCGCGTCGCTTCGCTTACGAGGGAAGAACTGATAACGAAAAGTTTACATTATTTTTACCTCTCAAATAATATAATAGCGAGTTGAGGATTTTCCTCGCGTCGCCTCGTTTATTACTTCCTCTTCCTGGAATGGCGCGTATAGCGGGATCATTTTCTACTTAGATTAATTACATTTTAAGCACTTATTTCAAAAGTTATCGGTTGGAACACGCACACCGTGAGTTAACAAGATTCCACATGATGATTTACAACTAACAATTCTCTTAACTGAATAAACATATACACTTTCCTAGTTAGATATTAAGCAAAAGCGAAGTCCGAACACGCTATCAACTAAGTCATCCTCGCTTCAAGCAAATACGTTTCAATTTAAGAAGATGTACGATTTCTGGTCAAGTCTTACCAAAGTAACAACACTCTACTCCGCGCTCCCTCTCTATAACTCTGTATAATACCAAAATCTTTTTATAAGTAAACTTGTTGTTAATCAATACATATACATTGCGTACTTATTGTATTAGTTCACACTACTTGCTGACAGTAGATAACGGTTTTAATATTCTACTAGAATATGTCATCTGGATCAATTATGCAAGGTGTTTATATTTTAATTATAATTTTCATATAACTACTTAACTCCTACAACAATTTAATATTTCTGGATTTTTTTTTATCATTAGTGTTTGGCCATCATCAACCTTTGAAAAACGTTATGATTTGTATGTAACACAAATAATAGTATTAATAGACCTCTCAGCAAAATAAAGTTCACTCATTTCGGAAATTGTCCCAAACAAACAACAGACACTTCAATTTTGTTTAAAGGTATAAATTACGACTGTCATATGAAATGTATACATATTATATGAATCGACCATTTAGAAGTCAATTATTATATATTTCTGCTATCGGTTTCCTAATTAAGGGTCGGTATCAATGAAATAAGGTCAATTCGTACTTGAACACAATGAAATAGTGTAGTAGAATCTCAAGATAATGGAAATTAATATACAATGTACCTCTATTGAGATGCAGTGAACATTAGATCGTGTAATTAATTCATACTGAAATCCGGATGGAGGTTATACGATGCGCTTTATCCGAACTAATAGCTTATATATTGAGATTTGTTTAGTTATAATAATAAACGTAAGAAGATAGTTTCGAGCATATGTTTCACCAGTATTCAGTTGATACAGTTACAGTGTACTCTCAAGATTATTTGAAGTTGAAACTTTTTGATGAGAGTGCATTTTATTTGGAGTAAATTAAGCGAAGTGTTGTGACAAGCATCACAGCCGGACCGACGGTGGAACTTCAAACTACCTATGAAACTGTTATAAAGAAATGTTTTAAGTACGGTTTTATTGGTAATACTAGATACTGGTATCTAGTAAGTATCTATAGAACGCTACTCTATACTCTATCTATCCCCCTATAACATACACATATTTACTTGTTATAATAAAATTATTTCTGGGTCTTAGAGTTTTGGCTGAAATTATTTTGATTTTTTTATTTCTGTGAAAGTAAACATGAGTGGAGCGGAGGCGGCAGCGGCCAACTGCCGGCAAGCGCAAAAACTCGAGGCACGAACAGAAGATAATTACAACAAAAAAGTTTAACTTTTTGTCGCAAAAAATTGAAGCATCTCAAAAGAAAAATAATACATAAAACAAATAACGACAAGCAACAAAGTACATCAGCGTATTGTTAATTAAAATAAGATAAACATACACGATTCTTTAAGACGCGAAATCCGAACCTCCGAACAGAGTCATTACAATTAGTGTAAAAAATAAGTATTTTATAGTAATATGATCGTCATTTCCACTTCAGTTGGTAAAATACAGATGTACAATACAATACACCATAAGTGTCGAATAAATCTATTTTATTTAGTAATCCGACGGTAACCACAGACAACGCAATGTAATATTTCAGCTGTGTTTTTCTAACGAACATTACAGTTTACAGTCGGTACGTGAGGTAATCCTGTCGTTAGAGTCCCTCGTGGACGAACTCGATAGGTTGTGCGGTAAATTCCCTTGTTTTGAGCTGTGCATAAACCAACGGGAATGTCTCGAGAGCGCGTTAGTCGTGTCTTCGTCCTGGTATAACGCTGGAACGCGACGCGACGCTACGAGCCGGTGCGACGCGGCGTCTGTCTCTGTGAGATGTCGATGCGACACAAGACGCCTCGAACGCATCTGTTGTTTTCATTATACTGCGCTATACAATATTGTGTAGGACACAGCCTACTTACAAATCATAAGCTTCGTTGTACTTATCATTCTTTTCTACAATAATATTTTCTTGTCGTGTACTCCAAAAGTGTTAAGATTTCATTTTAATAAGTTTTTTTTTTCAAACAAAATTGTATTTGAAGCCCAAATTTCTCTTACCCTATAATAATTGTAATATATATTAGACTCTATATTCCATAAAACTTCTGTCTAAAATTTTTTTTTTTTTTTTTTTTTTTTTTTTTTTTATGTTATAGGGGGCAACCGAACAGGTGGGTCACCTGATGGTAAGTGATCACCGCCGTCCATAGCCACTAGCAACATCAGAGGAGTCGCAAGTGCGTTGCCGGCCTTTTAAATAAGTGGGCCTCCGGCGCTCTCACTGACCGAACGAAACGCAACAGTGCGAGCACTGTTACTTCAAGTCGGTTTTCTGTGAGAGGGTGGTACTACCCCGGGCGAGCCGACCCATTCATGCTGAAACCAGTAATAGCTTCAGCGTAGCTCTACCACTACAATCCATTATTCTCTGTCAAACGTTAACAGTCGTTCAGACATGAGCGAACGCAGCTAATCAAAAGTTACAGATATGCATAACAATAAACAAAATAACAAAGCTTTTGGTGAACTGTGGCATATTTTAATCCTGCTATATAACCCTTGAACACCTTAGGAGATTGCGGTCGATTCAGATCATGAACACAGACTTTACAGATTTTATATATAATATTGCGAATTTCGGTATTCTAATTCCGCGTAAGAATTCTCGGTTAAGTTGTAACAGTAGGCAAGGGTGAGAGGTAGCTTCGGCCGGCAGCTCGTTACTTCGGGTAGGCGCGCTCACGCAGCCACGCACCGATCCCATAACCGTAAAACGGTGGAGCGGTAAAACATCCATTTGTACCCACATAAATACAAGGTGTACGCCGATAAATCTACCGGTTAGCCTCAAACGTCCCTCAGAATACACACGCAGATATATTTGGTCGAGAGGCCGCGGGTAATCTGACTGCTTGTAAGATGTCCTACACACTATACGGCTATTGGTCAGTTTATTTATAATAATACTAAATAGAGAACGCCGCTACACTATGGCGAACTGTGATGTCCAGAAACATCATAACTAATATGATAAATACGAATGTCAGTTTGTTTATTTGATAGGCATTCACACGTCACGTGTACAGAATAAGCCATGGGGTACTTTGCATTCAGAAAGAAATACTGTCTCCAAGGTATAAGTCGAATTCACATTAACGTGAGCGAAGTCGGATGCAAAAGCTAGTTAGCCATAAATAAAACTACAGTAATAGTAGGGGCACGTTCTTTAGGTTTAACTAATATACACTATATTTAAATTGCAGATACGTTTTTAAACGTGTACTGGTGTGTTCGGGCAGCTGCACTTGAACGCCAGCTCCCTCTACAGGCTTAGCGTATTACGATCTTATATTCCATCGTTACATAAGACCGGGTACATTTGTGTCGTTACGTAATTACAGCTAGTGTACGTGCAATCTTAGAAATATTAGTTTGTCAAACTATTACTTCGAGGCGGAATATCATTGAAAAGGGTCCGGAATATATCAGCATAGAAAAACGGATAGTTAGAAAGGGCTTCGAGGGCAGGTAACTCGCCCCCGCGACCCCCGCACTCGCCCTTCTCCCACCTTGAATGCTTTTCAATTTGATATCAGACCAAAACGGGGATTTACTCCCGGAGTTTCTTTGTCACGCGAGATTAAAGTTTGATAAAGATTCGTTTCGCGGAACATTTCGGGTAATGTCTATTATATTTTTACGCACGAACGGAATCGAGACCTGCAAGCTTTATTGTAAAAATCGTGCTCGTGAAAATACTTCTTATTTCGGTTTAAATACCGCGCGCTCGGAATCTCACAAAATCTCAATAACTAGTTAAGAAAAATCTGATTCTCTTCCTTCATAAATCCATCTCACGTGCTGGCGGTTGTTTTCAGCACAAAACAGCTACTCAAGTTCACCTTGTTATGTAACTAATTTCCATGTTATTTATTGTGTAACATAAACTGAGCAAAACTGAGCGGCGCGGAGGTGGAGCGGTCTTATTGAGGCAATAAACGAACACTGAGCATAATACATCACTGTCGCCAGTGAATGTGTGTGAACACGCTCGATTGATCGGGAAATGCCGAAATACGTGTTCACGCGACGCGACATGCTTTTTGTTTCTATGTTAATGTTTTTTGGACGACTCGTTTCATTATCTATTGGTTAAATCTTTAGTGATATTTCTAAATCAAGTCTTATTAAAAAACTTTTATAAAATCTTTGCTTGGATCCGATTGTAATCGAAGCTAGATAAAATATTCTTTCTAATATTCCCGATAACAACGTGGAATATAAAAAAAAAACATATCTCATGAGTTCTTGCTTTATCACGAATTTTTCCTACATTCAAGCCCATAACTTTCCTAATTGGTAAGTATATAAAAATTTTGATAAGTTCGTTGAAATACGTCCGAGTCTCGAAATTGTGAACATTCTATCGACATTCTATTGCACAAAGAGTAGTACTTTTAAATTAAATGCATAATGACTATAAATATTATAATGTATATACTGCATATAGAAAACAAAGCTATATAAAACACGAAGCCACAAGTCGTTATTTATGTGAACATAAAATAAAGGAAAATTCTACAGAAATTACCAAAAACTTTTTAACATAAAGCGAGCTTTCACAAAATTTATTTTCACGCAACCCCAACTCCCAGAATTCAATGTTTTCTTCGTTTATTGTTGAGTTTACAGGCAACCTTCAAAGTAACAGCGTTCAATTTGTATAACTAACTGTTCTGTACGAGCACGTTTTCCAATCGACTCGTAACTAACATTTTATATCTAATTTCAGAATGGTTCACGTGACAAAACCATATTACAACCACTAGACATTTACTCACATGTCATTTCTAGCTATGAAAATTGTAGCTATTCTAAAATAATCATATAGCAGTAGAATGCTTTCTCTTGGTTGCTACCTCGACTTCCATAGCTTTGTCTTATAGTAATTATGGTATCTGTGGGGGACAGTAGCTAAGGTAGACACCATATTTTTATTACAAAAACGGGCAGTTACAAATACAATATGGGACTCATGAATCATTAAAAATTAAGTTTCAAGAATTCGGTATTATGACTCTACACTCTACACTCCCAATACATTCTTTATCATTTAATATATGTTCGCAAAAACTTTGTAAAGCTTGAACTCGTAAAAGACTGGCATTATTCAAAGACTAGAGACTCTGACAAACTGGACGTCCCATGCTTCCGACTCTGTAAAACCAGTAACAGTTTTTTAGGTAATAGTGTTAGGTTTTATAACAAAGTCCCAAAGCATATTACTGATTTGCCAGACTATAAGTTTAAGCGCCATGTTAAGCGGGTTTTTGTGTCAAAGGGCTATTATAGAGTGGATCAATATGTGAACGATGGTGATGTCTGGAATTGACTCTTCTCTGTGCAGCCACTAAAAACGATTGTAACGTATAATTTATTTGAAATATATATCAAAACAATATATGGTAAAAAGATAAACCAGATCGAGTTTGTTGCCGGTTCTTCTCGATGACGGGGATGTTTTCCGAACCGGTGGTAATTTTGACGTTCATAAGCGCCTTCGTAGGGCCTAAATTGAATAAAGTATTTTTTGATTTTGATTTGACTTATCTTTCCATTGGACGGTTCTTGTTGAGGTGTAACCTTGACACCGTCGCGTTAAGAATACAACAATCCAAAAACTAAGTCATATACATCCGCGATTTTCATGTGAACGACTTTTTTTAAGAATAACTAAATCTAGCGTAAATCCCTCTTTTCCTGTTTATAAAATAAAAAAAATGTTATCGAAAAGGTAAATATATAAATTAATGTTTGTGTAGTAACAGTTCTCAATATACTTTTACAATAATACATTATTGTACTTATTATTTATAAATATATATCAGGGAACAAGTTCATTAGTGAGTCGAGGTTCATTAAAATCAGTTGATTAAACATTGAATAGAGGGCAGTTTTCGTTTCCTCGGTGGTGTATCCTATCCCTCAGTAATTGAGTTAATTATGTCTCGCTAATGACGGACCGAGAGGTTTCATACTGCTCGCTCTGTCCTCACCTAAACGCTCTTCGGTTATGTGCACTATGTAGTAAATGTAAACAGTATAGTAACAAGCAACATTGTAGGTAATTAGAATATCGATCGAAGCTTTGTAATGATATTTAAACAATGTTGATATTGAAATTATCCTAATACTTAGGTATACAAATATGAAATGGGTATCTGTCTGGTAGACGTGAGAGAAACATCGAAATTGACTGTTATTGAAAGGCACTTAAATTGGGTAAAATTAAATGTAAATACTATATTTTAAAACTAATAAACCCGTTGCGTGTATACTAATACTTACAAATCAAGTTACGTTAGCTAAAATACAACTGAAATAAGAAAATAAAAAATATAAAACAAGTCGGACGGCTGAGTGGATAGATTTAAAAAAGTTATTAGTCGGTTGCGTAACAAACAGCATGAACAATCGATTTCACATCATCATAAACTCAACTAATTACTTCAATATTCGTACAACTGTACTATTTGACTTAACTAAACAATATGAAAGCCGTTATATCACGTTTAGTCTATGTGGAGTTGAATATAAAAACTGAAAGAATGCATGACATGAAGTTAATTTTGCACTTTTAGGATTATAGCTGTCTCTGTATACTTTTTTACTTTCATCATAATAAATCGATTACCAAATATGTTCAGTTAAGTTATCTACCAAAAAAATTGTTTTTATTTTTGGTGCGGCAGGACAAACTGACTGCAATGTGTGTAATGGTAAGCACAGTGCAATCCAAAAACAATGGCGTCCACTGAGAGATCAATCCAGCGGTAGTCGTCGCTGTCATATTGGCCATATACACTGATATATCCTGAAATACGGCAAACTAAAAGTGAGTCACAATAACTGATTCATTACCATGGTAGTTGTCAACCAGTGAAATATAAATCCCTACCATTTAAATTTGCTATAAATTGCGTTATTAGTCATGCAGATGAGGTTTGCAAACTGTCATAAAAGTATCTTTACAAATTGTTTTCATGCTGGTCCTCTTTATATTGTGGTTCGCGGACTTTCACACATTTGCATATTAATCTATTACAGGCTCAGAGTTCCATTCTCGGAGGGATTTGAAAGAGATCTCTACTCTTAGCAAACTTTTGTTTTGTATTCATTGTGTCCTTTGGCCGAAATAACTTTTTTTTTTCATTTTAATGGATTAACAAAGGAAAACGTTCCTTCGTTTTACTCATTGAGCTTAGCTCGTTCCGCGGCTGATTAATTCCTTTAGCGCTCGAAGGGCGTTCATTGTAAGGAAGCGCACAACGCACTCCTACCTCGATAATTTATTAGTTCTCATTATCAAACGGGTTTCTTATTGGTTTCATTAAATTATTATAAAGATAATATAATATATAATAAATATTAGGATATGATGTAATATTAAAGTTGTAACGATTTTTATCTACTTACATAAATATATATATATATATGCATATATCATGATATAATAATATACGTTATTAATGTCAATATGTTATATATAAATTACAGTACCTTCCCCATACACATTATTGTTACGGCCATCTTCCGCCGGGCTGACTGCTGGGGCGGCATGGTGATAGCCTTAGCATGGTCCCATGTCGCCCCAACCAAAAGCGGCGGCCGGTACACCGTAGGGTTTTAGTCCGTGCAAGTCGAACATACCCACTCTCTTTCCCGAGAGGGTGGGTATCCATAAGGGATTTTACCACGTTAATAAAAATAAATAAATAAAAAGGTATCTCAAGCCGCATTATTGATGTAGTAGGAGGAACAATTGTCGAATAAAGTAATAAATGTATTTCTAAAATAAAAATAAAATGTTTTCAAATGAGTGATATAGTTGTTGTTAGTCCATTGCTTAATACAAAATCAATTATCAATTGTATTCCCAACAGACATATTCAACGTAAGTAAGTATTCCTTCTCATAAATTGTATTTTCCTAATGCTAAACAACCTCGCACAGAAGAATATCGAAGACCGGGCAAAGTGGAAGAAGCTAAGTCGGAAAGCGGACCCTAGTACTAAGCCGGGAAAACGCTAGGAAGAACAAGCTAAACTTTGTACTGAATATCAATTTTTTGCTTGTATTTTGAAGTGATAGTATGTTTGAAGCGAGTTGCAACGGTCACTACCTACTTTTTTGTTTAGTTCCGTTCCGTAAATTCTTATAATGTAATACCGGCTGTGTATTGTGCTCATAAGTTGTGTGTGCGGGGGTTGTAATGTAGTGTGCACGGTTCATCGCTTGGACTTCGCAAATGGCTTTCTGATACGCGAAGAATTTCACGCTCGCCCACCGACATTGCGCTCCGCCGCGCCGCCTACCGTGCTGTTCCGCTGACACGTTTGCTATTATATTTGCTGAAAACTTGATACAGGCGTTCTACATTAGGGTGGGTTAAAAAAAAACAAATATTTTTATTTTTGTGAAATATCCAGAAAATGTTTTTAAAATGCGCAGATTACTTCTCGTATATAGATTTTCAGCAAAGTATTACCGAACGATAAAAAACCGAACATTGCATGCAGTACATTGCACTGAAGGCGGACCGCGGGAGGATATAGCCAACACAGAGACCGGTATAATTGTCACTTCCAAAGCTTCGTTGTTATGAAGAAATGTAATTAATTTTTTATGTAAGTAATATTTGATTTGTATGTAGTTATGGGCTTCATGAAGATTTATACTTCGCTATCTATTGTATACGGAATAGGTTTACCTCTAGTAATGGAATGTCTGATGCTATAATGCACGAAAAGTATTATTCTATTGTAATAAATTTGTTGTTGGGTACGGGAGAACCTCATTTCCCAAAGCTAAAGTATCCTGAACCATCTGATATCCAATGGTTTCTATTGAAACTCAACTTGATTGTATCCTAAATGAAAAATATACTTCTAACCTTCTTTATTATAAGCTATAGATTTGATTTATTTTTATTAACGATTTTGGTTTTGTAAGCCTTTGCATAGTTTTCTATATTATATAACACTGTTTTCTATTTCTTATTCCAGTAAAAATCTGAGTACTGAAACTAGGAACCCAAGTCAAAACTAGATACTCGCAAATGCCATTCATTTGCATTCCAGACATATACACCAGCGAATTCTCCGAATTAGATCCATTTAGTACTTCTCGCTATTCTCATAAAAACGAATTACTACAATCTCTGTTCCAGAATAAGTATTGCCTTATTTGTAAAATAATTAATAATGCATACTAAACACAAATACGCTCACTTTTCACAAAAACCCTCACACACAGACTTCCCACGCACTTATAGTTATACCAAAATTCATAACTTTTTTTTTATTGAAAGCAATTTGTTCACTCTCAAATATTACAAATTGTTATAATTGTGTACTTCGTAATTAGCGTATTGCATACATTGTAATTCTTTTTTCTTTGTTTAATATACATTTATAGCTGTGAAGGACCTTTCTGAAATAAATAAATAAATCAATCAATCCTGGTTCGGCGCAAAAACATAATTAGAGTAAGTGGTTAGCTGGGACTTAGTAGCACCTGGGAAGGTTTCAGCTATTGAGCTCCCACGCTAGTAAGGGATGCGGAATGTTAAGTGCCGCTTGCTGCAGCGAAAGGTCGCTGCAGTTTTTTCACGTATTATTGGTGAAAAGACTAATATAGTCGCGGTCAGTGTGTTGTCGTTCGTGGTTGGAATACAACGTGCCTAGAGACTTATTATAGTATCACCGCACCGCTCCTGAAATTACTCAAACCCGCCCTCACCGACGCAACAGGAATAGCTGTCTTCGGCCTTCGGTGAGTACTTTATAGTTCCGCTAATTTATTTACTTTAATAAGTGTTTATGCGCCTCAGCCCTTACGAACAACATATTCAAAAACTAATTGTTCAAACCGCGCCTGGGCTATTTACACGCCTTAGGTTTTTCAACAAAACATTTTGGCCCTTCTAGCCGGATTTAAAACATTTTGGTCCTTTCGAGCAGGATTTCCAGTAAATTCTTGCATTTCTTATCCCGCATATAATTAATTTAAATTAATTAATTAATAGTATTTAGTTACTTCTCAACTTTCATTAGTTACATTTTAAGGTCATATATTTTTATTGTGCTCCATTATGGACAAAACTCTAAAAAAATTAATTACTAAGAAAGAGAGATTATTTACTAAGATTAACGCTTTAAATGAAAAATCCAAAAATATCTCGAATTTGGATTCTAAAAATAATGAATCCTTTATGTCGGAATCCGAGTTGGTTGATGACATTCGCCGCGAATATGAATTAATAGTAGATAACATAAATGATATTACACTAACTCAGAACCCGGATAGCCAGCCTGATTATAAATGTCTGGACGCGTTCGACAACTTATATTCCCAGGTCAAACGCGTAAGAAATAAAATCGACAAATCTGTAGGATCGCTAGGGCGACAGGTTCAAATTGCTAATACCCGCCAAGTTAGTCTTGCACCAATACCGTTGCAAACTTTCGACGGTACCATGGAGAAATGGCCTGTTTTTTATGAATCCTTCAAGACCAACATACATAACAATGAGTCGCTTACTGATTCACAAAGGGTGCAATACCTTATGGGCACACTAACACATAATGCACTTAAATTAACCGCCGGTATAATACCAAATGGTGATACCTATAAAATAATATGGGATACACTTGTTAACAAATATCAAGATACACGCGCCTTGGGAACACATTATTTAAGTAATATTCTTGATATGAAAAGTTGTACCCACAGTGCCGCTAACCTTGATTCCTTTATAGAAAAATACGCTTCATCGGTTGCTGCATTGAAATCTTTAAATATTACGGATTTGACGGATTTTATACTGTTGCATTGTGCCCTCCGCAAACTAGACAGTCAAACTGTACAATCTTTTGAAATGTCTGTTAGAGACGAAAAGATTTCGTCTACGCAAAAATTAATAAAATTCATCCAAGATCAGGTAAAGATTTTAGAAAGATCAAATAATAATTCATATAAGTTGCCCGTTACATCAGGGTCACGAAATATGCAGCAAACGCATTCTAATAATTATAAATCATTCGTGTCAAACACTTCACATTACGGTTACGAACCAACCCGACGGACACTTAATAATAACAACAAAAAAACTACTCCGCCCGCAACGTCCCATACGTCACCCTGTTTAAAATGTTTTTTATGTAAACAAAAAAGCCACTTGCAATTGTATAAATGTGAACAGTTTAAAAATATTAATTCCCCGCAAGCAAGATTCGAATATATTAAATCACATAATGGTTGTGTAAACTGTTTAAGCCTATCACATTCTGTTACAGCATGTAATTCGAGCTTTAAATGTAAATATTGCAATAAAAGCCATCATACATTACTGTGTTTTAGCAAAACACCGTTCGGACAACAAATAAAAAATATTTCTTTTGCTAATAAGAAAATATCCGCGCACGTACCTACCTCTCCGCGTATAATTTCACCGCGGGCTCAAGCAACCACTAGTAGTAGTAAAACCGCGCGTGTGCAAGCGCTAACGGACTCAGAGCATCGCATCTCCGTATCCCCTACCACGCGTCTAGATGACTCCCGTACCACGTTATCGCATAATGCCGAAGTAGAATTGAATAACAATATTCTATTACCAACCGCTCAAGTATATGTACATTACAAGGATGAGGAACGTAAAGTAGTTCGATGTTTGATTGATAATGGTTCGCAAAATAATTTAATAACCGCGAGTTGTTGTAAATTACTTAACATTCCAGTTATTCCATTATGCAACTCCTATATTAAAGGAGTTGGTCTAACGTCGCGACCAGTGCATGGATACGTTTATTTAGATGTAGAGTCTCGTGTTTCAAATAACAAATATCACATTCACGCTTTGGTTGTTGATTCTATAACAGATAAATTGCCTACTAATTTTATAAATTCAAGTAATATTGATCGTATACGTAATTTACCTCTCGCTGATTTGAACTGGAACATACCAGGCGAAATTGACCTGGTATTGGGTGTTCAATTATTTCCATATATATATTTAGGCAACAGAATAGATATCGGTTCACACGGTCCTATTGCCGTTGAAAGTACTTTAGGAGTTATTTTATTAGGTGACGTACGTTATGACTGCACTTCACCTACCAGAAATGATTATTTTCCCTGTGAAAATAGTACGAACATTAAACGTAGTTACTACAACTCATTCGAATTAAATAATAACGTGATTTTATGACTATCTAGTATAAGTTATATACAACCGCTTGCTGATAATAGAACAAATAATCAACCCGCTTACATATCAAATAAATCTTTCTCTTCCCTGGCATATAAAGACATTGAGTCGTGTCTACATAAATTCTGGGAACTAGAGGAAATAAATACCCAACAAACGCTTTCTTAGTCCTGAGGAAGTCGAATGTGAAAATAAATATATTGTTTTGACGATCCGCAATAATGATGGTCACTATACAGTAGAGTTACCTTTTTCTAAATCACCCACAAACATCGGTAGTTCTCATGCCGTTGCTCACCGCCGCTATTTAGCGCTCGAACGCAAGTTCAATCGACTACCTTCACTTCGCGAAGACTAGAACAAAGTTATTGATGATTATATCAATAAAGGGTATGTAACAGAAATTAACACTACCGCTAATGAAACCGTTGATAGTTACTACATACCGCATCATGCCGTTATCCGCTCATACAAAGCTACCAATAAATTACGCGTAGTTTTTTGATCTAATTTCAAATTCCTTTCTAGCCGCTTTAAAACACTTTATGTCTCGTCGCGGTCCCGTTTCTTATATATATATTCAGACAACGGGACTAATTTTGTAGGAGCAAAGGCTAAACTGAATGAATTATATCAGTTTTTAAAGGACTTCACATCCGCTTGGAATGACGAATTAGTTAAATATAAAATTATATGGAAAATGATTCCACCTCGTGCTCCACATTTTGGAGGATTATGGGAGTCTAATATTAAAAGCATTAAAAACGCATTTAAATAGAGTTATAGGTGCACAAATTCTTACTTACGAAGAAATGCTAACAGTATTAAATCAAATCGAATGTCTCATGAACTCAAGACCTCTGTGTCTTTTATCTTCAAACCCGAATCCTGAAATTCTTACATTAGCACATTTTTTGATGTCAACTCCATTGCAATTTTTACCCGCATCTAAATTGTCTACCAACCAAGTAAGCTTAACGAATCGCAAAAGGTTGTTAGATGATTTAGTACATTCTTATTGGAAAAAATGGAGGTTAGAATATTTACATACATTACAAGTGAGACAAAAGTGGTGTACAGCGGATAATCCCGTGAAAGTTGGTACCGTAGTTCTCATTCACCAAGACGATATTCCCCCGCTCCGCTGGCCATTAGGTATTATACAGGAAGTATATCCAGGTGCCGATAAAGTAATACGTGTCGCCCTAGTAAAAACGAAATCTGGTCTTATTAAGCGACCAGTTGTTAAATTATATCCCGTACCACTAGAATAAGTTTAAGTAACCGCTTGTCATCAACCTCTCGTATTTAAACCTAGACTTATTAGATATTATTATTAGTTAAGTGTATTAATGACATTCGCTCTATGTAATTTTATTACCCGCATTTGGAACTTCTCCTGTGCCCGATCTCTCTCTCTCTTTCTGTTGAAAGTCCTAAGAACTTTCAAGGCAGGCAGGATGGTTCGGCGCAAAAACATAATTAGAGTAAGTGGTTAGCTGGGACTTAGTAGCACCTGGGAAGGTTTCAGCTATTGAGCTCCCACGCTAGTAAGGGATGCGGAATGTTAAGTGCCGCTTGCTGCAGCGAAAGGTCGCTGCAGTTTTTTCACGTATTATTGGTGAAAAGACTAATATAGTCGCGGTCAGTGTGTTGTCGTTCGTGGTTGGAATACAACGTGCCTAGAGACTTATTATAGTATCACCGCACCGCTCCTGAAATTACTCAAACCCGCCCTCACCGACGCAACAGGAATAGCTGTCTTCGGCCTTCGGTGAGTACTTTATAGTTCCGCTAATTTATTTACTTTAATAAGTGTTTATGCGCCTCAGCCCTTACGAACAACATATTCAAAAACTAATTGTTCAAACCGCGCCTGGGCTATTTACACGCCTTAGGTTTTTCAACAAAACATTTTGGCCCTTCTAGCCGGATTTAAAACAAATCCTGTAGATATTCACAAATTGAAAATACTTGTTTTGTACCACGTAGTTTATTACCGTAGGAGCATAAATTTAAGCCAGTTCAATGTTATTTCTTTGTTCAGTGTTGTGTATGGTGAAGCATTGTTAAACGTTCAAACTCTGTGATTAATTCTTTTTGTTTCCTTTATAATTATCCTAGACAATATTATATTTTAATTCTACGCCGATAGTATGGTTCTCCTGTAGGCATTAATAACTTTTACATTTTTTCTTTTCTTCTTGTTTACTTCAATCTTTGCTCCGAAACATTCTTTCCTTAAACAAAAAAATCGATTCGAATGAAACTTTGCTTCAATACAATATCGATGTCGTACAAATGTATTCGAAAACATTTTTATAACTATTTATTCAGTATGAAACTCTTTATTTTATTGAAGTTATCGTAAATATGAGTGACCCCAGTGTTATTGCGAACGCAATTGTAGCCCATATAACAGCTACTAATCCAAACGGACTGTCAAAAAGTTACACGAACTCCTGAACAAACAACAAACACAGTTTCAGTCAATATTGTCGCCGGACGTAAATCACTTTGGATAAATAACTCAGGCTCAGTTTGTCACTTTAAGTACGGTTACTTAAACACCTCACACTCGAGCTGGTGCCACACCACCGCGCCACCTACAGGCCTGACATATTGTGAGAAACATGAACCAAAACATTTGATAATATTCGTGTTTAATCTTATTAGTAAATATCCTAAGACTTCATTTAGTTCATTTAAAATTATCCGTACTACTTGTTTTTACAGCCATATGTAGTTAGTTGTAAGGCAGGTGATCAAGTCAGATTGTATGGAAAATAGTGTGTGTGCGATTCACACACGATAGAAGTCAAACTTCAGTAAATCGACAAAAGAATGAGATGAATATATATAACAAGGACAGGATAATTACATGGTTTATTTGTTTAGAAATGAAATTATTTTGATTAATTTTAAAAGATATTTTTTATTTTATTTAACATATGTTACATAATTTATTGCTCAAGTTCCATATTTTCAGTTTCAACAAACAAGATATAAAAATACTAACAAACACTGTTAAATAATAACACACCACGGTGACTTCTTACTAAAAAGCTGTAATACACAGCCGCATACAGTGTATAGTAGTACACGTACTTTTCACATATACTAACACACGTCAAATACAAGCAAGTATTAAACAGTGTGCAATATACATACACACCGACATTTGCTATTTCGCTCTAGCTCACTATTTCACTTCCAAAATAGTATGTATATTTTTGTCTCATTCTTTGCCGGCTTCATCCTACACATTTTTGTGTTTGTGTCTCTTACCTGTCACTTTTCCGTTGCATGCGGTTTGAAATCACGATTCTAAAGAAGCTTCGCTTCAATAATAATTACTCGACGAGTAATACAGAACAAAGTGGTATCACTTACAATTTCCATTACAATTTATATTCGTTTTAATGCATGTGTGATATAGTTATAAGTTTCACATACAAATTTTCACAAAAATGTTTTTTGGTTTTATTTCTGTTTATGATTAACAGTGTAAGTCGGCGCCTAAACATGTTTCACGTACTCTTTTAGGATCGGTTGATACAAGTGTAAAACTTATCTCGTCACTCTCTGTTCGGAGTTATACAACCGAACGGCTCTTTATGTATTATATAATTAGTGCAAACCGTGCATATTTACGTTTTTACGAAAAAATAATTTATTTGTATGAGCAACCATAAGCGACTCGACACCACTGTTCGCCATTTACCATTAGCTGCTAATTATTAGAACCATAATAACAATAAACCATTTACCAAATAAAACATCTCTTTCTTCACTCTCTTTTCCATCATAATGTTGTAAATATTGATGAAGCCAGCAAAGCAACTGGTAGTTTAAGAAAGACTTTGTATTTTTATCTGAAACCCGGAACATTTTATGTCGTTTCTTTTACTCTGAAGAACTTTCTGTTCTATCTGAGATGAAATTCTGCTTGATGAATTATACTACTATTTAACTAATAAATATAAAATATGTCGCATTTACCATAATAAGGAAGAATCTATGTGATTATGACGTCACAAGCCTCTGTCGTTCCCTTTACAAAACCATTTATACGTTAATAAAAGAAACATTTCGTGACAAGCTTTGAAGTTGAAGAGATTTCTTTGTAGAAAAAAGAATTATTATTGGCTGTAATCGTTTCATTCCCTTTGAACGTTCGTGATGTCTGTGTGCGAGCACGTTCACATGTATGTTTGTGTGACGTTTTTATTACTTACAACTCAATACATAGATGACAGAGACAGGAATTGTTGTTGTTCTGCTTATTCTCATAATACGGTTTGATGTACGAGAGGATTTACAAATAAGTTTTTTTTTGTTTATTTATAACATAGCATATAGTACTAGCATTAACTTGCGGCTTCACTCGTGTTAATGTAGATTTGACCCCTCGGCAATAGTACATTTTCTATTTTTCTAAATGAAAAGTCCTATGTCTTTTTCTGTACATCTACCGACGTGTATGCACAACTGAATGTTGATTCAGTTAAGTTGTTAATGCGTCACCCACGCATTTAATATATTAGTTAGGATACTTTTCTTTACCAGATCATACGAGTATATCGCTCTTGTACCTCGGAGTAATATTGCTAGAAGCTATCTTTTCGAAACAGATACTTATATCAAAGAAATCTTAATAAATAGCTGAACGAAATATTAATTTGCTTTACTTCCAGATGTCCAAAACGTTGTTATAACAGCATCAAATGTCTGAACAAATACAGTAATCATTTATCATTTTGTTTGCGGTTTCAACAGTAATCCCCAGGGACTGTTACTTAATTTGTATAATACAGTTTGATGTAAGTAATTAATTGGCATCGTCTTGGTTTCTGAAAGCAAAGTTTCAACGCAAAGAGCTACTCGCGGACGTTTCTTCAGACAACTTTCTATCTTTATCTTCCTGCTTCTAATAATAATTTTTATTAATGAATGATGAATCTTGTTAATTCACTGCGAAAACATTGCGTTACGGCGCGCGCCTCGTATATTATTAATTTTATATAAAGTTGCGATTTGTTTCGTTACTTTCCATTAATGGGTTCGCAGGCGGCAGCAGACTCGTCTCATCCATCATCCGCGGACATCGGTGGATTTTTTATCCGCCATTGCGGACGCGGTCGGGGCTAATTTATTTTCAAATAGGGTTAGCGAGTTACGAAAAGCTTTTCTTTTTATTTATTATATTATGATAGCGCCTGACTCAGCTAGTTTTCAGTCGTAAATTATGATGATTTTAAATTTAATTTGCTGAACTGATACTCAATTACTATAATAATACTGTTTCATCGAATAAATCCATACACACGTGAGTTCCTTGCTCAATGTGGACTGAGGAATTCTAGAGTACGTCCCCTTTCAATATTCAGGAAACTAGTCAACATTACTACTACGCATATTGTATCTGAACTTGCCTACAAGTAATTGTATTTATCGTGGAGATATAAAGTGTCTAAATTATTATAAACTGGCGCCCTGTCCCGGCTTCGTATGGGTGCAATGTACTAAGGTGGTGTAATAAGTTGTTTTTTTTTTTTATCGAAGTGTCCACCCTATTGGCCTGACAGGCCTCTACACCTTCACCGGACTACTAAGAGCAGCGCTTAAGGCACTAACCCGATTTTATATTGGCAACTAGTACAAAGGCGTACTGTGCACCTCGCTTTGGGCTGTTGCCTCGTATACCAAATCTAACTAAGCTAACTATTCATACATATAGGAATTCGTTAGGAATACATATGTACAAAGCAAGTATAACCTGACAAACTTAAATATGTATTTTGTATCTGAAAACTAAGTTAAAGTGAACTACCTCAGTTCGAATAAGGGAAAAAAAACCCTTCCATTATGTGTACCTACTTGTGTGTATGTGCATGTGTGTGGATGTGTGTTGTGTTGTAAGACTAGTGACAGAACTATCCGTGTCACTGTTTCTGCGCAAGCAACGTGCTCAAGGGCTTCACTCCGAGGATTAGACCTCGGCTTGAGCCGCTCCTGGGGGGGGGGGGGGCTAGGCGCATGTGCGGGGGCAAAATTTACAAGCAAGCCTCGGCGGTGTGATCTGTGGTTACGCGGGCGTCTGCGCCGCACACACGCTCTGTTTAGAAGGACGGACGGTTACTGGTCGTTCGCTACCGTTATTTGTTTCAAGGGTTGGTGTTTAGGAGTAAAATTTTAACTAGAACTTTGAATTGGTGTTAATTAATAATAGAACAACTCTGCTAACGATTATATGATCTCAGCACTGCGATGGCGTCTTCTTCACATAACATTTAAATGCAATGGCAGAAGAGCAGATTCTTTAAGATATTTAACATTAGTAAAAAATTAGTAGCCGTTATAAAAGATATCACAGCTCTTTTCATACACAAAGCGTGTAAAACTGTCATAATTAATAATAATACCCCATAGGGTTATAACTGCAGCGTCTCCAATCCAGATATGCTGCTGTTTTATGAACATTTTGTAATACATACCAGTCTTATAAATGCAAAAAAGTAATTCTGTCTGTTTGCTACGTTTTCAAGCCTAAACCTCTGAACCAATTTTGTTGAATTTAGTAAAGTACAAATTCATTATATCATTATTTTCAGTAAAAAAATATATAATATTTCTGCGTTTTGACCAGTTAAGAAAGGATTTCATTTCAATAAAAAGTGCCACAAAATGATTACCACTATTTTCTGTTGTATATTTTACCAAAATATTAATCAACATTACGCAGCAGAGAATAATTTAGATTAAAAAATAACGTTTATATTTAAATCACAATGAGCATTTTTAGGTGACAAAACAAAGTACCTAATACATTTTAATCTATTTAAATAATGTCCCGCTCTAATTATGTATTAATTCTTTATAACATTTTATTCAATAAATATTCAATATTTATTAATAAAAAGCTTTATTATGAAAAAAAGCCTTGAACAATAAATGTATAGTTCACGCGAACGGAACTGTGGGCTCAACGAGTGAATAAATACATATTAAAATAGACAGTGAAACTTGAACCAATATTCACAGAATAACCTAATGAAACGAGTGAATATATTGTGTATTGACAAGCCTAAGAGAGCAACATTCACGAAACATTGTGTTCAGATAGAACGCACTATATTATGAATTTAAATTCATAGAAGTATAAGGCGAATGTTGGACGCGAGTGCTGGCAGAGCGCCGCCGCGTCGGTCGGGTTTTGCGGCTGGCGAGGCTGATTTATTACAACAATTACAAAAATTAAGAAAATTATGTTTGTTGTTTCTGGAATGATTAATAAGCTCAGGTTTCTTTCATCAATATTGGAGCATATATTTATAAAATTATTATAATTTTTCTTATTCGTATAATTTCTGTTGATTCACGAATACTCTAGCTATAGAAATAAATTGTATATCGAGTGTCGTCGTAGTCCGGCTTACTGACACCTCGGCCGAGAACTAGCCATAATTAACTGTATCGGAGAAATCAATGTGTTACCGCTTGTATAATGTATGACCGCCACGGTCATTTCCATATAGAATAAAATAATGTAGTCTGGGAATTTCCAATATTAGATGTCGGGTTGTGGTCGCGAGCGGACCAGAGGATCGCAACTCCCAATACGTCTCTTATATTTTTTTTGTAAACTTTTTGTCTAAATTTACGCTTGGAATGAACGTAGGTATCCCATACATTCAACTATTAGAATTCATAAGAAAATAGAATATTGAGGGTTTTACGACGTGGCCGATGTAAATTGCAAACAGTAAGATTTATATTCATCTGTAACGGGCAAGGGCGCCGTAAACAAGATGATTTCATAATAAGAGCGGAGAGGCCTGAGGCCTGAGGCCCGCGGCCCGACCGCCGTAAAAGCCTATCAGGTCGGTATCGGGGACGCGTCAGCGGAACCCGCCGCCCCTCGTAAAACGAATTTAATTCCTCTTGTATTAAACGACGCGGACGGGAAGACTACACGGCTCCGGGATGTGATGATTTGACGGTTTATTTCCCCAGTTTTTATTGAAGTAATTTCAATATAAATGTTTCTGCTGAAAGTTTAAAGACTTATATTTCAATTGGGGATTTATCTTCACGTCCATAATAACTTACTTATAAATACTTCTTTGAAATTGTTCTTACCAAAAATCTTAAAAATAACTCTCAATACTTTTATAAAATAAAAAAGCGAATTATACTTTTCATTCTGTAATAAATTTAAAAGAGATTGAATTAATTCTCCCTTCATTTATTTAGCGTTGTCAAAGAAGTTATTCCAATTTAAGAAAAAATGTTATAATGAATACTTTCGAGGAGCGAAGGGTTCTTCGATTTGATTGACAGGGACGAGCGCGGGTTTAAATGATGAGGGACACCGACTGCTCGGAGCACACCGTAACGCCTCTTCACCGGTACTTGCTCCTAAATAAGTGATTCATTTTTTGGAAGATGTGATTTAAAATGTAATTAAAGCAAATAGCTTCGTGATACATAGCACCTTGGTGTGGCATTTACTAGCTACTACACTGAAGTTAAAAATGTCTCACCTGTCGACGTGTGTTCACTGAAACATAAACAGCCAATTTGAAAAGTATACACAAATATCTTATTGAAAATAATAATAAAATTGAAAAGAAACATCAATTCGGTGAAGTCGTAAGGTATCAAGATACCGATCTCCTTGATGTCTTTAATACGCGCGTACAAATCAAGAGAGTAGCGTTGCGTCTTGTCGCCGCCACAAAACCGTTTCGCAGAAACGTGATAAGCTCTGCACACTCATCGATAGAGCAAACGATTTTAATACTTAAAGAACAGACGGTAACAAATTACCTTCCCTCGTTGGAGGGAGACAGGGACAGCCCGAACTCGATACGTCACCGCATCAAAGGTTACCGGAATACGGGCATATTTTGATAAATGACGAAGAGTAATATTTTCCCGGGTCCTTTTCATCGTGCCGTATTGGTTTCTGATAACGTCACTTTGGTTTTAAAACACATTATTATTCAGCGGTATAAACGCGACATCAGCTTTATTATGAACCGTCCGCCGTTATCTTGGAAATGTAAAAGCCTTGATCTTTTTATGTTTACTTCGACACAAATATAAAGCTCTTTTATGTTCACAGATAAAAATATGAAAATGTTTTGAAACATTTATTTGGTAATCTTTTACATTCACACTGAGATAATGACTTTCTTATATTGCTTCTATAAGGATTCGGATTGAGTTTTGTGGATTAAATATCTAACTCCTCTTCTATTATCCGAGATATTTATATATATCCGCAAAGATGTTACTACTTTTTACTTGTTTCATTCCGGTAATTAATAATCAATCATGAACCCAAAATGTATAGTTTTGTATAAGTATATAAAACATAAAACGTTCTGAAATCTTCTCGTTTCGTAAAATGCCCAGAACTCGGAAGATGTGCGTAATCACTTTACTGTGGAGACGTGGCTGTGTAATAAATTGGGAGATGTATTTTGTCGTGCTGTTCGATCTATAGGTAAATCGTAAGTTAACGTAATATTGCCGACATTACTGTTCGCAACGGAGGTCGAATTTGCCGTTTCACTATGAACGTATATTCTTATTTTTCAAGCCGATACAAGGATTTACTCCATTCTGCGAGACGCCACTTAAAATTATATTAAAGTTAACTGAGTGTATATAGAGCAGCGCGAAATGTTATCTTAACAATACATATATATCGTCAATGCCTCAGCATTAATAAAGTATAACAAAAATACAACCCAAACCAATGCGATCTACGGTTTGTAGAATTGTTTTAAAGGCGAATTTCAAATAAAACATTCACAAATAATTCGATTAGAAACGCAAAGATTAAAATAGAATTTATTGTTGGTATTCAAGGCTTACATTATTATTATCGCATAACACTGAGACACTGAATTATTGAATATGACGCGTAGTGCGCCTGTGCGAACCACAAATTCGTTAACCTCGCACAGTCAAACTTTACTTACCTAAGGTATAAGATATTGGATAAAAAAACATAAAAATGCTTGCTGTATTATTTTTCATTTTGTTAAAACTTTGTGAGAACATTTTTCAGGATTTCTATACACAAAGATATACATTTTTTTTTTGCATAACCTACTTCTAGTACACACGGAATAAAGCAATTGAAAAATTTTACTTTTCATTCAACATATTCTTCTATTAGAGATATCTTGTTCGCTTTGGCATTTTAAAACTTAAAATATAACAGTTTGTCATAGAAATTTAGTATACTTTTTCTTTTGAAATCGATAGTGTAATAAAAATATCACATCAACAACGTTTGGTTTGTTTTTCTTTCATTATAGCCTTATTGACACGTTCGTCTGTTTGAGGTAAATGGAACAGTATTGCAAAAAAAAAAACAGTAAAAATTTCTTGTGATGGCAACTGACACGCTTGATCCGTTTTAATATTTCTCGCGGATGTGTAGTCCCCCACCTCCCTTAGGGATGCGCGCCGGCAGCCATGGACGCCATCAATCATCCGACAACTTTCTCAATATATTTTATCTTTATTTGAACTCTTTTTCTTCATCACCACCGAATGAGGTTAAGCGTTAGCAATTTCGTTTTTATTGGATGGTTTTTATACCCTGACAGGCCTTGCGATGCTCACGCCTATTGTATTATGGTTTTCGTTGGACATCATCGAAATTTTCTGGTGGATCCATTTTCGTCCTATATGGTTTATTGCTTTATTTGTGTCTGATAGGATCAATGTCTTTCTTAAATGGTAAAGCTGTTTTGGTGTGTATAGATTTTATTAAATAACTTTTTGTTACTAGAATTTATGGTGCACATTCTTATAGATTGCTGTAGTAGCAGAATTATGTAAACGAGGGAGTGGTGAGAAAACAAACTGCTCGTGAAATTGATTAAAAGTACAATATAATTATTATTACATACATAAATACAAATATATGAATTTCAATTATATTAATTCTTGGAGTCCAGTACAGAGCACGCCTGACGCGAACGTTGACAGTCAACAACTTATGTTCGCCAAATTTCACACGGACGAAGTCGCAGGTGACACTACTCTAAAATAAAATCTCCTAAGTTACTCTATATAAGATCAACTATGTACCAACAAAAGTGCCATTAAAATCGGTACAGTCGTTTCAGGTATACCACTGTGGACGAAGACGCGGGTAACAAGTAGTCTAAAATAATATAGCCTATTAATTTTACCACTATGTCACTATATAATATTAGCTATCTCCTAGTGAAGTTCCCGTCAAAATTTTGATATTACTCACAGACACTTTATTTAGTATAATATATGTGAGGTAAAACTGCAGCTCCGAGAGAACCATGGAATTGTGCTGTGAGTACGAGATGTGATCCGTCATTGATTTGTAATCTGTATGGTTGTTAATTTCTGTGCTAATAAGAATAACGCTGTACAACACCTGTCAATATATAAAACGGTTTATTTTCCCTTTGTGGAGATTATAAATCTTTATTCTATTTTTATTATAGTAATTCATAAGAATATTAATGAACGAAAAATTGAAAATTTCACTTCTTATCAACTCGTGTGAAGCCCGACACATAATTCCACACGTTACTCACATAAATCTTGCCAACAAATACTTAATAGGATATCGAAAATTTTACCAACATTTGACTTACAGTGTCCAATGTCCATACTCCTTACCATTGTAAATCTTATGTGTCCCGACACTTACGGTAACTTAATTCTGGATAAAGTTTTCAATTTCTGGTTAAGTATTTGTTGGTAAGATTTATGTGAGTTTCGTGTGGACTTGTGTGCGGGCCTTTCACACGAGTTGATAAGAAGTGAAATTAAACTTCAAAATCGAGTGCCGAAGGTGTCGCCTCTGATACGTTTACTTATATTCAGCGATGTTCTCTAATCTTATAATATTTTTATGCGTAGGTTTATCACTTCATTATTATATTCAATACAACGAAAATATAGTGTTGTATGACATAACAGATTGCCAGTTGATGAAACAGTTTTACCGATTGTTTTTGATGTCATCACGATTCGACTTTTCGTAGAAAGCGAACGTTCTACCCAATACCTTATATTGAAAATTGTATTTATTTTAAATCTATCGTAGTTCAAGATAGATAGTTTGTAGAAATTATTGGTTAATTGAAAATTTAACGACTTAAACGTTCTCTCTTATTTTACATAAGTTATCGTTTATATTCGTCTTCAATGCAATCGCAACTCGCCATTGTTCTTGGCAACTTCATTCCAGAGTACATAGATAATGCCAGTTGAATGCCGGAAATGTTGAAAGATACCGAGGATCATAATATCAGATAAAATTGTTTAATTAGTTAAAAATATAGCTGACAGTCTATAACAATAAAAATCGTCCAGCTTTGAATACGAGTAAATCCAAGGTGATACGAGTAGTGAGCGACCTGCTCTAGGTATAGAGCAGAGCTTTCCTACGCCCTCGTACTCCACGGGCTTACTCGCGCACCCGGAAATATTCAAATTAATTGATTTACTATCTAAAGGGACAGACGTCGTAGAATAACAATTTCCAGCATTTACACTCGGCTAGTTTCTCGTAATGTAATTAATGAGTATCGGAGCCGCAGCAACGCGAGCCCGTAACGATTGCTAATCGACAAGCGCAAGCGAGACAATTCAATTACCGAGTCGAGTGCTCGAGGTGTGTTCGAGTTGCTGATACGAGCTACCGAGTGTTTCCGCTCGCGCATGGAATTCCAATCATGACATTCCTATATACCTTCATGTACAAAACAAATTCAACCATTCATATACAAAGCTGTTAAATATGTTTGAAGCGAATGATATCATTATAGGAATTTAAATATTTTCATTGTAATAAATTGTCAGCATTCCAAAAATAATGGTAACCTGATGGAGCAAGGCCCGGGGAGTATGATGGGTGTCACAGACATACCAATCGCAGTTCCTCTAATTTAGCGACACCCTGTCGTGAAGTAAGGGGTCTAGTGTCGTCCTGAAGCAACAGTGGGCTATAATGATTAACCAGTCTCGGTTGCTTAATGGATAACTGTTCCATTATGGTTTGCAATACTTGACAATATACATCTACCGTTATTATCTAGACAGATCTTAAGAAACTGTAGTGTATGAGACCAGCACCGGTTCGCCAAACACTCACCAGTACCTTGTTCTAAGTCAACTTTGCTGGGGGTAGAGTTTGGCAGATTTTTCTGAGTTCAACCACGGTGATGAGCGTTTCCAATTGTTGTAAAGGATCCATTTTTCGTTATAAGTAACGAAACGTTCAAAATTCCCTCGTTATTGTGACGGATGAGTAATGTAGTACGGCACTCTATGCGTGGTTGTTGGTAGCCTCATACCATTACCAAAAAAGTACAAGGATTTCTTTTATAATAGCTTTACATATAATTAATCCTTCGAGCTGTTTGTATAGCGATGATGCCACGGTGGAACTAGTTTTGCTAAGTAATGGGATATGTCAAGTTTTGCGTTTTGTGAAAAGAACGATCACAAAGAAATCACAAATGGTACGAAAACAAAATGTGTAAATTCGGGAGAGAAGCCTAAATTAGAATTTGTACTTTCTAACCAAATTCTGGATATTTGATATCAAAATAGACTGTTCGACTAAACACAAATTTCATATGTAAGGATATGCTGTTATATATTATGATATATATAGGTATTCATACAATAAAAAATAAATAAACACTAAACGACTGTACTCAATTCAAATGACCTAGGTGAGTTCTTTTGCGATTTCACTCTCTCCTATCCTCTGTAAGAGGCTGCAACTAGTAAAGAACAAGGCTTATATTGCGCCGAAGAACCTTTACTGTAATATATTAGAGAATACCGTATGCGTTTCTCATTAGTGGAGGTCTTTCCGAACTGAACTCCTCATCTCATAACATATTAAACTTTTATTTATACCCAACGGAATGATAAAACGGTTCTGATCTACAATGAATAAATAATATATTTAGTCGGTTCAAGATCTGAAAAGCAATTTGGTTTGTAAGAACACTAAAAGAACATCTCACCAGAGATCACAACTCCTCTGGAAACTTTATGAATTTAAATAGTCTGTTGGCGGCCTCTTCATCTGGCTCGATAACTCGACTCGACAACATTATATAAGGCTATACTAACAAACTTATCTTTCATGAGTATTTTTTAAATGTTCACCAGCGCATACTTATATATTATATAGCCTATGCCATACACAGAGTTGAAGCAAATATAACGACACGTCAAGTTCAAATCCATCAAGCCGTGTGTGTAGGTTACATAACGTATCAAAGAAACAGACATATATATACTTGAATACAACTACCTTCTTTTTCTTACAATAACATGTAAGTGATGGTTTACTTATTTCAAATTTCTCATACAAGTTGTTGAAGGGTAATAAATTGTATGTAATATGAGAATCTATTACAATAATATTTATTCAATACAAATGACTTGTTTTTATTGTGTACTAGTGTTGATTGATTCTCTGCACTCACGAACCTTAGAACCCCGGATTACTAAAGAACGAATCTTCAGACCTTTTTGTTTTTATAGGCTCCTGGCTCTCACGCGCTCCACATCCACATGAAAGCCGACAATCAACGGAATTGTTAGGGGATCAAGTTTTTAGCGAAGATTTTATCTGAGATGGTGAAATACGGTAAAAGTTACATGGTACCGAGCTGAGCCCTTTGTGAATGAAAGAATAACAAAACTGGACCAGGTGAACATTCTAAAGGTAAATATACCGTAGCTATTGTACGTACGAATGCTTACTTTAACCTTTCATATAATGTATTAAGTTAAAGAGAAAATGCGGACAATTTTAATGAAAAATAAACATTGAAAAATACTTCGTTTTATAATATCGAAACAATAACGTATGAAAAAGACTTCTTCTTCCCTATTCCACATCTCAACTATTGCTCTATTATAATAATATAACAATTCAAACAATATCTAAAAATGTTAACCCTCACTTAACTGAGTGACCGACGCGTGACGCTGTGGAGACAACGAACTAACTAAATAACACGAACTATTTGACAACTGTTTTACTTACTTGTTAATAACAGACCGCAGCTAATTGCAGCAATAAACTGGTTTGCTAAACATTGGAAAGGAATTCGTAATTTTTTGACCATGTTTTTAATAAACTAATGAAATTTAAGTATAAATGCATACGTCTTACAATAATGTTTTATAAATAATCATATATTTTAAAGCAATATTTAAAAAAAGTTTATGAATACGTTGTTGATCTCTGGAATGGACTGGAATTACTCATCAGATTCTGTAAGATACAGTATTCCGAAGTGAAAGTCATTTACCTTTTATTATTATTAATATTTCTATTGTAATTAGCGAGTACGAAATCGCGTATCATTGTTAGTATAAAGGCAAAACACGACATTATCAAAATCAATGCTGATTCATTGTACAAACAGCTCTGCAGCGGCTGAATTATTATGTGAATTAAACCAGGTGAGAGGACACAAAGTGGACCCATTGTTCCTCTCATCAAATGAAATAGAATCAGCGTAAGTGTTTGAATTATTAATTTACTTCAAGTGACACTCCGTCCAGCTTAGAATCACTCGTAAAGCTTCACTCAAACTGATCATTCTTTATAAAATGACAATTCAGTAAAATATTGGACTGAATTCTGTTTAGGCTTAAAAATGCAATATTTCCTGATTCTCTGACTAGCATATATCTCTGACAAGAGACTAAAAAATAAAAATACAAAATTTGTCCACAACGAGAAAGTGAAAAGTCAGTAAAGATGATACAGGGTAATGGAACTTTAAGTTGATATTTTTACTTGATACCTAACTTTAAATCCAATCAACTATAAAGTAATAATTAAGTGTTGGTAACACTACAATGACATGTTGCCAGTTTAAATTATTAATATATTTCATAGACTTCTTGTCCACATACATGATACATTTGTATTTACGTCATATTCATTTATATAATTATGAATAATTGGTATATTCGCGTCAGTCTGGTGACCGCTAACAGGAGACCTCTTATAATAATTATAGTTCCAACACGTTTCAAAATGCCAATTCAGTATCTGATATTGAATAAACGGAAAATCGCTATAAGTAAATAGCAATTACTGTTATACCAGTTGACCAAATTAGATAGTCCATCCGAATATAAGTAATTCTAACTCGATTGCGGACGTGACTAAACAAATAAACTCTGGGAGTAGTCATATGTAAAGCCGGCCTCGAAGTCGACATCATCTAATTAAAAAGTAAGAGTCCTTCCAGTGGAGTTAATCAAATTCGGAACGCAATACGTCTCTAATCGTTTTATTGCTATAATTGGAGCTACAAGCTTTGATGTAGAGCGGAATGGTGGATTAGCCACTCATCAATGAGTTTAGCGAGCTCGAATTCTCTGCCCGGACTCTTGTGAACATTACTGAGGTCTTAATACACGTGTAAACGGTTCATTTCGACAAATTATTAACTTATTATACAACGATACCTTATGTTATAAAAGTCAAATACATTTATACTGTTACTTGATCTGTTGACTCTCTATTTATAGGGTATGTAGGTTGTTGATAATATATATATGTGGGAATGGGATATATGGGAATCACTTACGATGAATATTTATTTGAAAAAAAAAACACATATTTCTACATTTTTTATTCATACAAAGGATGGCTCAAATTACTCATATCCAGTAGATTTGTTAAAAATAAGATGATGAATGACTTTTGTTTTTGAGGTTGTTGTAAAAAATAGATATTACTTTAAATATAAAGATTTGTGTGATTTGTTGTAATACGAATTAAGGATTATTAGGTACTCCAGATTCTATTGTGTTATCACTAATCCCACATATATATATATAAGCTTGTGATCTCGTGTAAATTGACGCTGATACTTTATTAGCAATGTTCACCATATTTTCTAGTTTTCTTATTCTTATTTAATTATTAATTCCACAAAAACGTGAGATCCAAACATTATCTCGAATTAAGATGTAAGAGGTGACCATCCGATACCGAAGACAAAGATGTCTGAATATAAATTTAATCCTCACTTGTTATTAAATATAACCAGAACGTCTTTGTAAACATGACAATTGCAATCTTTAACCTAGAGAAATATTTTTAATGGTTTTTTTAACCTTTAAAGAGCCGAAAACCATAGTGGTTTAAGCGCCATACAAACGAATGTAGACCTTATTGTGCACGGGTCAAGGGACATTGTGGCAGTATAAGTTTTAAAAAAATATCCAATTTAATTATAAAATTAGAATAATAACAAATTATTAAATTAAAAGTTATTTTTATTATTGTTTACACTTTTTATGTAGAATGCATTATTAAATAATTTTTTCATTTATACTTTTCAAAACTTTTTTTTACTAAACTATGAAACTTACAATTTATCAATTGGATTTATTCTTTTGCATAAGGTAGAAAAAATATAATGCAAGTATATATCCAAATATTCTGTAAATATTTATAGCAGTACTATGGCATAATTATAATATCTTGTTTAACTTTTTATTTACCGTTTGTAATATGTGTATTTGCAATATTTTGACAACTGTTGGCCTTGTACCTGCTGCAATAAAAATATTTTCTTTCTTCCAAATAGTAGTATCATATTTCTCTCAGATTATTATTTTGTATATTTAATTTACTATTTTTAGTCATAAGCCTACTCAAGAAAAATAAGAGAAATAAACAGCTAACCAGAGAAAACATTTGCTTTTGTTTTTATAACAGGATTTCAAGGATAGCAGTATTTTATCAAATATATGACAACCTTGTTGGTCATATTAATTTCTAAAAATTACTTGATATTCAATTTACAAAAAAGGTATAAATATCATGACTTGAGAAAGTCTTTCTCCTATCTACTACAGGACACTTTCTATACTAATCAGTCACACAATGAGCTTGTTACAATATAACCAGATACCAATGAAATTCATAAACTATAATTATATTTTGAAAATAATGATAAATTTCAATATTTTATACTTATTACTTTACAAAATAATTTTCAAGACTAATTCAGAAATAAAACAGTTTCATACAATTACATTTTATTTCAAGATACTATAAAATAATAAACACAAAACAAAGCCTTATAACAACTAAAATTAATAATATTAGGTGGTTCTATCTGCTGTGAATTCTTCTAAAGTGAGGAAGCTCATGTCGCTCCCATTGTCATCATTGCTGACACCTTCAAACTTTACGAGATTTGGAATAAGTTGCACAAAGAGATTTGAAAAATCCTGTAAAGCATAACAATAACGTTTTGAAAGGAAACATTAGTTTTTCTATAAAATACTACTTTTGGTAGTTATGAAACCAAACCAAACGTTGAACCAATGACTGCTATCAATATAATATTGTACAATTTTATTCAAAACCTACGAAAAAATATATAATTTAGAAAAAAGTAGATAAATAGATCTCTAGCATTTTGAAAGTAGTAAGTAAAATACATAAAACTATTAGATACAATACTCAGTACAACTTACAAGTAGGGATACATTTTGTAATTTGCTACTGTAAACAACAGTCATAGAAAGAATATGTAAAACTGTTTTACAAGTCTAAACTGGATCAAGTGAATATTATTACACTTACATAAAACTAATTTAAATCGAGTTCATCTATATTATTAGTGATACTAAAAAGCCTCTTTTTTTATAAAATAAAGTAACTCATAAATAACTGACCTTTCTTGCACAAAAGCTGTCATAAAAGACGTTAGTGAAGTTGCCACAAGGATATTATACAATATTTGCTAATCGATTATAAAATAAACGATACATTTTCTAAATTACCTATAATTATGGTGTATAAAAAACATTATTAATTTTAAATACACGATAATATATAAATTATATATTATTTATCACATAGTCATATAAATAAATGTATTATTGCAAGCATAGACAAAATTCGTAGCAATAGACGCAAGGTGAAATGACACATAAATGTCAGTGCCGACGGCGGGAAATTTAAAAATTTTGAAAAAAATGATCCGGCGTAACTGCCGCTTTAGGGAGTGGATTAATTAAGTGAATTTACAATTTTTTTTAATAAAATACTAGCGCCGTTCTGGATTTTCGAAAGCAACCGTTTGTATCCCAACGCCAAGTGAAAATTATTTACAGATAGCAACATTGTAGGTGGAGTAAAACTTGCCCATTAAATGCTCTGGCGAGCTAAATGAATCTGCCTCTTTTTGTTACGAAATTAATTAATTTCGTATCTCGACACTTAATATTTTAATCTATTTTATAATTTAACAAGTTGCACGTTGGGTTTTTCATTTTTAATTGAAATCGCTTGAACTTTTAATGAAAGGAAACATGGAAAAAGTCGACACATTAACGAGAGGCCGTCGGGAAACTTCCCCCTCTTGTCTTAATTAAACATCAAACTTAACTATGCTTTTGTTCTATTGTTTACTTTTATTTTTTTTCTGTCTGATATTTAGGATTAACTTTCAAGATGCTGTTAATAAGAGAAACGAGATCATATCCGTTATCATTTTTTAAACTTCTTTACCCGCAAGAGTACTTAAGTTTACTTATTTAAATTTTTAAATTCCAAAAGTAAAATGATTTTTAGATAAGGTATTATGCAGTATGTTAAGACATTATCAGTGGGTGTATGTTTTTAATTTCAAATGCTATTTTGTATAAACGTGTTCGAAGACAATATCTGATTTTGTAACTTGATATGATATTCTATTTTAAGTAAACTAGTGTGTTCCCTCCCTCTTATGATATGGGGTCCTTCAAACGAGGCGTGAAGAGGCAATTTTGCAGGTCGGCATGATGACGACGACTGCCGTTGGTATTTAACACCGACAGTCGCCGTTGTTTTTGGACTGTACCGTACTTACCATCAGGTATCGTACAGTAATTTTGCCGAACTTATATATAAAAAAAAAAAAAACACTTATGTATAATGACGCCTACATTACAGATTTTATTCAATTTTTCATTCGATTTTATCACAACAAACTGTAACCAGCATTAATATTAATATTATATAGAGTATTCAATAGGTATTTTACAGAAACTAGTAATTTATATATTATAGTCACAGACTCCAGGTCTGCAATATTAGATTAACCTGTCGCTCAATGTCCACCCGCTCTATATTAAATGTATAGTCTTGCAGTTTAGAATATGTGCAGGTTTCTGTATTGATGTCCCGGAGAACCTATCGAAGACATGCAATAAATCAGCTTTGAAGTTATCGTCTCCCAAACCGGTACTATTACCAACCTTCATTGGTATATTATATCAATCTTGGACACTATGTAGACTATCAATTGCTCATTGACTTGTATGTATTTATTTAATTTAAATAGCATCAACTTTTAACTAATATAGTGTTCAATAAGGTTTGACAGAATCGTTTTTTTCTCAGTGTCCGTGCTCGACAGAAATCCATATGTAATGGTTCGGTGCCCACTTTAATTTGAAGATAACGTTCTAAACCGGGGTCGATCAAAATTACTTAATCACAAAAATAGTTAATTATTGACAAGGCGTATAAGTAAACTAATGAGGCATCATCAAATATAACTGGGTTGTCATCTTTCAGCAGTCCCTGAAATGCGTCATCGTATCTCAGAAATTATCATGGTACTTCCATATCTATTTGACCAGAAAAAGTTAAAAATTCTTACTGTTTGTAAAAATAAATGTGAATGTGAATAGAGTATGGTATCAAGTGTTAAAGTATTCTTCGAGAGGTTCCCGCGAGCAATTTCATAATGCAAAAGCTAACAGTCACCAACTTTATTGTGTATGTGTACAAATTAACTTGGTGCTATAGTGCTTCACCTGTCACAACGCGGTATGGACTTTGTCTAGATCGCATCTTCGGATTAGTAAATCATATTCTGCTAGATACGACTTTACGAAACAAACATCGTGAACTATAGATTATCCTTAAATGTGATAAACTCAGAAAACAAAGTTAAACAATAAAATGGAAATAAAAGTATCTGTAAAAATAAAAACAAAGGACAACATAGGTATTTACATTTTAAATTGACTAAACAACGTTATGAGTTTTATTGCTCATTAGTAAATATTTCTGGAAGATACTTTGAGTATGTTGAATTATAATCTATATTTTGCTTAAGCCAAGGTTATACGATGCACAGTCTACTCTCCGGTGATGTGATAACAGACAAGCATTTATGTTATGTACACGTTTGTATTAGATTAAACCACATCCATGCGTGCAATGTCTGCTCTGTACACCAATCCACAGATACCTGTTCATACAGCAACTAACTATTTCGATATAATATTTAATAACATGCCTTAATATCATTTATAAGTTTTAAAAGACATTGTAATAATTGTAAATTTTTAGTCATACATTTTAATTAGTACAATGTTCGTAGAACGACTATGCTTTTGAATTCAAATAATAAAAGACTGTAAACAAACATTATTTAAGATTTTAGAACTCACACTTCGATAGCGCTAATTATATAATGAGATAAACACGTGAAAGTTTGCTTCACTCAGCTCGATGTGCAAACTTCTCTCGACTTAGGCATGAAACGGAGTCAACGCAATTAAAATATTCAGAAACAGTTGGAACACAAATTACTGTCGGACACAATTACTTGCTTACACAGAAACAGCGTTAATGAAAATAGTTTAAACTTTGGTAATAGTGATTTGAATCCATCTCGCCTTTTCTATGTACTGTGTGTCTTGTATTCTGAGTTAGACGAGTTTCCACCTCAGTTTCCAACGATAACAAACATAGAGAACAAACTCACTAAACGTGAGCCTGTTTAAACACTTGATTACTGTTTGTTTATAGTTACTGGTGGCAACCATCGGTTGCGGGATTCACAAACAGATAATAATTTCTCCCAAACACTTATCACTCTTATATGAATTATACGAAATAACTAACTCGCGACTGCAAACAATTTCACAATAACGGGTATGTATAGCAAGAAGGAAGCGTCCGTCCTTCAAATTTCTCATTATCTACCTGGGACACGTTGTTCTTGAGAGACGACAAAGGACTTCCTACTCCCCTCCTCCCCTCTCCTCCTACTTTATTAACAATCCTGTCATATTTGTGACGTAAATGGAAAACTTATAATTTCGAAACGTCCGTGTGTTTGTGCATATCGCATCGTACGCAACGTTTGTTTAATTAAAATTATTTCTTCATTAAACATAATAAAGTAAAATATCTTCTTAAGTAGACACAATACACATGCAATATATCATCGTTCGAAACGACTAATAACTTATTATCATTATGTTTATCCGCGTTGCCTGGGCACGGTTATGTGTACAGACAGATTTCTTGAAATATGAAGTGAAATATCGACAGTAAAGGTAGTTGTTAGGTGATCCCGCCCCCACCGTCGTTCCACGGCCCCGTATAGTTATTAACCTCCAAGAGAACGAAATGCCAAGTAAATATCAACACAGCTCTGTTGGTTTAGCAAATATAATACTGGTTCACATTATTACAGTATTTCACAATAAGTGTCTTTACGCAAATACAAACGATCTGTATCCGATTGTTATACCTCAGTACGGACATTGGGATCTCATATTTATACATACGGGGATTCAAACAGTACGCTATTTTTATTCGCATGACAACATAATTTTTACGTTGGCCCATACCCAAATGGATAATGTATCAGTAATAAATAACGCGAGAGACAGTTTAATCCCCGTAAAGCATCTTACGAGTGATACATTGCAAGGGATATCTGTAAACACAAACTATTTGTGTATTCATACATTTTTACTCGGTGAACAGTTTGAGCGCTCCGGAGTCACAGTTTGATTTTAAAGATATGAGAGTATATAAAACAGCTATATACCTAATTAGTAACATTTGCATTTACAGAGACCATTGAAAACAGACATCGAAATCAGTACACAACTGTAACTACGTGCTGAGATATTTTATACGTTGATAAAAAAAATGAAAATTGTATTACTTATAACTCGGCTCCCTGATTCTACTATTAACCCCGATATCGTATAACATGAAAATTAGTTCAGATAATAAGTCACATTGACACTAAGCTCGTTGTTGCTATCATTGACTTCTGCAGTTTCAGCAATATACAATATGAGACCTCGCGAATCATTTTAAGTACTAAGTTTCAAGAATTTGGTATTTTGACTCTACCCTTCCCCAATACGTTCTAGATAATGTAACGTATGTTCGCAAAAACTTTGATAAGTTGGATTTCGTAAAAGACCGGCATGATCTAAATACTAGAAAATGTGACAAACTGGTCGTCCCATGTTTCCGACTCAGTAAAACCAGTAACAATTTCTTAGGTAATATGTATTAGGTTTTATAACAAAATCTCAAAGCGTGTTACCGATTAGCCGGATTATAAGTTTAAGCAGCATGTCAAGCAGATTTTTGTGTCAAAGGGCTATTATAGAGTGGATCAATATGTGAACGATGGTGATGTCTGGAAGTTGACTTCTCTCTGTACATCCACTAATAACGATTGTAATTTGTAATTTATTTTAAATATATATCTGTTGCATCCGGGTCTTGCGTCAAAGTATAGTTAGTGTACAGAGTAGTAGATTGGGTGAAATGACGTTTATAGAAAGGACTGTTTTCTTAATCGGAGTCCCATGTCGTCCTGAACACTCCTAAGTGATACTTAATACTCAAAGTGGTATTGTGTGTATGAGTTATCTACTAAGTAAATAGTACCTACTTATTAGTGATTCACGACAATAGTGTACTCTAACCCACAAAGTGTTTATTTTCTCGCCTGGATCCCTGCTGATGCCCACAATGAGTGACAGTGAGGATTACGCTTCTCCGACATACCTATATATGTTAAAAAGATAAACCCGATCGAGTTTGTTGCCGGTTCTTCTCGATGACTGGGATGTTTGTCCGAACCGGTGGTAGTTTTGACGTTCATAAGCGCCTTCTTAGGGCCTAAATTGAATAAAGTATATTTTGATTTTGGCTTTATTTGTATTGAGAAATCCTTAAATATCATTACTAAAGTTTATAAAAAAAAGCGAAGCCACTGTAGCTGAGCACAGGGTAATCTAAAAAAAATGCCGACCTCGAGAGATCTACTATCAAGGAAATCAGTTTTTCAACAGAAGTGCATACTCACTAAACAAATCAAACACCTCGATTTTTATAAATATAGTGGAAATAACGGAAACGAGTAGTATATGCTCGATATCAATCGGTTCTCGGTAACGATTGTTTTATTAATGCTTTTTTTTAATTATTTATAACTAACCGCTCCCGTGTGACAGACTGTGACACTGACAGATTATTGATGTTTCTAAACTGGCTTCAACCATTTCATCAGAAAGTATGATTTTGATATTCTTCTTATATAAGTTTAGCAAACAAATCAATGTTTTGATTTATTAACTACTAGCTGTTGCCCGCAGCTCCGCATGCTTTTTTTTATTACTGTAAATTACTTCTTATAAGATCAGCTACCTGTTAGTGAAAGTTCCGTGAAAAATGGTCCAATCGTTTTGGAGATAGTACTACAGGCGAAGCCACGGATGACAGCTAGTCTAAAATAAAGTAGCCTATGTCACCCGCTGTAATTTTAACTATCCGTCAGTGAAATTTCTGTCAAAATCGGCCCGGCCGTTTCGGAGATTACCCGGAACAAACAGACAGACAGAGATAAATTTAAAAATTGTTTTTGTTATCAGTTTCTTGTATACGTTACTTTGATATTACATACAGACACTTCATTTTTATTATATGTAATATATTGTTTCTAAGCTATAGATACTGTTACCTGTCAACTATGAATAATAAAGCAGTTTTAGAGTTTCGCAGTAGAGAAGAATTATTCTTCTTATGCTAAAAATGATTGACTTCTCATTATTCACATGTTACTTGTTGAATCTAATGTTATATATAAGATGCCATCTGATGACGATGACATGTAAATATTGTTAAATAGGATTTATAATTATAAGTTGGAATCCGTTGTCGCAGAAGATTCATTGCCATATTTATTTGTATGAGTGTGTTAAGAACTATAATTAATTAAAACTAGTTTCTAAAGTATACATAATTGTGACTTCAAATATTTTAAAACTTAAATCCAAGTTGCGCGTTACGTGAGCAACTAAACATAATGTCTTATAAAAATTAGAAAATTTTAAAATAACCAAGCGGACGGCAGGTTATACTAAACTATGATGAGACCGAGATTAAAGCTCGAGATAAAAGCAGGTTACGAGGTAAGCTACATTAATTAAAATGTTGAGAAAAAAGAAAGTTTAAAATATTTATATCTAGCTTAGTGCAACCCGACAGGGACGCGGGAGAGCGGGCGTTTGTGTCGCGACGGGGAGAACCTGGAACCCAAACATTCTACCACTGTATATAACATTCGAAACATACATTAGTATTCGCTGGTAAACTTATTAATACCATACAATGCATAAGCTGTTTCAGAATAACAATAGTGAACATTTTGAATACACATTTACAAAACTTAAACAAAGAATACTATTCATAACATAATAAATGGAGCATGTGTTTCAGCATATATAGTCGAAAAAAACCTAATTACTGCATATGAATACATTGTCAGCACGTCCGTTCGTGAGCTAGCGATGTGGAAGAAAACGAGAGGTAAGTATAAATCCGGCAAATCTCTGTAACGATCCCGGTGGATTCCGTTTGTTTTATGGCGGACATAAAGCAAGTTTATAGCGATCTTATCAGATGCTCTACAAAGAATTCACCCTCTCTCAATTCCTCTTCGTCAAACATTTTTTATGTTTGATTATTGTATTGCGCCAGAGCTTATGTCTACTGCACTGAACGGATTAAATCGGATGACATTCATATTTCTTTGATTAATTTTAAAATGTAAAGTTGTAACACGCTCCGAGAGGAACGATGCGGCTTTAATAGAGTCAAGTTGCTATGTTCATTAATACATCAAATTATTTAATTACAATACTATATTTGTTCCATTTCTCCTGCTTTTACTAGCTTACCTATCAGAGACTTCTGAAGGAGATAAGAACAGTGCAATCCAAAAATAACGGTGACCATCAAGAGATCTACAATCCATTGGCATTCCCCTCTGTGATACCGACAAGCAAGCCAATCGATTCGACACACTAGCTGATCCCAAAACGGGATAAACTAGAAGAGAATGACTGTGACGGATTTATCATCATGTGTGTGGTGGAAGCGATTCTGCCGAGTAAAAACATCTTAACACACAACTTCAGTAGTGAATATTGGCTTAAGTAAGGCTCTAGAGTCGGCAAAGTGTATGGGGATCGTGACCCACACACACACACAAACAGACACAGATGGATCAAACTAACGGCGAATTGTTTCTTAACCTGATAATATATTCAGGTATGACTGAACGAAGATTGGACAGCGCTATTCAAAGCAAGTCACATGTCGAAAGAACCAGTATAATTTAGTATAGTTGTTATATCGTAACAAGATAACCGATACGTTTTGTATTGTAGATATTCATTAAGAATAAACATGAATAGAAAAGAAACACAACCAAATTAAAGTCTAAAACTAAATTAAAAAAATGTTTTAAACATATTTTTTTATTAATATTCGCACAAAATTATCTCGTTATAACAAATATTGTGATTTCAGATTTGAAATAATTTCATATGCAACCCCCGTATAACTCGTATTCATAAATATTGAAATATGTATGTTATCTTAGAGATAGCCCGCGGCCCGAGACTCGGCAATGGCCAGTATAAAAAATTACGTAGCTCGTGTATAACGAATTCAAATTACCCGATTCAAACAATTTTAAATTATTGCAAGATTTTTGTTTTTTGTAATGTGGATTTTTTGCGTACCTTTTACTTTAACCTTTCTTTCCCTATGTACTATTTCGGCTACACATTAGACTCTTACACCAGTCGCTTCCAATAAACTGCATTTATTCCTATAATATAATATATTAAAACACATTTATATATGAGGAGCAACAAGCCGTGAATTCGTACGTGTCAATACAATACAAAATTTGATAACATTAAAATCAGCCTATTACAATCAACTTGAACAGAGACAGCTCTGCGAAAGAGTTTTTAGTTTTTCTACAAACGTACACAGTATTACTCAATATAGTAATGTAGACTTAACTTTACATTGCTAGATTCAAAATACATGTTTGCGTTGGTGAGATACACATGTGACGTCTCGCTAACTCTTAGCTAGAATCGCAATTTTACATTTAAGGCAATAAATGAGCTTGTTGCCATACAGCTGAATGTCCTTTAAGCGTGATGAAGCTGTAAAGACCAGCGTTTTATCAGTTCGAAAAAAAATGTTATGTCTTGGAAATGGTTAATATCTACGGCGAGTCTTCGAATGTTTGCCTTTCAACACCTCCTCATTTAAATTTAGTAAGATAGTAACACTAGGTTCTCAAGTCACGTCTAGAAGCGTAAAATAAATGATTTGGCAGCCGCGGCCGTTCTCCGACTACAACGTCATAAATATTAAATTATCGGTTATCTGTCGGTTCACAATCCCGAAAATTCCCTAATTCTGTAAAGGGTTACGCTGACGCTTGATGTCAATATTTAAACCGTTTACTGAATCTAAACAGTTTACCGCAGGAGCTCCGAGTACTGAGCAAGAATAAATAACTTGTCTGCTTTCGACAATTTCAATAAGCGTAATGTAGTTCTCTCCAAGTTTCACTTGTGTATGTATATGAACTGTTGTTTATTTAATGTGTGTTCCCTGTTACCAGGTTCGGATAAAACCGAAGGCCAAACCAAGGTACCTGCCCCGGGCAGTAATTTAACGGGGCGGCAAACACTAATTCGCCCAGTATTTAGGGTGCATCGGACTATCGATTCTCCATTAAATTTTAAATCGTATCTGAACTTGGTATTTGAAGGTAGAACGTAACCTAGAGCCTGATGTCTCTACCAACGGAATTCCTCTCGCATCTAGATATGTTAAATACTAGAAAAAGCAATATAGTTCTGAGCCAATTCCGAAAAATTATAACTATGCATTAACTATTTTAAGAAAACCTATAAATAAGAGAACAAATAGCATTTCAGCAGGTGAGCACCAGCTGAGCTTGTATACCACTTTCTCCTTTACCTTCAAATGTGTAAGTTCGATCAACTATATTTTTATAGGAATTTGAAGTAAACATCATTCTTTTTTAAACTAACACCTTAAATTTACAAAAGAAGAATTATGTAAACAAATTTCGTAAAAAACGGTTTGCGAAAGGTCGAATGACTACAGTTATCGATAAATGTCTGGTAGTCGCGTTAAATGGTGATTCATCGGTTTTCTTATGAAGTGGTTTACATCGCTTATACGGAAACTAAATATCGCCATTCTACTTAGTCACTAAAGTAAGTACTTCGAGAACGACCCCATTGACCTACTGAAAAAACAAGACGCCGATCGACTCTACACCATACGTCCTCATCTAAGCCGAAGTAAAATTTTATGGTTTCATTCTAGAGTATGATACTTCTCATATACTGGAGTATATTAGAAACTGCTTAGAAATATTTTGAAACTCATCTCCAACTGGAGCGATGCTACAGAGTATCCGAGTTAAATAACATTTTACAGAGAGTGAAAAATAATAAAATAAATAATGGTACTGCAACCTGGGACGGCGCCAACCCCTCGCCCCGGAACCAGCTTCGTTTAAACACACACATTCACTATGGATGTCATCACAGCACACACGACACGCACCAACACGCTTTTACAGTTTATTTAACTCGGAAAACGTAGATGTCCCGATAGACGGAGGTTGAGAGCAACAAACTCCCTACAAAACCGTACAGTGCGGCGAGTGCCGCGCGACTGCTGCGCTCCGCTCCGGTGCTCGGCGCTAAGGTCGGGGGCGGTGGCGCCATTACTTTTTTTAACATTAAACCTGGACGAACAGGATTTTGCATATTCAAGTCGAGCTTTAATAGGTTATATGTCTGTATCCCATATATTATTTTTCCATATGATTAACCAAACAATTATAATAAACTCTTGTCGCAAAATTAACATGTTACAATTTCCCGACCTTGACATCTGATGATGTTATATGTTATGTGTTATGATCAATATACATGAAAAAGAAATAATTGTACATTTTATTTGAAAAAAAAAGAATAAATGTGTATCAAATTTTGGTCTACGCGCTTCTACCCAGGCCGGACAATACGCCGGCTCACTACATCGCCTATAGGTTTTAATAATATTAACCTACAGTTAAGTCTCTCGAAATTTTGTCACCTTTGTCGTAGTGCAATCTGTAACAATCAGATGGAGTGCAATTTGTACATAAAAAGACAAATGTGGAACAGAAAAGTTAGTAGCATGTGTTCGTCCTGATTCAATGGAGTGGCGGCTTCTATTAAACTGGCTGATTACTGACTAATTTATCAAAACGAATGTTGCATACCACGTGAATTAGACAATATAAAAGCATAACCTATAGCCGATTTCTGCACTGCAACCATGTTTTATTGGTATTTTGTTAGATAGTGACACGCGGAAACGCATTTTGTTGGTAAAAAGAGAATTATAGGAAGTGAATTTGTCTCGAAGGCTTCGCCGCGCGCTCTGAATCACTTTTATTTTGTAAAAGGACTCGGCTAATGGATTGCGTTAGATAACTTCTCTACCATTTCAGTCCCCCGGATCGAGTTACCGGCAATGTCCTTTGTCCTCGGCCGAGGCTGTTGTGCGAGGGAGAGAGGGGGAGGAGCGTGCACTCGAAATCGACTAGCCATTCTAATAATATGCTATTATAAAAATTTCCTGAAGATCGTATTAAATATAAATTCACATTATGTATCTGTTGTAAACTTTTAGGAAATCAAATAATAGAAAAACAAACAACTACAAAATCTCTAAGTACATGTTTAGCAATTTCGGCTAACATTTTATCTAATATAATTGGTCGACCATTTGCTAGCAATTCAGTACACGTGACGACTGAACTACAGTTTATTGATTTATTTACTGTTTTTTAACTATTTCTAACTGCAATTATTTGTAGATTCGCAAATGGGCGAATCAACTTTTAATGTCTGTTTCTAGCAGAGACTGTCCGCGGGTAGCGTCGGGGAAATTTCATGATTTTCATTTTCATTTCAGTGTCGCGATGATAAAACAAATATTTATTAAAAACGAACGTATTAATCAATTGCAAATTACTGAAGACACAAAAGACCGCCTTGTAACTATCATTTAATAACGATTTGCATATTTCTTAATACATCTGACACTGAACGTTTGCAGGCCGTCAGAAAAATTTTGAGAAATTATTATAAATATATATATTCCATATTATAAACTGTTTATACTTGTCACAAAATCCTCTTCGTGGAGGTGAAGTATTCGCGGAACTAACAACCCCAGCTCATGCAGCACCCCAGCAGCTGCTTGTTGACAACCACACCGTGCTTCGGCGCTGGGCTGTTACAAGCACTTGCACAATAAATTATGAGCGAACAGAACAGACTCGGGCTCCGGCACACCCTTATTATGTCCCACACAAACGCATTTCAAAGTTATTTTCAAGATAACCTATTGCATGCGTAAGACGCACTTACGGCATCTTTTATAATCCCTTTGTATATTAAAACGATAATAAATAAATAAACAAAGATGGCGGTGACGATAGAAATAAGTTATTATCAAGACAGGCAGACAATTTGAAACCCATGGAGAATCAATCACTCATTGTAGTGTTTAGCATTCATGATTTATTATAATTATATACCTAGTCTTGCAATAAATACTGAAACAAAGAAAAAATACAAATTTCTATTGCAAATAACATTTATTATTTTTAAAGTGTGTTAGCTTAATACATAAATATAAAACAATTTAACATATAAAAAACTTATTCGAATTAGGTCTCCACTGGCTGCAATACAGTCCTTTAAATGTTGAGATCCAGTTATTAATAGAAGCACGCACTTTTTCCATGAGAAAATTCTTCACTGCCAATCGTACGGATTGTTTTAGGGACTCCAAATTATCATGGCGTTCAGAGCAAACCGGTACTCTCTAAAACTGACCATAAATTATAATCCAGCGGATTAAGATCGGGACTTGACAACGCCCAGTCTTCAGCTCTGATGAAGTCAGGAAACATTCGTTTCCAACCAAGATTTCGTAGACCGACCTTTATGACCCAGCGCCGAGTCTTGCTGGAAGGACCATTCTTAGTTATTGAATATGGTGATGTTAAGGGGGTTCACTACCTTCTCAAGAATGGTATCTTGATACACTTGTGCCGATGTTATGATATCTCTTTCACAAAAGTATGGCTCAGTCACTCCTTCATAGCTAATACGCCACCAAACCATCACTGAAGTCGGATAGTGCCTACGTTGCATTCTGTCTACTAATTGGGACGCTTCCTTAGAGCTGTGAGCATAAAACGGTCATTTTGTTTGTTAAAACATTGCTCAATTGTCACAAAATTCTCATCCGTAAACAAAATTTTACTGTGACTTCTCTTTGCGTACCGCTTCAGTAGTTGTTTCGATTTTACCACCCTGTTGTTTTTTAAATTATCAGTTAAGATATCACCAGTGCGTCTCTTATAGGCTGCAATTCCTAAGTCTTCTTTTAAAATATGCGACATGGTTTTAGGTTCTATCTTCATCTCCCAAGATAAAAACTTTTGCTTTCAGACAGGATTTCTTCGAATTCTTTCCCTTACTGCTTTGACCACCTTTTTCGGACGAACACTACGTGGACGGCCAGATCTTTTTCTGACACAAACAGAGATGACCTCATTGTACCTATTAATATCCCGGTACACAAACATTTCATTAATACAAAGCGTATGGAGAGTTTTAAAATTTTCATTTGGCTTCACATCTACTTTGTGTAATGCAATCACAGCAATTCGGTTCTCTTTATCACTCCACTCCATTTTAATATCGCAAAATATTGTACAATGTCAATGCCAATGCGTCAAAATAAGAAAGCTCAATGAACAATCATATAAAAATGACAGATTCCAAATTCAAATGTAATATTTTGCTTATTTTTAATAGTAATAGTATTTATGGCCAGACTAAGTATATGAGAGTCAATACTAACGGACAAATATGATAAAGTCTCTAATTTTTTTTCTTACTAATTACCAAGAAACCAAGATGTTTTCTGTACTTTAAAGTAGAATGGTATTTTCCATTTGTAACGTTAACGTTATATTTTAGTAGTCAACGGAAAGAAACTGCTCATTTCAGGTAAATTTCGTAGTAATTACAATAAAGATCAGCTGTTTAATTTTTTGTTTTGAATCAAAATGATATAATGTTTATTTTTGTCAAGGCATGACGATCTCAACATGACACAAACTCACACAAATTTATGATAAACATTTATAGGATCCTTCAGGTGTTCCATTGTGAAACGGTACCTTTGAATTGTTTAACTCCGAGCATAACTTTGCCATCTTTACTCAGCCCTTCATAAAGATTATATAAAAATTTAATAGCACTTCTCGTAAATTTGACTTTAAGACGCAATAACTAAGTTTTATTAATAAGTGCTTTGGGAATAGCAACGCCGCCTGTCGCTTCTTGCCTCTCTCCACTACATAGCTATGGTTATCTTATACTGACTACATGAGTACTTATTATGTACATATCCATATCAAACTCAACAATCTTGTATTAAAAGCTATTGCAAAAAATAAAACACAGTGTTAGAAATATAACTTGCTTTTTTTTCGAACTAACTACACTGTTGGCTTGTTAAGGCCGCTACAGTTTCACCGGACTACGGTGCTTGCGTTTTATTCCCGTTCATAGATGAGGTGATCGCGTCGCCCGCCGCGTTCCTTCTCGAATCGATTCCACACAAGAACATGTATGTGTCATTTCCAGATTATTAAAGCGGAAGCTGTCCGTATATACAGTGTTCCATCCATAAATAATATTATAATTATTTTATATGAAATATGGATAACTGTGATATTTTCGTTGTACAAATAATAAATAAGAAAACGTTTATTACACAAAAGAATATCACAACGGCCTCTAGGTAAAACAAGCACGATCCACAAGACTTAATAATTATGTTTCAGAACTACGATTTCATATCACAGACATATTCATATATTTAGATATCAAACAAATATGTCTTTCGTTCGATACATTCAAACAATGGTTATATAATGAAAACACTTGCTCGTGTGAATAATATCTATTCGGATTGTCAATAACAATAACCTGGATAAGACAAAGCGAAGCGGAAACTGTCCCAGTACGGCGCAGCGCGGCCTGTCGAGGCGGCGCCATCTATCTGTCATCTTTCACACACACTAAAATAAAATGAGTATAGTATTGTTCGAGTCCGGGTTCTATTGGGTTATGGATAAATCTATTTCGCCGCGTTTGATCCCGGGATTCTCTCGCCGACCCCTTTCTATTCTATTTACATAATTTTACTGTAATATGTAACTTGTTCAGTTTTTCAATGTCATTGCAAATTTCGTAGTACAGTGTTCACAAAAACATTTATTTATTCATGATACACTATTAGTTTAGAATACAAAATTGAAATAAACTTGTCGGCGCACCGTTTCAAAGGCATTACTAAAAATAAGCAAAATGACTGATACCTCTCTATTATACAATACCACAATAACGCTTACATATCAATAATGAATTAGACTGTTGTGATGATTTCCATGAATCGTTTCTATAAACTGTTTGTTAATTATTCCGTTGTTTTTGCATTATATTGCAATTTGTAACGATGGTACAATAATTAAATGAATTGTTGTTATTCACATATTAACTTCTAGTGTAAACAACGTCAAGTGCTCTCCCTGTCATAGGTATTGATGTTAACACCGCGCAACTATTGTTTATGTTAATATTAAAGACGGATAAACAACAGCAGAATAAGGATGTCTCCAATAATCAGACAACGAGAAGAACCGGTAAGAAACTTAATCTGGTTTATTATTCATCGTATATATTGCTATTATTATATATTATAGTTAGAAACGTTTTTGGCAAATGCACAAAGAGGGCTGTTATCGTTCACATATTGATCCAGCCTTATCACATCAAAATCATTGGATATGGTTCTTGAACTTACTTTCCAGAAAATTGGTAATGTGCTTTACGACTTTATTGTACTACTTAACACTATAACCTAAAAACTGGTACTGGTCCTAATGAGCCTAAAATATGGAACGGCCAATTAGTAATATTTTCTAGAATTAAAATTATGCTTGTCTTTTACTAAGTCTAGTTATTGTAAGTGTTTGGTGACATATATTAAATTATAAATAAAGTATTTGGAGGGCAGAATAAGATACCTTATTATTGAAACTTTATATTTAGCGATTCGCGATGTCCCGTATCGGAAACTGCTCGGACTGCCCGTTTTTGTGATAAAAATATGATATCTACGTCGGCTGCTGTCCCCTTAAGATAATAAAATGAGACATTAAGCAATGGAAGTAAGCAAAGTAGACCAACCTAGCAATGACAATCAATATCTGTTAACTGACGAATCTTGCGAACTGCGAATACAGAAGAACTTAATTTTCCCATCAATTGTTTACTATTCGGATCCCATTGTCATTTCGTATCAATTGTGATATCCAAGAACACAGTATCGTCAACTACGCCTACCAAATTTCCTTTGATCTTGATCCTAATATCAACACGTAGAAGGCAAATCTCATACATTTCGGTTTATTTGCATTCAACAATAAATTATGTAATACAAAACAGGCAGAAATTTTAGTTAGAGTTATTATGTAGATACCTAATCTCTGAATGTATTGCTTTTACTTTGAATATAAGTGAAAAGTCGTCAAGCGACAAGAACCACGCCAACATAGTTATCAACTATTACATTTTAAACACAGAGAAGCGTTCAGTAATCGGATATAGAAATAAGACCATGCTCGTCCTAAGAATATTAACCTCGTGTGAGAGTGAAGTCTGTGACTTCTTCGTTCTATAGTAGAACAGTTCCAAAAATAAAATCACTCATTATAACGTAACAATGTACATAACATTACAAAAATAATAAAATGTTATCTGAGCGAGCCTCGTAGTGAAGTAGCGGGGGGTCGGCAGGTGTTTGCACGCACTCCTCAACCAACACTGCACGCGAGAGATAGTGGAAAGCAACGGTCGCAGCGCGGCGCGCCCGTCACGCACTCCGCTCCACAACCCTGTCCCGAAGTACTCTAACTTATTCCTTTATTGATAAATACAGCCAACGCAGGCTCATTCTCAGGGCTACCCGCGTATAACTAATTATTTAATACTCAGGTAGGTGTATTGGCAGACCTAAATAAACAGTGTTGTAGAGAGATAACTGAGATTTGTGTCGAAGTTTCAATTTGTAAATCCTTACATTGTTTTGAGAGTTATCCTTGGGGTCGAGTTTTGTTAACAGTAAATTTTACTGAATAGAAACAAGAGCATCATATTTAAATAAGCGAAAATAAAACAGTTCAGAACATCATCTCTCTTTGACAACTCATTTTCTCTTTTTTGTTTTGTTTAGTAGCGCTATTGAGAAAAAAAATGGAAACATTTATTCATAAGTCTATTCATCATATTTTACGTTCCTCACGTCTACTACTTCCACAACGCCAACGATATTTGTACAGGGTTTGACATAAAAGCCTCAATTATATTATTAACTTTATAAAAAATTATGAATTTACTAATTCGACCAGTGGATTAGCAATAGTGTTAGTAATACATTGATGAACGAGACAATATTTATACAAAAACATTTTGTTATAAACAGCTAATAATCTGTGAGAGTACTGCCGAATATTGTGTCAATACAATTCGTTGGCAGATGTTTGTCCTTCCTCGCTCCCCCCCCCCCCCCCTATTGCCCACGCCGTACACCCCTCCACGTAACTCATCCGAATGAATTGTCATGTATCAGAGTAAGTATCTACGAATATACCTGTGTTGTTATAAAAATAGTTAAAGTTACGTCGGCCTTCCTTACAAATATTCAAAATGGAAGCGCGCCTTCCGCGCGGCCAGGCCACGTTAACTGTCTACGGGTAGGAACGAACGTAGGAAAAGTAATATTAACAAGTTACCGAAAATAACGTTAAAACCGTAATTATATCACATAAGTATTTTAGAAAATTACTACAATTGTGTTTCGAATAATAAATTCGATTACATTATAAATTATAACAATGAAATGCGAAAGGAACAATAACTATAAGCAAAAATAAAAACCTCAGCCCTCGCGGAATTTAAAATGTGCTTTATATTTTCTTATTTTGTACATTTTTATGATACGTTAGATGTATTTGAAGCCGACGAGAAATCATACGAATGGACACCCGTCAGCCCTTTTGCTTATTACAACAAAATGAACCTGTCCGAGTCGGCAATTACCTACCAAGTAGGTCATGTTAGCATTGTTTCGTCTTACGAGAGTTTCAAGATAAATGTGAGCATTGTCCCGCGGGTGTACTCTCCCGCAAACTGTCTTTGTACCGAGAGTCCGGCTCCCGACGACCAACCACAGGTACAAATGGAACTTCCTGAAAGAAAACTTTCAGAACTTTGTAAAGTTTCAGTGCTTTAGAGAGATCTCTGTACAGTGTATGTGCGGGAGGCGGAGCCACATACTCGCTTGTTTAACGTATGTAGACAATAGCTGCACTCTGAGCCATTTAAGATATTAATCTGCGTAATGGCGGTGAAGTTGCTCTCACCTGTGTACGATCTGCCTGCACCTCGCCAACACCGCTCTCACCTTTCGCTTCCTACTTATACTAACCTTATAATCATATGAACATTCATATGCACAATAAACAATACAAGTAATCTATACTTATTTATTATTAATATTGCGTCGGAATATTTACTTTGTTGACTCAGTAATGTAGACGCAATATAATATGTAACTTATAATATAATTATTCGAATACAATTAAAATCCTTTGCTGAAACTAGATAAATGTAATATAACCTGTATTCACTATATATTGTAGTATTGTGAAAACAATCACATAGTGAATTAGTGTACGTGTGGATGAGGAAATGTTGTGCTACTTACTGTGTTGCGTTCACCATTGATATAAACCAAGGAATCATTTAGTACCTCGCGAGAATAATAACTGGTGAAACAAGTATTCTCATAGTACTGATGGCTCTGAGATATAACAGTAACGCACTGTGACATTACTAGTGCCTTTAGTTACTCTCGTACTGGAATATTCCAGTAACACTCTTTACAGGTCAGATAACGCAAGTAGTGACAGAAGATTCATCTCAAACCGCGTCGAAATTAACAGCAGCATTAAACGTAAGTAATAAAACGATTCTTATACACGAACGTCAAATTAAAAAGATTAAAAAAACTCAGAAAGCGCCCGCAGACACCAAAGTCATAACGCTGACTTTGATATCTTTTAACTTATATGAACAATTTATTAACACATAAGAGAGAAAATATAGTTGTTATTATAAGCAAAAATAGGTAAATGGTCAGTCGGACGCGTAGTGTATCTACCGCAAAATCAAAACGACTTCTCTAAACAATCTTTTACAAAAGGCAATTTTTAACAAAATATAATTTCACTGGCGACATTTAGCGCGGTTTCAAATTAATTTTATATATTTGCTTATTTATTTTGCTTTAGCTATTTTGTTTAAATAAACCCTAAGCTATGTTCAAGTTACGTATGAAAAAAAAACGATCAGTCGCACATACCACAGACATCTACAACAAAACTTCCAAAAAACTTCAGTATACAGATAGAACTACAGATTTGGTATCGGTAGTATAGATAGAACGAGAATATTTACTTTTTTACTACATAAATGTACGAAGCAGATTGAGTTATGCTTTGAATAAAATGTCAGAAAATATATGTTCGAAATATTCTAGAAAATTAGTAAAAAAATTAAACATTCATCTCCTCTACCGGTGGGCACAAACTATACGCCACGGTTATTCTATTAACATCTGAATGCATTTACCAATTACGTCATGGAGGATGGTGAATGACTTTGCGAAATTGAATAGATTCTTAACGCTTAAACTTTATTATTCTTAGTAAAACCCGAGTGTCGTGTAACGCCGAACCATACAAACACCACGTATACCTAACTTTATAGAATCTGTTAAATAATAATTTGTTACTACAATGATGTACATCGGGTATAAATACTAATATCTCCGTATGTTTTTGCTTTGTAACAAATTACTCGATAAAAAAAACACCGAGATGAACATAGCTATGTGTAAGGTGCGTTGTGCGGAGGCTAATGCACATTTTGCGTGTCGTTACGTCCGAGTCGCGTCTCTCATATGCCGAAACATATATTGCCAACTTCTACCGGGAACAACAACTTATAAGTGTAAATGATATCGTGTGCACAAACATACAAAAATATCTTCTTTACTAGTGAAAAACTTTTATCTTATTTTAATAATAGAATCAATTAATGAATTCTGGCCCGGATTCTCTTCCGTAGCTAAGAGGTGGCAACTCCCTAAAGGATTTTCCTACAGTTATTTATTAAATGAAAACAAAGGCCAGAAACTTTCATAATTTCCAGAAAGCCCGTTAGCCCGTTTCCGTCCGGACTGAATCGCGATAAAAACTAAAAATCCGATAAGACTTGTTTCTTATAAAGTAAGGCTATAACTGGATTTACTGGTTTACTTACTTCTAGCACTTAATCTAATTTAAATTTTTTATTAACAACTATTTATTTTGAAGATTCGTGGATTTAGAGATTGCCAAAATGAAATGTTTAATTGCCTTGTCTAGAGCTATGAGTAAGACTGTAATGATGTATAACATACATTGTGTTCGTTACTATGTAAGTTATGATAACTTGCAACAGAACGCTGCTTAATGAATAGTCGTATAGTTATCTAACGTTATACAAGATCATAACGTAAAGTTAATTCTATGTTTTTTATTATTATTTGAATTAAATATTGTTGACAGGTTGGTTGTCGACATACAGCAGCGCTACATGTTTTCTATGTTCGAATATTACAATAAACCGGGAGCCTCGTGAAAGAATTCATAGTATGGTGGTGAGATATTTGTTATTGCCCCGTATCTTTCTGAGAGTTCATTTTATGGCTATGCTTAGTGAGTTACTTTTTCAGTTATAACAAATATAGTGTCGTATTTTGTGCAATTCTTGAAGAGGATCTTACATGAATTTCTTTTATCTTATACTAAGAAGACTGAGAATGTCATGTAACGATATATTTGCTGTACCGTGCAATAGTACTTTAAAACTATAAATAAACCTTATGACCTGACGTATATAATCCTGATAGAACTAAGTTATTATAGACCACTACGATTCATAGCATCAGATAAGATTCTAAATTAACAGAAAATAAACTGTAAAAATTACTTCAATATTAGCTTTCATAAAAAGCGATAATGTTTGCGACATTGTTCATCCATTAAAAATTTAAATTAAAAGTAACATTAATTGAATATACTGGGTGACTGGTTGAACACTCGTAATATTGATAGAGGGTATTCAGTACTCGATTCTCGTTCCAAATTAATAAAAAAAAATAGTTGCTTAATATTTGACCTAATTACATAGAGAAATACATAAATCATATTCAACCCCAAGCGCCTTTGTTTACATACGCGCGATCACGCGGCAGAGCAGTCAGTGCATGCTCCCGCGCCCCGCACCCCGCGCTCCACTCCCATCGTCGCCCCGCACTCGCACCCCATTCCAGGCCTCCCGACGCGCGCGCCGATTGAGTTAAGCGCGTGCGACAACATACATTGTTTATTTCCGCGTGTCGCGCTCACCTTGATAAATAATTAATCAGTGAAAGTAATGAAATGTCTTTTACGAACGAAGAACATTGGGAGATGGTTCGTGCGTATGCTTATGCGCCTGCGCGCTTTCCAGACCTTACTCCACTTGACTATTATTTGTGGGGCGAAGTGAAACGCCTAGTGTATGTGCTACGAAATATTCGAACAAAGATGAATTAAAAAGCAGAGTAATGACTGCGTTCGATAAAGTATGTAGTGAACCTTTAGTGTTAATCATGTGAAAGAAAACTCGCGAAAATGTGCCGAACTATGCATTACGCGAGGCAGTCAGGATTTTGAACAATTATTAAAGTATGTGTAATTGGATAGTGTAATTTCGTAAAATTGAAATCGGTGTAAATAGGTATGATTCCATTTTATAAATACGCCGAAAGTATCACGATAAGGAACCTCTTTGTGTTTTAAGTCGATTTTTTAAATTAAGTTTACATAATAATGACAATGACATAACACCGTTTAGTACGTCGTACCATGGTACTTTTGCCTGTCCTAAGGCCAGGTAATGTATGAAGGGAAAAACGGATGATACCTTCTATTCTTATCAAAGGTCATTAACCCCGGATCGCGTCCCGCGGACGTTTCGCTTGCGCCGCGCTGCGACCTGAGTTACACTCGGTAGGTATGTTAGTGCGCGTGAGGGTTGCGCGGCGTCCATACTTTCAAAAGTCTTAGAACAAACTTTAACTAAGGTTCTCTTTGTTGTTAATTAGTATTTGTTTTGATTTTATTATTTTATATGTTAAATGAGACCATGAAGTATCATGTCCTTGAATATTGCGAGTGTTCAACCAGTCACCCAGTATATCAATGACGTGTACACATTCGGTTATAATTTGTGAGAAACATTGTAGATGAGAATGAAAGCCTGTTCACACAGGTTGACGCAGTTCCACCGCTGCGCAACCTCGTCTACTCCAGACGCTACAAAACTACACATCATCTCATATGTTAACAGTTGGCACTAGTGCCTGGTTTATTCACATGGTTTTTCACAATTTTTTGTTATTTTTACGTCATGTTGTCGAAGACAAATTTAATTCCATACACACAACCAGAAAATCTACTGATATTAACGTATTTATTCTTTCGATTACCATATTGGTACTTACTGAAGGCAGGATTCGGTTCTCCTTTATTAAATGTGGATCGCGTCGTCACCCAATGTGTAAGGACGTCTGTGGAGTTCCATGTGCGACTGAGAAGCTTCCGTCCCTTTCACGCCGACCATGTGTGATCTGCGAATGTTCTGCACGGCGATGAGCCGCACTAGCGTCACCTCTGCCACTTTGGATGCATTGAATGGCAGAACTACAAGAGGCTCCGTTCCCACGAAACAACGCAAGCTTATGGAACCCGCTGACGCTAAACAGATGATCTCCATAACGCTATCTGAACTCCGCATATCAAGTGTGCAACAACTTCGCTCCCCACCCCTCGACCAGCGGCTGCATCTGTTCGTCGAGATGCTAATTTTGTTCAGGCCGTACGAGGGTCATCTCACCACCCTCCCTCAGTTCATTGAAACTGAGGTCTTGTTGGAGAGGATACTTCGATGTATAACACTGTACCTGTGCCTAATAGAACCGAAGATAGACTGCAATATGCCCTCTACCACGGAAGCAGCGGCTCTTGAGCTTGCAATTAATGAATCCTTAAGTCCACCCGAGATCTTGAAGCCTTAGCTATCGTCAATCCCGGTAAAGAGAGTGCTGCACCGCAAACGCGAGTTTCCCGATAGTGAGGACTTCATGAGAGTGTCCAAACGCAGCGCGCACCCTGTGCTTCTAGCACATTCCACCGCTGTTCAGCAGCCACCGAGCCTCAAACTCTACCATCACAACCGACAACATTGCCGGTAATGCCGGTATGCCGAATGCGCCTGCACCCGTACTGGTACCGCAGAGAACTGCCTTGAGCCAGCAACTCTTCTATGCTGCGATAACTGTACCACCAACGAAACCGGTTACCTGGCGACGAAGTCCAGCACAGCAGCAGCGACCACCCAGATTTTCACTGACCGAGCACATGCCGTAGCGAAGAAGCCGCGTTATCCTCCACTTGTTGTGGATAAGCTGTCCAACTAGGCCAAGCACTTTCAGCAGCTAGCAGAGTAGCTGGGACGCAGTCTTAGTGCACGCCCGTTCCGTCAGGGCGTGCGTTTCATTCCTAAGGACGACCAAAAATACAGGACAATACAAACCTATTTTACGGAACTTGAGAAGACTAAGGGGGTGAATTGGTGTTCATACTCCTCTACAAGAAACAATCCTGAAGGTTACGATCCGTGGTCTGCCAGCGAACACCAACATAGATGACATCGCTGATGTCTTTCGCCAGAAGGGATTCAAGCCGGAGTATGTTTAGTGGATTAAAAGAAGGTGTGATAGCCAACTGCATCCATAAGAGCATGTCTGAAATAGGACCCCGTAAACTGCGCTAACTGCGCAGCTACCGAAGCCGGAGGGTGATATATCTTCGGATACTTGTAATATACTCAGAAATATGTGAGCCGTCATTCCTGGAGATTGTTACACTGAGGAGGTATGTCTGTTAAATATGAAGAAACTCCTAAGAGAAAACGGAGCTCCTTCCCGAACAATGCAACCCGGACACCAATGAGATGCCGCCTTCAGTGTGCTACAAAGATTCCACTGTAGGAGGCATAACCTCGACCAGTGACCTCAATCAACACTCTCTGACGAGGGAGGTAGAGAAGGGAGCCTCCGCGTGGCGCACCCTGGGCAACGTCGGTCATGTTGACCGGCGGCTGATCTCTGGCCGGCTGGAGGGCCGTTAAAAGCTCCTGAGTGTGGCGTGTGAGCAGCGCACTCAGTACCGGGCTAGGGCGGATGAGGGTTCAGTCTGAACCCCAACGGCCTAGTACCGGGTAGCGGCTGGCGGGACTGGTTACTTACACCGGTCTCGGCAGGCGTACTGCGAACTGTACAACTTTATTTTGTACGTAGGAGTGATGAAGAGCGCAAAATTAAAAAGTACACTACCCCAGGAGGGTACCACTTCCGTCGGAAGTGGAGAATCCCTCCCCGAGCCCTCGGGCTCGGGCTGCCCCACGTTCTCTGGGGGGGGCAAAATTTTGCCAAAGACTAAATCACGAACCAAGGCTGCACCACGGACTCTCGATTCTCCTAAGAAAACGACGACCATGGCTACTCGACGACGGATTAAGGATTTGCCCGCTGTGGCAGTGGAAAAACTCCCGACTCCGGAAGTTCTTCCTGAGGACGGTGAGGAGACCCAGACCACAGAGGTTGCGGAACGGAATGTGGAGGAGACTGCGCGTACTGTCGCGCCGGAACAAGCCCCCGAAGGCGAAGCTTCGACGGACGGGCATGAGTCCGATCCGGAAGCTGGTGTCACTGGGCGCTGCACTCCCTCTGCCAAAAGAGGCCGAGGAGGTGTTAGTAGAGGTCGAGGCCGCCTGTGCACCACCGGCCAGCACTCGGGGCTTGCCGAAGCTCAGGCGCATCTTGCTCGCCAGAAGAAGGACGACGCCCAGCAGAAGGCGGAGCAGGAGCTGGAGACAATGACCAGCCGGCTACGCAGCGAGCGTGCTGAACGCAGGGCAGCAGCTCCGGTAGTCCCAGTGGTCGCGGCAGACCAGTTCATCCCGGAGCCCCTAAGGAGGGCGATGGGCGACATTGATATGGTCAGCAATGTCGCCAAAAAGTCGGGACACCTCCAAGGGAGCTGCGTCAGAGCCCTCAACGACGCCGTTGCGTCACTAACAGAGGTGGTCCAGGAGCTCTGCGATCGCACCACCGACAAGGAGCTGGCGAAGACCCATACAGCGTACGCTCGGCTGGAGAAGAGGTACGCGAGGCAGGAGGCGGACATGGAGGAACTTCGCACGGAGCTTGCGACAGTAAAGCTGGAGCTCGCGAAAGCTCGCGTCCAGTCGCAGGCTCCCACTGTCCTCCCTCCTCAACCTCAACCCTTACCCGCTCAACCTCTGCCCGCTCCACCATCCGAGTGGGCAACCACGGCCGATCTCCCGCCGCTTCCGCAGCGGCAATCAGGACGGCTTCGGGGGGAGTTGGTTCTCCAGGACTTGAACCACAAGTTCGAGGAGATGGCGCGCTCATTGTCGGCCCAGATGGGAAACATGATGAGCGCGCGTCTCGAAGCCCTGGAGGACAGACTCCTCCCGGCCAAACGCCTGAGGCCACCATTGGCAGGCGACAGGAGAGCCGAATCGGCTCCAGTAAGAGCGGTCAGCGCTGGCGAGGTGCGGATTGCAGATGTTGCCGGCCCCAGACCGCCCAAACAACAACGGAGGAGACGGAAGGCCAAGGCACCTGTCACCACCAGGGAGGAACGGCCAGCACCCACGCGTGGAAATGAATGGGTGCTGGTTGGTAAGAAGGGAAGGCCCGAGACCGGCAAGTCGAGGAAGAAGGCCCCCAGGAAGGAGAGAACCCAGGATCTCCGCCCCCCCAAATCGTCTGCAGTGACACTCACGCTGCAACAGGGGGGCCAGGAGAAGGGACTCTCCTACCTGGAGGTCTTGAAGCAACTTAAGGCCAAGGTGAGCGTGGCGGACGTTGGTGCTCCCGGCATACGGTGGCGCAAAGCGGCCACCGGCGGCTACCTTTTGGAGATCCCCGGGGCTGGTAGCGGGGACAAGGCAGACGCACTGGCTGCAAAAATTAGGGAAGTTGTCCCAGAGGGGGTTAAGGTGTCCAGGCCCATTAAGAGCGCAAATGTACGCATTACGGGCCTGGACGAGTCCATAACCCCCGAAGAGGTGGTAGCCGCCGTGGCCAGCGCCGCGGACTGCCCACCGGACAGGGTGAAGTCTAACGGCGTCCGCCCCGGACTCAGGGGGCTCTGGACGACCGTCGTCACCTGTCCGGTGGAGGCAGCGAGAAGGCTTGCCGATGGACGCCGGCTTTTGATCGGCTGGGTGTCTGCCCAGGCTGTAGTTCTGCCGCCCCGGCCCCTGAGGTGCTTCAGGTGCCTGCGGGACGGGCACCTGGGCACCAGATGCACCTCCAAGGTTGACTGCAGCCTTCTCTGTTATAGGTGCAGTCAACCTGGGCATATGGCCGGCGGGTGCAGCGCCAATCCACATTGCGCGGTGTGTGCTGCTGCCAATAAACCCGCCGACCATAGGGTGGGCGGCAGTGCTTGCCACAAACCTGCGCCTCCATCCAGAGGCAAGGCCCGGAGGAGGAGAGGGAGAGGGAGGAGGCGCCGTAAAGCCCCTCCGCCACCCGCCACGACGCCTATCGCTGCCGGGGCGCCAGCGGTTTTGGAGGTTGAAGTGGAGTGCCCGTGATGGCGGCGCTCCACTTCTTACAGGGCAATCTCAACCACTGCGCCAGGGCCCAGGATTTACTATTCCAGAGTATGGCGCAGTGGTTGATCCACGTTGCTGTGATGGCCGAGCCGTACTTCATCCCGCCCGGGGATAACTGGGCGGGTGACCTCGACGGCTCGGTGGCCTTAGTGTCCCAGGCCGCCGCCGGCTCCCCCCCCCTCTCTAACATCTTGAGGGGCCGGGGATACGTAGCGGCGCATCACAGCGGCGTAGTGGTAGTGGGGGTGTACGCACCCCCAAGCATGAGTCTCGCCGACTTCGAGGGATTCCTCGGGGACCTACAAAGCGTCGTAGCCCGCAGCCACCCTCACCCCGTCCTAGTGCTCGGGGACTTCAATGCCAAGTCTACGGCTTGGGGGTCCCCGGCCACGAACGCCAGGGGTAGGGTGCTGGAGGAGTGGGCCATAACATCGGGCCTACTCCTCCTGAACAGGGGGTCCGTTAACACGTGCGTGCGACAGCAGGGCGGGTCGATAGTGGACCTAACGTTCGCTAGCCCTGCTCTAGCACGCCGTGTTCGGGGCTGGAGAGTCCTTGAGGGGGTGGAGACGTTGTCGGACCACCGCTATATACGGTTCGACGTCTCCACCCAGACCTCGGACGGACCAGCCCGAAGGACCCCCGTGGCGGATGGACCGCGTTGGGCACTGAAGCGCCTAAACAAGGAGGCGCTTCAGGAGGCCGTCGTCGTGCAGGCCTGGGTGACAGGAGAGTTACCGGACAGGCCTGCCGACGTCGACCAGGAGGCGGAGTCACTCCGAGCGGACGTGACACGAATCTGCGATGCGGCGATGCCCCGGATCAGGGGGCCGATCCCCGCCAAGCGTCAGGTGTACTGGTGGACCGCCGAAATCGCGCAGTTGCGCGAAGCGTGCACGGCGGTCCGTCGCCAGTACACCCGTCAGCGACGCAGGCGGGGCCGCTCGCAGGTCACGTCCGCAAGGGAGGCAGAGCTTTACGAAGGGTACAGAGCAGCCAGATTGGCGCTCCGTAAAACAATCGAGCAGGGGAAGGCCCTTGCTCGGGAGGAGATGCTCGAGATGCTCAGTCGGGATCCGTGGGGTCGCCCGTACCGCGTAGTTCGCGGAAAACTACGCCAGGGTGGCCCCCCGGTAACCCAGAGTCTCGAGCCAGATCTCCTCCACGAGATTCTGGCTGCTCTGTTCCCTTCGCGGACAGAGCATGCGCCTCCCACGATGGCTCCGCTCACGCCCAACGCGGCTGGCTGCGGCGAGGACGACGTGGTCCCTGAGGTGACCCGGGAAGAGTCGAGGGCGGCGGTGAAACGCCTACAGGCCAAAAACACCGCCCCAGGACCCGACGGCATACCTGGCCGCATCTGGGTCCTGGCTTACGAGGCCCTCGAGCCCCGACTGCGCAGGATTTTCACTGCATCACTTCAGCAGGGCCGGTTTCCGAACATCTGGAAAACCGGCCGTTTGGTCCTGCTGAAGAAGGAGGGGCGCCCGGCGGACAGTCCGTCCGCCTACCGGCCCATAGTGCTGTTGGACGAGGCGGCGAAACTCTGCGAACGCATAATCGCAGGCCGCCTCGTCCGGCACTTGACAGAAGTTGGGCCGGACCTGGCGGATAACCAGTACGGTTTCCGCCAGGGGCGCTCCACCATTGATGCAGTGATGAAGGTCAAAATCCAGGCGGAGGAAGCATTTGCCCGGGGTGAGGTGGTACTGGCGGTGTCGCTTGACATCGTCAATGCCTTTAACACCTTACCCTGGGCCTGTATTGAAGAGGCACTCAGACATCACAGAGTGCCTCGCTACCTCCGCCGAGTAGTCGGGGCGTACCTCTGCGAGAGGTACGTCACCTTCCCGGGTCAGGGAGGGAGGATAAGTCGGCGAGACGTGGTATCCGGTGTTCCGCAGGGGTCTGTCCTGGGCCCCCTCTTGTGGAACATCGGATACGATTGGGTGTTGCGCGGTGCGCTCCTCCGGGGCGTCAGCATTGTCTGCTATGCTGACGACACTTTGGTGTTATCCCGGGGGAAGACGCACCGCGCGGCCGCGATCCTGGCAACTGCAGGAGTCGCTCAAGTCGTCGCAAGGATCCGGCGTCTGGGACTAGAGGTGGCGCTCAATAAAACCGAGGCCCTGTACTTTCACGGGCCTCGGAATGCGCCACCCGCAGGGTCCCAGATCGTCGTGGGAGGCGAGTCCATCGGTGTCGGGTCGAGTATGAGGTATCTCGGCCTCCTCCTCGACAGCCGATGGACGTTCAAGGAACACTTCCGGCAGCTGGCCCCCCGTCTAATGGGAGTAGCGGGCGCATTAGCCCGTTTGCTTCCCAACTTGGGGGGGCCCAACTCCGCCTGCCGGAAGTTGTACCTCGGGGTCGTGCGGTCGGTGGCCCTTTACGGGGCCCCCGTATGGGCGTGTGGCCTGACGGCCGTTGGCAGCGCCCTGCTGCGGAAACCGCAGCGCGCGATGGCCGTCAGAGCCATCCGCGGATACCGCACGACCTCGTTCGAGGCGGCCTCCCTTTTGGCCGGATCCCCACCTTGGGACCTGGAAGCGAGAGCCCACGCGTCACTGTACGAACGACGCGTGGAGGCGCTGGAGCAGGGCCGGAGACTCGTACCTCGGCAAATCGAGGTGCTCCGGTCCCAGCTCCACCAGGTCCTGGTGATAGAAGAATGGCGACGACGACTTGAGCGACCGAGCTCGGGCGTGGCTATTATAGGAGCCGTTCGGCCGGTCATGGTCGAATGGCTCACCAGGCGGCATGGCACCCTGAGCTTCCGGCTGACACAGGTGCTGTCGGGGCACGGTTGCTTCGGCAGTTACCTGTGTCGCATTGGCCGGGAGCCGACGCCAGGGTGCCATCATTGTGGCTGCGCGGAAGATCGCGCGCAGCACACTCTGGAGGAGTGTGCCGCCTGGGACGAGCCACGTCGCGAGCTCGTCGCGGCCATAGGCCCGGATCTCTCGCTCTCGACCGTCATCGTCAAGATGGTCGAGAGCGAGGCCGGGTGGATCTCCGTCGCCTCGTACTGCGAGCGAGTCATGCTCGCGAAGGAGGCGGCGGAGAGGGAGAGGGAGCAGACCACCAGGCTCCCCTCCCGCGGTCGGCGAACACGGCGGCGACGGGTCGGCGACGACCTCATGCCGCCGTAAAAAGGGCCTGTGGGCGACGGGACGGGCGGGCACGTCCGTCGCCCTGAGCATAGTTTAACTGTACAGGCCCGCGTGGTAGAGGCGCTTGTGCCGAGCGACTCCCACAGTTCGTCGGGGGGGGGTCTAACACCCGCCCCCTCCTGAGGGGTCTACCACCTTGACCCCTCAGACCGCAGAAGGGGCCCCTGATGAGGGGCCGACACCTGTCGGGGAGCAGAAGTAATGCCATTGGCAGTTCCTGCTCCCCGGCCCAATAGGTGTGAGAGGCACCGTGGGGTTTTTAGTCCGTGGAAATCGGACATAACCCACCCCCCGCTGCCCGACGGGGTGGGTATCCGTTACGGATTTTCCCCACGTAAAAAAAAAAAAAAAAAAAAAGGTAGAGAAGGTTTCCGGAGCAACAACGCATACTGTCGACTCTTCGAGTCAAGAGTTCGTCGCTAATTACTGACACAATCCTCTGTTATAATCTATACATGAATGATATTAAATAATTTCAAGTGTGATTTATATGAAAGTAATAGTATCTAAGAATATCAAAAAGGAACCCATTTAAAAGATTCACGTAATATTTGGAGGCACACACAAATAGAACGCCAACTGCAAATAATTATAGCCAATTTAATAATTATTTCAAATGTGGAATGGCGTCGTGAGTTCTCAATGATTATTAGTTCGAAGGACAGGCGGAGGGAGCACGCATTTATTAACTCAGGCCGACACCCGCAGGCGCAGTCGTGATGAATGATCACCGAGGGTAATGATATTTTTACACCATTAGCTGCAGAGAGATTATATTCACAATTACTGTGGTGCCATTATGAACACGAAAATTCATTTCTCTTTTCTTTTGAATTTCGTTTGCTCCTTACTTCCTTAAAAAATACGAATTAAGCACATATAGGTAAGGCAGACAAAATTTCCACTTACAACACAAAAATTTCATAGTAGTTTTTATTTTAGGACAACATCAATGTAACAAAGTAAGTTAATTTTTTATAAAGCTTACTTTATAGAAAAATATATGAAATTCGTAACACAGTAGCTAAAAACTATGGCATATTTTCTAAAGAACATAAACCTGTAATATTTTATTACAGTTTATGATTTGAAAAAGCCAGCGAATTAATCACTTCGCAGATTCCAACCAGTAGTACAGTTACAATATTTAAGTTTCACTTGAAACTGATGTCGACATTTTGATATTATTTGTTCCAGGCAGAAATGATTACTTTAGCAGCCTTACCAATATACATCATTTTTAGAACTTAAAGTTGTGCATTTACCTAATTGAGAACAAAATGTAATAAGCACCAGTGTAACCTTAAGTAAAGTAAAATATGAACAAACGTCGTTATGAACTAATCTGTTTAAAAGTGGTTCCAACTATCTTCCTCAAGTTAAATACATTTCTATGTGCAAAGGACGCCATTTAATTATCCGCCTTGGGAGGACACCTGCACTGCGGGGTGGTGGGGGTTTTGAAAATCTTTCCACTTATAAAACTCTACATTTTTTTTTTCTAAATGCTCGGGGTAAATTAGTTTTTAACAGCTCACGGAGTTTTCTCATAATCATTCTTATAATATGCAATAAACATAAAACATTTGCGCCGCGATGTCACTACTACACACTAGAGATTATATTGTTATTCGAGTTATACTTAAAATTCGGGTAAATACGACTGTTACGAGTCTGATCGCTCACAGGAAGGGTTCACTTCTCTCACAGAACATATTATTATTAATTATGTTTAATATTTAATGTAATATTTTTTCTCTTCATTTCCGCTTGAGATCGTTAGCAAAAGATTAATTCATTAAATCGTAATCACGTGTTGTTTGAGGCTTCTTGTTGTTGTTGTACATAAGGCATTATTTTGAAAAATTAAAAACAAATCTTAGTATTTTATCATTTGTTGGAATATCCGTCATAAAATAAAAGTACAACTATTGGAAGTTGTAAGTTAAATTCAAGCGATATTTTTTACTAACAACAGTCAGAATAAATTTGATAGAGAGATAATATAACAATAAATTACATCAAAATAATAATGCTGCAACAGTGTGTGTGGTATCCCCACAGTCAACAGCCAACAACCGAGAGCGGAGAGCCGCACGCCAAATATCTTTATCACTCATTGCCTATAAAAATAATCAGTCACTATATTAATTATGTCTTAACAATGTACATGGAATATTGTAAGTTGTGTTACATTACAACAGCACATGGGAATAAATACTATCAATATTTAACACCATAAGAGGCTTGCTGCACACGTTTTCCTTCACAAAAAGGAAACCGAAGTTTTCTAACTTGAATAATGAATTAAATATTTGTGTATAATTATTGTTATCCTCGGGGAGAAATGCGGGATGCGTATGATTCGTCTGACATTAAAATTTGTCAAGTAACAACAGATTTTTTCTAGATTTGATAATTCTATCTCTATATACAAGTATACTGATCCATAAAATCAAGATTACACATGGAACAGAGACGACACTCGCTGATTTCATAATTCAATAAATAATAAATGTTTATATATTGCTATTAAATAATAAATAATCGAGAAAAGCCGTTTAAATACTCTTCTATTCCGTATGTGAAGGTCTCTGCTTACCCCTCTATCGGTATGCTTATACAACGTAATATGCCTATATAATAATATAAACCATATTGTAAAATAAAGCCACTCTTCGTGCCTATTGTAAATTCCCTTAGTTTTTATTTTATATTGTACTACTTTTTGTCCGCGACTTCACTCGCGTTAATATAGATTTGGCCTATCTCTCAGCAACAGTAAATTTTACCAAATACCAAACCTTGTATGAGATACGTTATAGTAATGTGTCATAGATTTTTATACATCTCAAAATCCTACTTACAGGAATGTCCGCAATGCTATATGACTATTTTCCAAGGATAACCCATAGTAATATTATTGTTTTACGTGTTATTAAAAAAATATGTTCTATTTGCGACGCTATTTTGAGACATATCGTATGAATCCTTTACAACATGTTATTTCAGTGAATACCTTCGAAAATATCACACATTTAAAATTGTACACAACAAAAGAAGTTCTTTGTTTAGAGATTCGTACGTACATTCTGTAGTTAGATAGTTGTGGTTTCCAAGTTTAGAACATCAATAAAAATCAAAGCGGCAAAAAACGTAATACGACTAAATCGTTTGATTACCTATGATGTCACATTAGTACATTATTCCTATACGAAACCGGGGCGGGTCACTAGTGTTATATACGTCTAGGCATATCAAGTATCCTCCAGTGAAAGGTACTAAGCATTAAATATTCTAGAAATGACGGACGTACGTGCGTGACGTACATTATTATAAATAACGTTGACTTTTATATTTAATTGCACTGACTGATATTAGTTTGTTCTCTTAGATTATGTTTTCTATTCTCCAGTGTTGTATGATACAGAGGGGTGTGTCGGTTGTAGCTCGACCGAACACTCTCACCACAAGAATAATATACGTATAGCTACGATAAGATATAAGATGAATTTAATCTATGCTAGTGGCTCCCAAGTGACAAGAGGGATGGTGGAATCTCGTCACCAATAAACGTCACGTCTCTGTCCGTCAGTAAAACACTTTTACGGGTCTTTTTATTGTCGGCTGTTTGGATTGGCTCGCGCCTCGAGAGCCGGAACTCGTTCTCGGGCACCGCAACACCGCTTTTTTTTTTTTTTTTTTTTTATTAACGTGGGGAAATCCATTATGGATACCCATCCTCCCGGGGGAGAGAATGGGTTATGTCCGACTCGCACGGACTAAAACCCCACGGTGTACCGACCGACCGTACTTGTTGGGGGCGGCAAGGGATCGTTCAATGCTAATCACCTGGCAGCATGGCCGAAACCACACTCGGCAGCGACAAGTCTGGCCCTACCGCCGCAGCCAGAATGCGGCGCTGTCCCTCCCACGCAGCACACTCAGACAGAGTATGCTGCGCGGTGTCCTTCTCAGCGCCGCATTCATGGCATGCGGCGGTTGGCTCCCTGCGAGCGATCTGGTGCAGGTACCACCCGAAACAACCATGTCCGGTGAGCACCTGCACCAGTCGAAACGACAGGGAGCCCCAACTTCGTCGTATCCATTCCGGCAAGACCTGGCGGACGGCGTCAATAGTGTAACGCCCGAAACGCGCGTTCGCCAGGTCCTGCCTCCATCGCCCTAATGCGTCCTCCCGGCCCTCTTTTCTCATGGCCTCAATCTCCCTGGGAGCTGGAGGCTTCCCAATTCTCTTCCTTGCCGCCGTGAACTCATACACGGCGGCAAGAACTCCTGCTTCCAGCTCCCAAGGTAGGGAGCCGGCGAGCGCAAAGGACGCCGCCGAGGCCACGGTGCGGTATCCTCTGATCGTCCTCAGTGCCACAATACGCTGCGCAGCGTGCAGCGCCCGTACATTTGCGGCACCGAGGGCGCGGCCCACACCGGGGCCCCGTAATCGGCCATCGCCCGCACAACTCCCATATATAGTCGGCGACACCCGACACTCGGCCCCCCAATGTTGGGGAGCAACCGGCCGAGTGCCGCCGCAGCCCTCGTAATTCGCGGTCCGAGCCCCGAAAAATGGGGCTCGAATCGCCAGCGCCCGTCCAGGGTGAGGCCCAGATACTTCATCTGGCCCCCCACCCTGATAAGGACGCCCACCACCATTATATAGGCCCCAAGGGGTGGCCCTCGCCGAGGCCCATGAAATAGAAGGGCCTCGGTCTTCTCGAGGGCCACCCTGAGGCCCAACCTCTTTATGCGCCTGACCACGAGGGTTGTGGCCGTCGTGGCCAGGTGCTCAACCTCCTCCCAGCTCCCCCCTCGGGCTACGACAAGGGTGTCATCCGCGTAACACAATATGCGCGCTCCAGTTGGGAGTGCGCCGCGGAGCACCCAGTCTTAGCCCATGTTCCACAGGAGTGGGCCCAAGGCCGACCCCTGTGGGACCCCCCGCTGCGTGACTCGCCGGACCATACGACCATCACCATCTATGTAGGCGACCTCCCTATCGATCAAGTACGCTTCCAACAGCCGCCGCAGATACAGAGGCACCACGAAGTATCGTAGTGCCTCTCGTATCACACTGTGCGGCAGGCTGTTGAAGGCATTGGCGATGTCCAAAGACACCGCCAGAAGTCTCTCCCCTTGGGAGGTTGCCTCCATAGACAGCGATTTCAGGAGGGTCAGGGCGTCCACTGTCGAACGCCCTGCCCGGAAGCCGAACTGCGCGTCCGCCACGTTAGGCCCTACCTCCTCCAGGTGCTGGACGACCCGGGAAGCAACGACTCTCTCCAGAACCTTCCCGGCGTCGTCCAATAGCACCAAGGGCCGATACGCGGACGCGCAGTCCAGAGGGCGGCCCTCCTTTGCTAGCAGGCATAGCCGCCCCCGCTTCCAGGGCTTCGGGAACCGCCTGACCTCCAGACAGCGGTCGAGCAGCCGCCGGGCCGCGGAGCAGGCTGCCCGGAGATCGGCGATCTCCGGCGTCCACCAGTACACCGCCCTTATGTCTGGGCGGTGTACACTCCGCGGCATCGACGCGTCGCAAACCTCCGTGAGAGCATTACGGAGGCGAGCTGCAGACGCGTCGACATCCTCACCGGCCTGGAGGGGCATGGCCCAGGCCTGAACGATGGCCACCTCTTCCGCAGATTCGCGGTCGAGGCGACTCACCGCCCAGGAGGGGAACTTCGCGCTCCTCCGGGGGCGGGTGCCAGTTCGGGCTTGGGAGGTGGAGACCTCAAACCTTATGCACCTATGGTCTGACAGGGTCTCCACCTCCACAAGCACACGCCAACCCTGGATACGGCATGCGACAAAGACAAAAAACAAAACTCCCGTGTACGGAATTACATCAAAATTGTTTATATACAGATAAAACTACAGATTTATTAATGCATATGTAGAAAATCATATTACTAATAACAAACAATAAGAATATTTGTTGCAATTATGTGTCAGTATTAACGTTAAGTTTGTGCAAAATAAACATTGTCTCAAATAATATCAAAAGATACATTTATAAACTCTAGTTTTGTGGTTCGTATCACGTGGTCACAGTTCGTAGCATGTAAATACATCGCGTAATGCATGCTTTTGAGGCGTTGTAATGTGCTACGCGGCGTAGTTCTGTAGGGTACCCACGTACCTGTGTAGTTGTGTGTACCTGAGCACCTGAGTATTATGTGATGCGTAGTCTTTGTTTTTTTTGGACTGACATACCCTGTTGGCTCTTTTGGCCTCAACAGATTCATCGGACTACAAATGCGATGCGTAGTACGTGGATATGCTTCATAGTCATAGCACAGGACTAAGATGAGATGTTACAACTGTAGCATAAGACTACGTCACTGAGCAAACAGCTACGGTGCGTAGCAGCATTGGTTGTTTAGTGTTATCTTAAATAGGACAGTCTCCGAACTGCGCGTCCAATAATTTTAATAGGTATAGTTTACATTATAAATTTAAATTTGAAACGCTATTTACCCTGCGCAACTGTGTTCTAGACCTGCAATGAATATGAGTTCGGCATCTTCCTCCAGGCGAATTTAACGTATGAATAGTAAATATTATCAATTCATAACTAATGTGCGTACTATTATTATTTGAATATTAACTGAGCGTACAGAGAGCGCGTATGGACGCTGTGTTCCGCCGGTAGCAACGCGGTGCGCCGGCATGTAAACCACATCGCTGCTAATTAGCTTTGTCCCTCGAACAATGTTCATCTGGCTTACGTTTCTCCAAATCTACGCTTTGCGTTATATCTCTAGTGGTAATTATTAAAATCGCCAATTAATTTTCAGTTTCCAACCTAGTCTACTCAAAAAATAAAACTCTCTAATTGTTTTCAAACATCAACGATTACAATTAGAGCAGTCATAGATTAATCAAAGGTATAAATCAACATGGATAAGCTTAACGAATATTTTATGTTTGACCACAATCTTACCTGGTGGTATGGTTTATGAAGGTAGCATATTCACCCAATAAACGCACTGTTTTCAAGTACATCTGCTATAACACACGTAAAGATGCTTGGCATCAGATTTTCAATCTTAGAGTGGCAGTTAACACTTCGAAAATGGACTATCGCTAAACTATAGTTTCATTACAATGATTTCCGTCATCGATGTGGTGTCTGACCACGCTCAACATAATTTAGATAATTTAATATTAAAAAGGATCTATCTACCTGCTTCACCAAATAATTACTTACAATTTGTATTCGAGTAAGAAATAGCGACTTCTCTAGCCCCTACACCTCTCACACCGCCTTCAGAGGGAGCTTGAAACCGAAAAAGCCGAAAGCTCAGCTAGATTCAATATAAATGCAAATTGACCGAAAGACAAACAGATTGCGAAAAATATTAATGTACAGCGTGGCAGGCTCGATCTTGTACCTGCAAGCCGAGAGCCGCGAGCCAGACGCGCTCGCCACCTCCGCATCCGCACCCGCTCACCACGGACTATAAGAAAATAATATTATTTTCATGACTACTGCAACTAAATATAAACGAATTTATTAAAATCAACATTCAGGACCTTCTTGAATTCTCTCTCTTTCTTGATTGACTAATCGATTAATTGATAAAGGTGACTTGAAAATGTTATTACTGTCGCCTCAACATTACCCCGACATCAGAAGTGTAACTCCGATATCTTTCATAATTTCATTGCTTTATCCATCACGATATTTTTAATCGTCACATGATTGAGATACCCTTTTTTAAATTAAAGCAACTTGGTGAGTTTGGCTTCATGAATACGTACCATGTAGATGATATCAGGGTTTGTAGCTGCAGCGCTTATTACAGAAATACTTCACCTGTGAGCTACATGCCATCAGCTTATGTCGTTCCACTACTTAGTGTGGGCCGCTCACACGCACCTGAGAGCCCTGAAACTAAAGCTATAATGAGTTTATGGTAGTACGCTGGACTATAGCGTCCTATAACCTTCAATTATGTGACTACGAGATCTGTCTAAGCGACTGCGATTCCCATCCATGACATTAGAAGACACTTCCAAGAGACGATATGAATGATTCGTGAGACGATCCTTGAAAGTAATACCTGAGTGTTCAACGGTTACAATAGCATACAAATCGAAATTCTTAATATTTTTCCCCACCAAGAAAGGTCGAGTTATGAATAACTTTTGGTCAATTTATTTAAAACTGTATTCGAATATTACTAATCCATGATTTATTTTTCATATACAAGAGAATCATTGAAAATCCATAAGAATGAACGAGATCCTACAAGACTCAAAAAGAACATACAAGTATTTCAGAAAATACACGATTCTTTACGAGAACCAAGGATCTCAGAATAAGGCAGACGCCTCTCTATGATTTAAATGCTCTTGAGTAGTGCACAGAATAGTTCTCGAGACCAAATACATTTTCTTCAAGCTTGAAGGAAATTCTCAGACTGCTTTTCTGCGAGAGGTTTACCCAAACGAGCAATTGGGCTAGCGCAATTTATGCATTCTATGTCAAGATATGGTCTAATCAGATCCTACAAACAGAAAGGCAAAAAAAATTCAAGCTGGTATATAGCACGCACCGCTGGTTGGATTGGGCGTGTCGTGGAAAAGGTCCCGTCTGCCGTCAAAATATATAGTCCTAAGTCCTAACACGAAGGAAGTCTATAAAAGGCGTAGTACAAAGGGATCATTCTTGCGTGGATCGTCGGACCGCTCACATCTCTGAGCATAATTCGTAACTACTATAATCAACGCATTATTGTATCGCTATTTACGGTAAACGCTTTAATTGTGGATACAGCATTAGTCTTAATTGAATAATCGATTAAAAAAGAAAGAAAGATATCATTATAGGATGACGTTAAATTTTTAAAACTGTTACCCTAATACATATCACATAAATAAAATTTGTGCATTTGGTATATCCTATCATTATCAACTTAGGCCTTTGCGTTTATGGCAACGATCTAATTAGTATAAACATACTTCATGTTTGTATAAGCCAACTTAAAAACGGCATTGGTAAACACATAAATGCGATGTTACCTGCAGCACGACCACACTGTTCATGTCGCGAATCTCTTTTAAGCTAAATGTTACAAAACGAGGCCTCACTGACTGCTTTTCGGCCATCATGCATACATTTTCGATATTCGTTCTTAGCCTCGGCGAGCTTCTCTCATCCTATATGATTGATGTCCCTGCAGCCGATCAAGGCTTCATTTGATATATCCTACGATAGCTAGTATGGCACACTGTGACAGACCGGAAGAGTCCATTCAAAATACACAAGCTACAACTAGCACCGGCAGTTGACGTTCCAACATCGCCATGAAACTGAGCAGCTATGTAATCTCTAAGATCGTGTAGTTTGTGAATTTGTTCTTTTATGTGGTTTTTAAAGTATTGCTGGAAGGTGTTAAGTTTACTTTCTTGTTTTAGGAATGAATTACAGGTTTTAGCTTTGTAAAAGAATATCTATGCTCAAGGCACATGCTTGATTCATCTTTATCTTTATTTTATTATATTTTTTTACCTAGTTTTCTGTAAATAGTCGCGATATTGACGATACAAATATCGATCTCACCATTAAGGATGATATTGTACGATATTCTAAGATATTGAACAACACTTATCAATTACCTCCAAATAAGTGTCATTACCCGGGCCGTCTTGTTCGAAGAGTACTGTTTACCAAATGTTGGTTGACATCGAAAACATATCGTACACATTCAAGAATTTAGGCATCACGATTTGAAGTTTGTCAGTGGAACTAGTGAAAAAAAATTCTTTATAAGTAAAGAGAAGAGCATTTATAAATAGGATCTTTTCGGTAACGCTTTTAAATTTCAATAGAGAGATCTGATAACATATTCTGTCCTCTCGCACATGAAAATTGATACTCTGTTCAGATTCGACGAAAACAGATTTTAATAATAGCAAAAAAAAGTAGTAAACAGTATAGAAGCAAAGATCCTGTTGCATACCTTTGCGCACATATAACGCTTTCGATGTATCCCCATTAAACACAACAGCGCCTTACATTTATACATGAAAAGAATTCACAAGGTTGACTGGTTTTAGTGGGTAGTTGGACACTATGCATTGAAGTGCAGAATACATACTCTTCATAGAATCGAACACATTATTTAGGTAGAGAAACTTGATATAGAGAGAAGTATTTTGTACTTTTCACTTCTACTCTACTTAGCGAAGGGTGAATACCATGTTCTCTAGGGTGAACACAATAAAATATTTTTTTGTAAAGTGGTGAGGCGGATGCTCCACCATGAAGTTTTCATTTAAATTCATAATTCGAGACGGGGGTGACGTTTGTCACTTTTGACCGATGCGCACTTTTTTCACAAGAACGATTCATCTCCGCCATAACTACCATAAAAAATAACGCTTTGCTTTATTGTAAAACAATCATCGCATCTTTCGCCGCAATACAACATACATATTATAAACGAAACGCCGCATGTACGTGAACGATCCAGTGGTCAACAACATCGAGGCACCAGGGGGCGATTCGGTAAGTGAAATAAGTGCTTTTTACACCCCCTATCGTTCACACACATTTCATTGGTTCATTACGAGCCTAGGATAATTTTCACGCTTTTTTTTTCACCGCATCCCTCCTGGTGGGATCTATTTACACGGTCCCACCAGCCCCTCCATAAAGTTACCATGAAAATATCGCCCAAGATGACAAAATAAAAAATCTAGAAAATTTTCAGCTCTCAATATGAATACTAAAAGGTGGCTCATCGTGATTTTTAATTCTCCATTTAAATTAAACATTAAAATTTGAACGAGTTTTTTGATTACTTCGAATTTTAATGCGCTCGAATGAATTATCGTCCAATGAAATTGAAATCATATAGGTACTTGTAGCGATTTAAAACATTTTATATAATGTCTTGCTTAGTTGCTTCGTGTAAAAGTTATTCGACGTTAAAGTTTAATTTTAAATGGTAAATGATGACTTTTACAATTTTTCATACTTTATACAAAAATAATTGCTTAAAAACATAAAATGTCAAATTGTCTGGATATTGTCCATTGTTGATCGCCCACCGCGAAAACCACAATGAGTCTCAGGATATATGCGATTTGTAAGTTGTTGAAGTTTGGTGACTACAAAACGACTATATTCCAACTTAAAACTATTAATTAAAATTAAGATAATGTTGTAACTGACATAGCTGACTGTAAGTCCTAACTGTTGGTTCATAGCTCGAGGTCTGTAGCGAAGTCAATAATAAATTCATAAAACTTGCAAGCTCGCGTCGGCGCGGCTTCCCTCACAAATATATTTTTTATATACATTTAAATTGATTGACGCGCCGACAGCGAATCTTCACAAATTGAAAAAGTATACATTTATAACACTTACGGTGCGTACATTTAGATTGTTTTTTCATTTCTTTCAATTACGATGACGTCACGCCTCAGTATTATTTATGGTAATATTATACACAGTGTTGTTTACCCGGAGTTTTGATTTCTTCTTATTTAGATACCTAAGTTATAAGTTGTACATATTTTTTGAATTTTTGTATTTTAGGAGCTTCTATAAGACTTACTCTTGTCAGTCTCGTCGACACTTACAATAACTTGTTATTGATAAATTATATGCTGATCCATATTGTTACTTTAATTATGGTACGTTGTTAAATTAAACTATAGTTATGTTACATTACGTCACGGTGTGACCTGTCCGTGCTGGGTTGTACAGCGGGGGCAGCAGGAACGGCGGGAGAGGAGTAACAGGACTCGTCTCGTCGCGGTTTATTTGCAGTAAAACTTTTATCCTTACGTCGTAATAAGAGCATAAAATTTCATCGGCGACATGTCGCAATTACTTTAACCCATTCAGTGTTCTCTCCAATATTCCTACGTGTTCGCATTCACTGTTCCACAATCATCGATTCTGATTTATGACTATTTTGTATTCATCGAAGCGTAGCCGCAGAACGTATTTTTCAGAAAGGGCGTTCTCGCTGTACCACGTCTTTGAAAAAGGCAAAAGGCATAAAATAAATGGAATTATATAAAATCACAAGAAACTTAGCTCGCAAACAATAAATAATTAATTATCGAGTAATTAATTGAAATACCTACCTAACAATTTATTGCAATGCCAATCGTGTTACTGTTGAATGAGTTTTCTGAATGGCGCTTACTTGAAATATCTATCGTTATACGTTTTTAACTGTTTTAAATAATTGTATACTTTTTCTCCATTGTAAAAAAGTATTAAGTAGTAATTTTGACATCAATAATGTCTTTTTGCTTTAGTTACTTTCTTAACAATTAATTTTAAGCATCTCGAGGAAATTATGACAGTGATATGTCACAATTTAGCTTAAATTTCATGTCCCGTCTTATTGTTTCTCATCGATTTGACTTTTGCACTGATCAAACGCAGCACAGCGTCAAATAATATTACTCATATTATGAAATGTTAAAAGTGACTACATTACACATTAACATTTATACTATTATATAGAAATTAAATTGTATTCGCTTCATTTCAGCATCCCCATCATCTCGACGACCATTTCAATATTCCAATGCTTTTTATTTTACTATAATTCAATATTAGTTCGCTGTTTAGCGATTAATATTGATATTTAAAATATGTTAGAGGCATTGAACGTTACTATTATACTTAAAATAATTCGTACGTACTAAATGTCAATTTCCGAGTTCCAAAGAAATCGTCTCTGTAAATAATATTCTAGTAATACTGATATTATTTGAATAAAGGAAGTCCAAAGATAGAGAGAGAAAGAGATGGAGAACGCTGAACTAGTCTCGTAATGGGAATGTCGATTAGCAATTCCGAGCGGAATTCAGGAATTAATTATGCATTGAATCGAAACGAGAATGCAGGTATCCATAGATAATAAAAAATGGAAAACTCTGATAGTGTGTCCCCCGCTCACCCCCTCGCACCCCCACTCACATCTCCGCTCTTCCGCACACACCTCTGCGCTCTCGAAACCTATCTAAGTATGTACATTATCAAGTAAACATGAGGTGTCGGAGAAGTGGATGCGTAGAGCGGTGGGAGGGTGACAGATAATGGTATAATATCATTATGGGTTGCACTCTCAGGTTGTGATTACTAGCAATAATTAAAGACACAGTACCCACGTGTTGTAAGCGCACTGTGCATACTAACATGAGACGTGTCTGTATAAGTGTTTGCGCTTAAAATGTTAATTATCGTTTATTAAGTTTTTATTAAAATGTTTTCTGGAATTTACAGTTTATCGACCCTACATTTTTATATCGCATTATTAATAGAAAAATGACAAAGAGAGTTTTTCCTGTAAAGAGTAGGAATAAAGACGTAAATAACATAAAAATCTAATTTCTGAAGTTTATCCCATTTAAATTTGAGTCATATGAATCGATTTACGGCTTGTCAAAATTAAGTGAAGTGATCACAACTTAGTAGCTGTACTGTACCCATCATTGCAAATCACAATCGAACATACTCGTAATGTAGTTGTATTAAAGCCGAATATCAACGGTCGCGTTAGCTCTTCTCATGGGTTTCGTTACCGTATACGATGACTTTTTTGTAACGAACATAAGTCGTGGTGGTCGAATGGTTTAACAGCTGGAATCTCAATTCGGTGGCCGCAAGTTCAAATGTCGTCCTGTACTAACGAATTTTTTGGAATTTACTAATTTAAGTTAGTAACAGTATCGGCTGATGGTGAAGGAAAACACATAGTGAGGACACCTGAACCTGAGAAATGTTATTGTAGTTACCTATAACCGTATGTGGGAAAATATAAAACTATGCATTTCTCGGTGTTAGAAATCGACAATACGTCGTAAGCTGCCGTGCTGATTAAGACCATACCTTCCTTCGGGAGGTGGTATATGACTTTGCAGTGGGTCTCTTACAGGCTGATTTGGTGGTGATGTAATGAACACTCCTATTACACTAATTTGGCTGTATACGTAACGTACAGAAAACGTTATGTGATTAACTTTGTGAAAGTTTAAATTCAAAAATAAATCACACCAACTTCAAGATTTTGCACAAATGGTGTTAATATTATCTATGTTTATCTTTGAATGCTTCAGAATATGTCAAAGTACTAAAATAGTAAGTTTAGCGCTATCCATGATTTATTAAAGTATATGTTTTTGTTTTTATAACAGGCACATACTTACTTAATAATTTCATAAAATAAGTGTAAAAACAATACTTACTATAATATCTATATATTTTATTTATTTGCATTAAGTAAAGTATTTTTTTGTCTCCACAATACTGCATATTAGTAAGAAGAAAACGCCTTGTGGAGTTATAATAGCAGCAAGCTATGATGCTCGTTCTGACACATTAAAATAGTGACGTGTATTGCTAATATATTAACAAAAAATATATAATCAACTGCTACTTTGTTTGGAATTAAGCATGACTTGAGCTAACCGCATGTGGAAGTAGTGCTGGCCAGCGATTCTACCTAGTCTTGCTATAAATACTGGCTCCATACCTAATTTGTGTAATGCAATCACAGCGATTCGGTTCTCTTTATCACCTCTATCCTTTTTTTTTTTTTTTTTTTTTTTCGAACTGACCTACACTGCCAGTTTCTTAGGCTTTCACAGTTTCACCGGACTACTAAGGGGAGCGCTTAAGGCACTCACCCGATTTTATATAGAATCACCTCTATCCATTTTAATATCGCAAAATATTGTACAATGTATTGGCGCCAAAATAAGAAAAATTCAAATGCAATATTTTGTTTATTTTTAATTGTTACGGTATTTTGCGATATTAAAATGGAGTGGGGTGATAAAGAGAACCGAAGCGCTGTGATTGCATTACATAAAGTAGGTATGGAGCCAAATGAAATTTTTAAAACTCTCCATACGCTTGGTATTAGTAAAATGTTTGTGTACCGGGCTATTAATAGGTACAATGAGATCTTCTCTGTTTGTGACAGAAAAAGATCTGGCCGTCCACGTAGTCTCCGTACGAAAAAGGTGATCAAAGCAGTAAGGGAAAGAATTCAAACAAATCCTGTCCGAAAGTAAAATATTTTATCTCGGGAGATAAAGATAGCACCTAGAACCATGACGCGTATTTTAAAAGATGACTTAGGACTTGCAGCTTATAAGAGACTTACTGGTCATTAATTAACTGAAAATTTAAAAAAGAATAGGGTGGTCAAATCGAAACAACTACTGAAGCGGTCCGCAAAGAGAAGTCACAGAAAAATTTTGTTTACGGATGAGAATTTTTTTACAATTGAGCAACATTTACCGAGATGAGCATTTTATATTTTAAATCGTTTTGTATTTATATGTTAAACTAACACACTGTAAAAGTAATAAATTTGATTTATAATAGAATTTTTTATTTTTTTCTTGGTTTCAGTATTTATGGCAAGACTAGGTATAGAAGGATAGAATAATAAAACCAAAAAAACTGAGCTCGTGAATAATTTGTTTCACTTAGATGGATCATTTATAGGCAACTGTAGTTCGAAAAGCAACCACTCAAAATAATAACATAGACTTGTTTGAAAAACATCTAAGAATAACACCTATTATCAAGTAACAGGGAAATTCGTTTAGCCTTTAAAGGAAAGTACAATATTTGGCAAGTTTGCTAAGAAAAAATATCTGATGAAACTTAAATTATTCAAGACATTACTGACAAATTGCTCAATAATAGTATGAGTTACGCTACGACTTACCGAAATATTATATACATATGGCTTAGTTCAGAACAAGTTTGTTTGTCTACATTACATTAATCATCATAAGTAATAAATACTGTGCCTTCTCTCAATTGTAGATAATGTATCACACCGGTCTCTGTACATATAGAAATAACTTACAGCATGGCGGTAGGGATTTTTCTAAGCCCGTTTAGCCTAGCTAACACTCTTCAACTTGAGAAGTATCATCAAGCACATACGTGCAAACTTGTTCTGAATTACTAGAAAAAACGACACTAACAATCGAAAAAAGGTATTTAATACATATATACTTTTTTTTGGATACAATGTTAACTATAGCTAATTTCAGGGTGTCGGTTTTTCGTGACGGTGTGCGCGCGCATCGTAAAAATTTACTCTCATCATTTTATTTTTCCCTAACGCACCTAAAAGAAGTATAACTTCTAAAAGCGTTAATGTTGAATCTGCTGTATATTTGTTACTGGGGAAATTAAAAGTATCTCTACGCATGTGAAGATCTGTGTATCTCGGGAGTATATTTACGACGTAGTTTAGCAGCAACTGATCGCTGTTTGTGCATAGAAATTCTCACAATAACATGTTTCACAATTCTCACAATGTTGTGCAATTACGATATTCGGAATGCTACTTTTATATTTACATGTAATTATTGTACTTGAATGATTATTAACGTCGATTAGCTTTATATATTATACAAGTGAGAGTCGAACTGGTCAACCCTCGAGCAACAATTACACGGAACAAAACGTTTCGACGAAAAACAAAATTTCATTTGTCGCCGCTCGAAACAATGTCTAGTCGAGCGCATCATCACCAAGCGACACAGGAATTATCTGTAATTCTGTGTTCATATTACATACACCGCTGTACATCGCTGCGTTGTAATACAAAACTCAAATCTCATCCGCATCTAACACGTCAATGTACACGCACACTTCCCATGATGCGTGCTTATACGCTGAGAGCGGTGCGAGTGGTGCGGGTCGCTGATTGCGTCCGGCGCCTCACAATGCGCCATTGTTGCGAACATTTACAGGAAGAGAAATAAACAGAAACACAAAGAAGCGCGCATTCCTCACATAATGAGGAGTCGCTGAACTAAATAATTTCATACGGCACCACGTACTGCGACTCTAACATGTGACTGACATCTAAATATCTGACGAGAATATATGACTCGTTATACAAAAATTAAAATAAAGAATATTTCAAGAATACATTTATTACGCCGTCAATAAAAGCATATCCTATATATCCTCCAGTGCTGAGACGGACAGAATGCAGAACACAAGCAGTTAGTTGAATGCAACGAGATATTTTGCTGGCAAGGGAAGCGGACACTAGCTGCCCTCGGTTGCCTATTATTGGTAATCACTTGTATAGTCCACTTTTCCCTTCTTTTATAGCATGTACAATTAGATGGCGCTGTTATGTAATTTTAGATCCTTTGCTACTTTTCTGGAATAATAACACTTTGGCAACTAGACGTAAAATGTATACTCTAGTATTATTTCATTAATATATATCTTATTCTATAGGTTAAATAATTTGTATTGTTTTGAAGGGACATAACGCTGTATCGTTACTTGGCGAAAACTTTAACGATCTATATTTCTATATTTCATTATATGCGAAGAAGGAAAAGCGTAAAGAATTACATTCCTGACGGCGCGGCGCTCAGTCTGACTGCATACGGTTTTTACCGTGTTTTAATTCTTTTTCTAATAATTTATTTTAAACTATGGAATAAAATAAATATTAAAGTTTCTGAAGCTCAGATTGTTTGTATTTTATCTGTTGAAATAATATCACGTAGATTTGACTATGTATGTAGTGTTATTTTTTTATATGAGTTTTAGTTATTAAAAGCAACCACTCTTTGCAGCAGCATACTCTTTGCCTTATTACGTGTTATTAACTATGGAAAATGTAACAGGCATGTAATATTGTAAAACATAAAAATTGAACTGTATTAATTTCATTGTTTTATACCAAAATGATAACAACAAGCATGCTGGCCACCTGACAGAAAGCGGTCATTGCAATCTATAGACACTTGCAACACTGAAGGTATCATCACATGCTCTTTTTTTTTAATTTATTCTTTATAGGTTAGCGTTTAACCACAATCTCATTTGATGGTAAATGCCAGTGTGATCTAAGATGGTAGTCACGCTAAACCTAGAAGGAGACTGGCTCTCAAGTGCAGCTGCCAGAACACACCAACAGGTGCTTGGTTACAGATTTTCAACTTGAGGGTGGTAGCTAGCCAAGCGAACTTAGAAAAAGCCCTACCACCATGCCATGGTTTCATATCGATGTTTTCCTGCACCTGACAGCTCTGACTCTATTGTCAGGATTCAAACCTTCATCCTTCCACGCTGTGTCCAAACACACTACCAACTGAGCCATCACAGCTTAAAATCGCTTGCCAGAACTTTAGAAACCTCTATTCTTCTCTATTGATGAACCCCATACTATAGTACACTGGAAGATCTTCAGCAGGGAGTTCATTCCACAACCAGAGCATTCGTGGGAGTTAACTTCTCTGAAAATTCGGAAACCGTATCGTTATGAGAGGACGGCTTTTAATGCTTACCTGACTAGCCACCATGCATAAGTAGAGAATCTGTTGCAAGCACTTTTGATATGTTCTGTTCCAGTGGAAGCACTACAGAACCTACTTGTTCTCCAAGCGTAACTGCGTTACCATCTTCAAGTGTTAAATCTATCATCAAGTCAGATAGTTGCCTAAACCATGATACTGTATGAAGAAATAAAGTGTGCTTGAGGAGCGCTACACAAGTACAGACTCCACCGTAATACTATTATTATCTCATATCTATAGTATATTATTTAGTACAGCATAACACACATTATGAATATCACCTACTTTTTAAGTGACCAATTATATAACCATAACTTAATCTAACGCTTATACGAACTGCACGTTATTACGACAAGAGTACTTTGTCCCGCGCCTTGAGAATCTGCACGACTCCATTCGCATATTCATAGTGCATAATCACCAGCTAAATGACGCTGCGGCTTGCCTCGTCTCATGTACATGAATATGTAACGTATCGTCCGCAGCACACCTTCCTTCCCCAACCTCCGAGGATTTTCTCTTCGAGTGTTCCGGTTTGCTTTACGGCTTCCATTTAGCCATCATACTGATACGATACATCCTCTCAGTTAGGTGAGGTATTTAACTCAATGGCTTTAGGTGTTCCGTGCTCTCCACTCTAAGACTTTTTTTTTTTCGAACTGATCTACACTGTTGGCTTTCGTCAGGCTTCTACAGTTCCACCGGACTACTCACTCTAAAACCGCAATATTGCGCGCATACTTTGAAGATAGTTGTAGTTTTGCAGTGAAATTCAGACGCGAGGCCAACCTGACAGAACTGTCATCCGATCAAGTTTTGCCTTAGGTATATTGCTATATATTCAGAGCTCTTGACATTTAGAGCGCATCGTAGCCTCGCATCCTTGCTTGAGAATGTTACAAACATTTTACATTATTACTAGTCAAACAACATAATAAAATGCAATTTATTCAGATATACAATATAGATATACAACAGATTCACGCGAACACGCGCCATCAAATTCAAATTCTCACACGACAAGCGCTTTGTCAGTATAAAGAGTAAGTTATGAAGCATTGAGCGCTGCATATTCATAGCGTATAGGTCGACAGAGCGATCACTGTCATTTGTGGAAGCATCAAGTAATTGAAAACTATATTTCTATAACATTATTAACGGTAGAAACAAGCAATAATTCTAGTGATCAACAGGTTAGGGTAGTGATTAAGCCCGTATCCTTTCTCAAGATGAAGCTCTTAGCCAGCAGTGAAACTCTTATAAACTAGTGGCAATCACTGCAGACGACACCGAGTAAATATGTCAGTTTGCAAGCACTCGGGTCTGTTCACGAGATGACACCTATTGAGACAAGGAGAAGCCGGTCGCATTACCGCGTTTAATATGTCACTAGTTTACATCATCTCGTGTGGCTGATACATTATCTGTGGATAATTTCAAGGTCTACCGTTTCTTTCTAATTAATTCGTTGAAAACATGTTTCGCTTCCTGATCGCAATCCAGTGGATTTATTATTATCTTTTGTGAGTCTTTTTTATCATTATTATCACTAAGTATTAAATAAATAACTATAAAAATGGTTGTGCACTTTTAAAGGTCATCAAAAGTCACGTATGCATAATACAATGTTTAGTAGAATATTTGACGTAAGCGTGGCCCCACGGCGTTGCCGCCCTCGCCGCCCCTCGCCGCCCGCGCCGCCCGCCTTGTCTGTGCACTAATCACAACTGTTCCGAACAGCTAAAACTGCTTAAAAGAGTTTTGAGGGCTATTTTGATAAAAGCAATAAATTTTTAGCCGAGAACCAAACCCGCGGAAAACTTATCGTTATGTTGATTTAGTTCTCAATAAATCAAGTACTGAAATAAATATATTTTAATATTTACTAGCAATTTTCGTTTTATTAATAAATAAAGGTTAAAAATAATCTCGATGAATACATTAGCAGTGAGTAAACAACTCGATACTAAACAAAATACTGGACGATACATAGCACCAAAAGTTATCAAGACATATTGTCATAACGAATTTATATTTAGCTATATAACCTGTAACGTTAGGTTAGGTGGTGACGTACCACTTGTTTCTATGACTTTGACTTCTTCTTATTTGTGCTGACAGTTTAATAAGAAATAATAAATAAATGTATAATAAAAGTATTAATTAACACTGTAAAGACCTTTAAGAAGTGTTCCTAACGTGCTTAGGTAATACATAAGACTGTTTAAAATCAACTATATTATGTGTGAACGAATATTGGATATCAATTCGAATTTCCTTTGAGATTATAATCTACATTTACAGCAAAAGGAATTGCGACATCTTGTACTCATCGTAAATAATATACACAAACAATGCGTAGAAATGTTCCACTACGTAAAGGTAAAATATTTCAAATTACATACTATATATTCCTCGAATGCGGTAACATCTTTATTAATTATAATATAATCATAATATAAGGTAATAATAATATTACCTAAAGCTATTCATTTACCAAAATTGAGGTCAAAAGTAACGATCGTTTTAATAAAAGTTTCTGTCATTAACACACTTAAAACATTAAAAAATTGCTGAAAACGAAACATTTTCAAGTGACCGATAGAATCAAAAACAAGTGCAATCAGAAACAAGTGTTCAATTGATGGTCACTGAAATCACTTTATTAATTTCAGTATCAAATTTTCGGATATAAAATACGTATTACAGTCAAAATTGTGAAATTTGCTACTGCGGGTGTCGGAGAAACACTAGACACAGGGTAGTTTAGTGTTACACTTATCAAGATCTAACATCAAAAACACAATAACCAATAATATAATCACATATTGCTATAAAATATGTACATTATATATATTAACAGTACAGTTACAGTATATATATTAATGAGGAGTTTTATAGTACAGTAGAGGGTGCTTGATGATGAAATATTCAACTGAATAAACTTACTTGGTAATCTACGCAATACATTTTTTGATGCAATTAATGTAACGAGTATTAATCATTTTAAACATATTGTGTAACGCGTGGACACTTGTCGACTGGCTGACTGATTGATGAATTGACCCGGACTCCCGCGCCGTTTAGTCTTCTGTAATGACGATACACGCGGCGCCACAGCTGCACTCGCGCCAGCTCCTCGAGCCGGATCACGCTCAACTCCGAGCCAATGTGCAGTGTCTGCCTCGTGAGGTCCGCACGCGGCCATCGCACTGGCACCAACGCAGACTCCTCCGGTGTCGGATCCCTGCAACACATATCCAAATCGATCAGTGTGCAGTCTGCCCGGCACTATACCTTATGAAACCGCATTCTTAAATCGACAACATTCACTCACCCGAACTTAGCAAAATTGCTCCACATGGTAGTCATTCTCTCTATCATCACGTTCTCGAAAAGTGATGGTACCGGAAATAGTCTAAATAGATAAAAGAGTTCGTCCGCATGCGTCGCGCCGTTTTCGAGCCAGAATCCCGGCCCCGACACTAGTTTCGCGAAGTTCCGCCACCCCGTGTAGCTGAGAAGGTAGGTATAGACGGGCCCGACAGCAACTCGCGCTATTAAGCCGCTCTCCTCCGCGGCTGGGAAAAGAAAGAACGGGTCCCCGTGCAGTCTTGACATCTTACCTAATGCACTTGCCGGAGCACTACTGTCACCAGAGTAGAACTCGCTCAAGTTGCGAGCCACCCCTACCCTTTCCTTTAGCGATGGAAACTCTAAATCCAACGGTAGGCTTGTTTCAAAGTTGATCTCACGAAAGTTCGCCTCGTCCTCCATTCCGGCAAAGTAATACCCTTCTTCATTGTTCGCGCCGATAATTATGGCTGCATCATTGATCTCGCCACGCCGAAGAATCTCATAGGGATGTTCCAGTAGAAACGGCTCGACGCCTTCGATCGCGCGTTCGACACAGGGCGTGAATATTAATCGCGACACGGATACTTGTCCCGCGGGCCACGAGACTTGCGCCTGCAGCAATTCCGATGAGGAATGTGTCGCGAACACCGTGCCCAGTTCACGCGGACTCGAAGCGTTCGACCCTAATGCCGCTGCTACCTTCATTGCCATACGCACTGGCTCCGCCTTCAATACCCAAGGCGCAATGGAGGAGCCGCTTTGAGCGATGGCACGTCGGAAGAGACCACGCGACGCACGTGACACTAAGTGCATGGACACGGACACGGCGCCAGCGCTCTCGCCGAATATCGTGATGTCACTCGGATCACCGCCAAACGCGTGCACGTTCCGCCGCACCCAGCGCAACGCCGCCACCTGGTCCTTAAGGCCAGCATTACCGGGAGCAACACGCGTACGCAGGCACAAGAACCCCTCTGAATTCAGCCGGTAGTTAAACGTTACGAGCAGAATGCCTCGCGCGACTAGATAATCCGGCCCGTACAGCAGCCGCGACCCGGCGCCTTCGAGGAACCCTCCACCGTGCACAAATACCATCACGGGCAGCTTTCCTGTGGCCGCAGCGGACGCCGGCCGGTACACATTCAGCACGAGGCACTCGTCGCTTCCGACCACCCATCGGCCGAACAGCTGTGGACACCGCACGTGCTCGTTCACCGCTTCGAGTATCCCGTCCCATTCGGGCTCCGAGCCAGGCGCCTGCAATACGGCATCGCGCACTCAACCGGCTGCAAGACACGCACCGAATGCGAACGTCCGCGGCCTCGTACCTGGAAACGGCGAGCTGGACCGAGCGTCGCGTACGGGATACCAAAGTATTGGTGGTGCGAGCCGTCTGGCGCAAGCTGCCCGCGCACCAGTGAGCCGCCTGCGAGCCGCACCACCGGCAGCGGCTGCCGCACCAATCGACACGCCCACAGAGACCACAGCACCAGCCAGCGCACTCGCCCTCTCAGCATCGCTATTGCAGTACCGCACCGCACTAGATGCAGCAGTGCACTTGCTGGAAGCGACGCGACGCCTCACTGTACTCGCCTCACTTAAAATCTGTAATTTAATGATATCAGTTGCGTTGTAGTCGCGAGCTGTGAGTCGCGCGGGTGTGGTACTGATAACGTTCTAGCGGTTTAGATATAATCAAGGACGATACGAAAATGAAAGATATCTTTTATTACATATGATTATAGTATATTGGTGTGACTTTAAACAGCAACAGAGCTCAGTCCAACGATCTTATTACGTATTTCCCAAAATGTAAACGGCAGTAGAAATTACTGTCGGTTTCAAAATGGCAAATTTTGGCAAAGATTATGGACCAGCCCTAAAGTACACTAAAATGTCCAGTATAAGTTTACTCGTAACAAGATTTTAGTGGTGTAAACAAATAAATAAGTGAAAACTTAGGAATATTTTTCTTTCTTGACTTTATTCACGCGTTCTCATCGTCTCCAGCAAATATTGGCGCTTATATTCCTTGTCAAAAGATACACAAACACTCACCTAACACTTGTGCTATTCAACATAATCCTTCATACTGTACATGACACTCCACGCATACTTAATAATTTATTTAGAAGTACACCTCTACAAATTTAGCTAGTATCGTCTACATTTTGTCATAAAACTTTTTTGGTTCTAATAAAATATTATTTAATTAATTTAATTTAACATACAAAAGCAGCAGTATCGTTAGTTTACTAAAGTGTATTTGTGACTGGTACATAATATGAATTTGCAATGTTAATGGTGATATTTAGCTATTTTTGTTATTGTTCTGCTTTGGCGAAATATGTAATAAATATGCCGGTATGTGCGCGCGCACACACGCTAACTCCACTTTATAAACTTCACTCGATATTATTCTGATTAGATAATTAACGAATGAGATGATTATCATAATATATTCAAATATTACATTGTTATGTAAATCGCATGTATAATGTATAAGTGAGACAAAGATTCCGGGTTACAGTTATGAAGGTCATATGGTTATTATACGCACGTCTCCAAGACTAAGACTAAGCAGTAATTGTTTAAATAAATTATAAAATTCTAATGAAAATAAATGTATAATCCATTCGAGAGCGAGCACAGTACGAGTATGTGTTAACAAATTATAATGTACCTATTATTTCGGAATAATTAAATAAAATGTAAATTGAGTTGATTCGAAAAGAGTTTTATTCTACATCATACAATCAATACAAATGTTACCCGAAAAGAAAAACAACGTTTCAAGCAATTACTTTATAGATTTACTTCAGTATATTGTCATATTCAATAATAAACCCTTCTATACACCTATTCTACGAAATAACCGCCATCTCGTTTTATTATTGTATAAACGCTACAGAGTTAAGTACCGCCATAGTTCATTACGATAAAAGAAACAAAATCTATACCTTAAATATATTTGAGAACAAATACTCTACAGAACTTTAGAAACGATGGTACAATACATTTCTCTGGTATATAACACTTTTGTTCCTTTGTGTCTTAATATGTACGTCCATCACGTAGAAACTTTGCCTTACGCAATTTCAAATATCTTTGTACACTGGCACACTCTATGACGACTCGATTCTAATAATTCACTACGAGTGAGACAAGACACACAACACACACCAGTTTAAATGTACCAGATTATCACATCACATATATTTCAATCTGAACTATGTGACTTCTAAATATGTATTGATACCAACAGAACAAGTTCAAGGTGAACCGCAAACGATGCTCGCGTCGCACACAAACAAAATGGACAACAAGACCAAAAGTGTAGAATGCAGCAGTGGCACACACAGTGTCAAGCTTTTAATTAAAAAAAAGAAACAAACACATAGAGAAGTAGTCGGTGAACAAAACAGTTTTTTTTAATCGGTTACAGAGATAATAATAACTTTGAAAAAAAAAGACCAATAGTTTTTGCGAATCTTCACAATAAATGACTACTACTTACTTATTACATATTTCTACTAATTTAAAGAAGCCGCCTGCCTTGGAACATTGTGACGTGTTCACTCGCAATAGCAATTCTGGTATTGAACGTGTTTATAATAGCTATTTATTTCGTGTCTCGACAAAATACATTAATCATGTTTTCAGACGTATGCGATTTTACAATGTTAAGGACTATGTGAATTCGTTAACATTGAAATGGTCTCGTTGCTCCAAATGAACTGCGGCTTTTATTTACATTCATTGTGAATTATCCTTTACATACTTCAAATTATATAAAGAGCATTTGTGTAACTCTACATGTTAAATAATGAATTTTGTTATTATATATACATTACAAGAAGATTAACGGCGAATTAATGCCTCAATATATTTCCATAGTATTCGGTCTGATGCAACCGCACATCGACTTCGGATAAGCAGTAAGTTGTAAAAGTAAGAACGCGCGAAACTCATGAGGAGCTTCCGCAGCTGCCGCGTAGTTCTATAGTGGAAAGGAAAAGATACCATGAGGTTAAATAACTCTTCAGAACACTCGCCATGATACAGATAATAGACCATGCTCAGTGAGGCAATATACATCGTAATTGAAGAGATTCAAGATTGTTAGTAATATTTGCGTCTTTCACAATGCGGACAGCTCGTCACTGCAACCTGTCTACGGCATCAAAGAGGTATTGGGCGAAACCATTCCAGATATGTAAACAGTATTCCATGCACGGCATAACTTGTGCCTTATAAATAAACCTTAGCTGGCCAGGAGGGAAAACGGTCACACTTGAGGCAGAAAGGCCAGTTTATTAGATGTTGCAGAAACAACACTCCCAATGTGATCCCTGAGATTATAGTCGCAGTGGATATCGACCCCTGGCATAATTAAGTTGTCACGAAGAGTGAGGAGAAGTGAATAAGGAGATTCTTTTGCAAAAGAACACGAATACCTCTGTTTCCTTGACATTGTACTAAACCAAGTTGCTTGCTCCCTATAGAAATTAGAGTTATAAAGACCAGGTTGTGCCAAGTTTTTAATTAAATTATCTGATGGATATTGAGTGAAATCCATATAAACGTTATTCATACCTTTATTTTTCACCATTAGTCCTGTTTCAGAGCCGAAGCGGGTGCGGATGCTCGCGCAGGCGCTAAGTGCGAAGCGAGTGTAGTTCATATGTACTTAGACGCCGCTAACATCAGTGTGAATGCTGAAATGAATGAATGTTAAAATATTGCTTTCAACATTCATTCTCTGTACCAGTAACTCAAATAAAAATATATGAACGATCATTATTGATATTCGTTTAAAGTCGACGAAAGTGCATGAAAATGAATTAAATGGTATGTCATCCTCTTAGAGGTTAAATATTTTCTTAACATTTAAATGAGACTACCCTTATTATAACCAATTCAAATAAGAAAAGAAGCATTGAAATTGATTTACAATTGCCGAAGATGTTGAATAATATACATAGAAAATAAATAAATACGTAAACAGATGCAGATGTTATTATAACCACGTCCTTTTTTTTAAGACGGTTAACTAAATAATTAAGCAATGATTCTTATCTATTACCCTGAATCAATTACAAGCGTAAATAGTAAAAATTGCAAAATGCAATAAAGTCATAGATAATTTTATTGTTAATTTGGTCATTCCATGTTTTAGGCTCACTAGGACCGGTAACAGTTTATTAAATAATAGTGTTAGGTTTTATAACAAAATTTCAAAGCACGTTACCGATTTGCCGGATACTAAGTTCAAGCACGATGTCAAGCAGGTTTTGATGTCTACAGACTATAACAGGGTGGATCAATATGTGAACGATGGTGACGTCTGGAAATGACCGCCTCTCTGTGCATCCACCAAAACCGAATGTATTTATTTATAACTATGTTTTAAAAATATTAGTTATAATATGTTTAATGAAAAGATAAACCCGATCGAGTTTGTTGCAGGTTCTTCTCGATGACTGGGTTGTTTTCCGAACCGGTGGTAACTTTGACGTTCATAAGCGCCATCTCAGGGCCTAAACTGAATATAGCATTTTTGATTTTTATTAAGTCGTATCATACCGCTATGAAATTATTATATAAACATTCATTGCGAATACTTAAACTATCACAACATAAAACGTAATGCTTTGTAACTTTTACGATCTGCCTCTGCCTCTCACTCCTCAACGAAATCTCTTCTTTGATCTCTTTATTTGGTGTTAGCTTAACTATTTTTCAAATTCCTAATTTCATATATCTTTTAAGCTCCTGAACAGTTGTACAGATTATGATGATTTGTTTTGTGTGTGTTTGGGTTAATTCAAGAACGGTTTAAATTATTAAGGTGAATGGACACAACAGTAGAGGAAGACCGAAAAAGGTAGATTGTAGATAGATTATTTAAAAAATTGTGTGAAAGGCGTGAATATTAATATGACACCTGACAGAGAAAGGAAAACATGTTATGATGACCCTACTTTCGTGGGATGAGGGTAAGAAGGAGATAAATCATTTTGTAATTGAAATATATATTAACGGTTAAATTGCGTGCGGATCGACGGAAAATTAGCATTCACGAAAAACCAAGTCAAAAATCAGATTATTCATAAATTATATTAATTGTGTGGAAGGAGTTTGTACTGTGGAGCTTCGAATGGCACAACTATTGCTACCCAAGAAAACACAGTTTGACATACATCACGACTCATTTGAATGTGACATAGCTATTATATTCAAATTTTGTCACGTATTGTTTTATTGTTGACAGTATCCAATATTTTATTTATTTACTACAGATTCTCTTACATCTGATATAAAGCATATTCATGGATATATCGTATCAGTACACGAAGCTGCGCTGCGACTTCGGTCGACAGCCGATGTTCTGCGAGCAAGGGCCCGAACTATGTGATAACATCCCTCTGAACGTCGCCGAGCACAAGCTCTACATCCTACGCAATCCCGTACACCAACCAACGCAACATGCACCGCAGTACTCACACCACGACATCAACACTATCAGGTACGCTCTGCTCCTTCCACCGCACCGCCGCGCACTACCCGGATTAACGGTAGTCCCACGACTCACTGTGCAGGATCGAATACTACAACACCGGCGTAAACCATGCCGAGGGTGGCTGGCCGAAGGACGTCAATGTTACCGACCCCGAGACGACGCAACGGTACAAACGTAAAATCGAGAAGGACGACAACTACATTCACTGCGTGATGTCTGTGGCTCCGGTGTGTTATACAGCCGCTAAATTTCTTCAACCTCCAGTACCGAGGCTCCTCTTACCGTCAAATCTATTTCGCAGGGCGTTGATCACTACGTGCTTCAGAACAACGCGATTGACATGTATCGCACGTACTACGCGGAGATGCCGAGCACGGCCACATCCGAGCGCAGCTCTTGCCGCACCGTGAACGTGTACCGTGAGCCAGCTGCGGCGCGCCGTCCGATCAGCTCTATATGCTGGCAGCCTGATGCTGGACTGCGATTTGCTGTCACACACCTCGACGTGGATTTCTATCGGACTCCCCGTTCTACTGTGCTCTCATACGTATGGGACGTAGAAAATGTTAACGCACCCGAATTGACTCTAAGTCCGCCGTACGCACTTTTAGATTTACAGTTCAACCAGCGTGAGCCCGACATGCTTGCGGGCGGTATGTTGAGCGGACAGGTGGCCGTGTGGGATCGCCGCCGCGGACCCAAGCCGTGCCTCGTCAGTCCAGCTCACTGTGCACATCGTGACCTCGTGCGAAGTGTGGTCTTCATTAACGCCAAGTCCGGTCGAGAGTTCTTCTCTGCCGGTCCCGATGGCATCGTCAAGTGGTGGGATGTACGCGATATGAACGAGCCCACGGACCAGATGATCCTGGACGTCGTCAAATACTCGTTCGACGTGCCGAGCCTGGCCAATGCTAGTGGAGCGAGCGTTCTCGAGTTCGAGCCGACAATTCCTACTCGGTTCATGGTCGGCACTGAAAACGGGTGTGTCATAGCCGGCAATAGAAAGGGCAAGACCCCTACAGAACAACTGCCAGCCAAGGTGCGCAATTTCCGATGTTATGAGAGGAATGTTCACACGAATACCCGACGCCGCGCTTTCTACATCGAACTTTAATAAAAACTGTGAACGATAACGCAGATTGAAGCTCACTTGGGTCCGGTATGGTCCTTGGAGCGTAATCCCGGTTTTCTGAAGAACTTTCTTACGGTGGGAGACTGGACTGCGCGCGTCTGGAGTGAGGACTGCCGCGAGTCTGCCGTGCTCATGACTCCACCACACCGACACAAGCTCACAGCCGGCACGTGGAGCCCCACGAGGTGACCGTTCTTCAATAACACGTGTTCCCTACATCATTATGCCTTTTGTCATGCTATTTATGACTTTTGATTTAAAATGTAACATTACCGTAGTGAGGATCCACCCTCGAAGTTTATTACTCACATTTCGTAATACGTTTAAGGAAATTTAACGTTATTTATCAAAGTCTAATCATACACTATACTTATATATTTATTAGTGTACATTTATCATTAGTTTTTTATGGGGACAACTGGGAAGAGACAAAATCATGCTGAACAAGATTTAGCAATTGTATAACACGGGCTCACTATGTAACTTTTGCTATAAACCATGCCCAAATACCGCACCACCATGAAATTACCTTAAATGCTCATAATTGACTTATTTGACCAGGGTTGCCAGTGCGAAAATTTGGAACGCGTTGGGAATATTAAATATTTAGGTATAACACTCGATGAGACATTTACATGGACACACCAAACTAGTGCAGTATGTGGAAAAATCAGAAGATTGATATCTGTATTTAAATTAAATTCATATGAAATATTTGTGACGCTAAAATAATATAGCCCATTTACTATGTACTAGCTCAATCACTGTTAACTTACTGTAGCACGGCCTGGGGAGGTGCTTGTAAAACTTTAATGCTACAATTGGAAAGATCACAAAAAGCATTATTACATGTGATCTCTTTCAAGTCATACCTATAGGCTCCCGACTTCAGAATTGTATATCAAATGTCAGGTTCTAATGGTCAGATAACTTTTTATTAATGCGTCAACATACTAAGCCTCATGATATCAAACCCAATACTACTTTAAGAAAAAATAATATCTATGATGTTTCGACCCACGACGCTATTTTTTTAAGAAAATTGTAATTATATTTCGGTCTTTATTTGTGTAATCGAATCAATAAAATTCTTTCATTTAACAAATTGTACTAAGTATAAATCGAAAATAGTGGTTTCTGTCATTAACATACGATCAGACAAAGAATTTATTTGTAACTAGCTGTGCCTGCGACTACGTCCGCGTGGAACTGAATGCAAAAAAATTGAATGATACAACCATCTGAATATATATATGTTTATCTTGTATATTTGTAATCCGACTCTCGAGACACTTGTGGTACTCAAAACAACAGTTAGCCGTGCTTCAGACACCTGCTTATATTTATATGATCGACATGCAAGCTCTCGAAACTATTAAATGAAACTTATAAATGAGCCGTTTTCTGTAAAACACAGAAATAATCTCATTGTTATCGATGCTTTTCATTTCAATAATATTCTGTAACCAATAAAAAGATAGTTTTTGCGACATCTGTTGTGAACAAGTGTAGTCTGTTGTTATCTATACTCTTCATTGCAATAATATTCTTAACGACAGTATACCAATAAAACGACAATTTTAGCGACATCTGTTGTGAAAATATGTAGTCTGCTATTGATTCTAAAGACGATTTTTCGTAATATTTATGTTCAACTAACAATTTTAGTCTCTCCATTTCTATATTATAAAAAGAATATAGGTATAATTGTCCTAAAATGTGATAAGATTCAATAACTTGTAATATTTACAACACACAATTAATTAGAAATGTACAAATTTAATCATAAACCTTATGCGATCGAAAAATAAAAAATCATATTTTACTTATACAAAGTACAAAGTAAGTTATTCAATTTATAGAAATATGTAATATTTGTAATTGGCCAATTTTTAGATTGTATATTATAGTAGCAATAGATTTAGAAAATGGCGGTGCATATTAATTAATTACTGAACATTTTAGGTTATTAATATTTATTTATGTGAAAAAAAAAATATTAACCATTTTTATTTTTGTTCTATGTCGTAGTAATATAATACTGAGGCGATGTTTATTTATGCTATAAAATACCCTGGTTTTTAGTTGAGACTAAAGTCCATTTACTTATCTATTTTTCTCATCGTACTTAACTCCTGTCGTCATTAAAATTACAATAACTTTTGATAAAGTTATCCAATTTTAATGACACAAAAAAATTATGTTGCTCTTGCTGGTGTTTTATCAGAAACCTAGTACTTTATCAGTGATGCCTGTTCAAACAAACAGACAGACAAACATTTCTAAAAATGGTCGAAATGAATTCTATTACTTATTCCTAGACTCCTGCAACAATTTTTTTTCAAAAATCAAAAAAGTACAGACACCTTGGATTTACATTCTTATTATATGTATAGATAATGAAGTAGTAACCTGACATTACAGTACAATATGACAATGGTAAAATGGTAGTACCTGTAATATAGGCTAAGCCTAGTTCTGGTACTATAATTCAAAGTCTTCTGGACATCATTTCAACAACTCATACCATTAATAGTAATAATGAATACTCAGCAGACTGCCTTGATAAGGCTTCATTCTCTTGAATGCATAATTTGATCTGTGCCTAAATAGTTTAAATGTGTGAAATTAAATTCTTATTTGTTAGTTAACTTAGTTTAATTAATTAGTTCTTTAGAACACCTTTGTTATTAAGTACCATATAATACTGTCACCATGTACTTATTCATAATAAATAACTATGGTTGTTGTAATTGAATAATAATTAAAATACATAATTACATATGTAACTGAACTCAGTAGCAATATCCATTCACCTTTCCTCCCTCCATCGGTTTTCCCGTGCAGGTTGTCACTGATGCTGCTGACACGCTGGGACGGTGTGCTGGCCATATGGGATCTGCTGCGTCGACACTACGAACCCGTACTAACGGCACGCGTCTGTCGCGAGCCACTACTATGCGTCCGCGCGCATGAAGCCGTGAGTCTCGCCTCGTCTGCATCGCAACATCACATTATGCTACAGCTAGTAGACGGTTTTCCTCTTCGCTTGATGCAGGGTTCGCTGGTGGCGTGTGGCAGCCGAGAGGGTAATGTTTATATGATCGAACTCTCCACGAACCTGACGCATTCGGACAAGAACGACAAGGGTCAACTCACTGCGGTCAGTTGTCGACCATGTCTGTATCCAATTTTCCGTTTTGTTTTAGAACGACATCTAAACCGAGTTTTCCGTGTGCGCACTATATAGATGTTTGAACGCGAGAGCAAACGCGAGCGTATTCTGGAAGCGCGCATGCGCGAGATACGGCTGAAGCAGAGGCAGGCGGAGGAAGGCAGCCCGCGTACCTCGCTGGGAGAGCCGGACCCCTGCGCCGGGGACCGCGACCTCGCGGAGGCGAGCGCTAACTACATGCAGCAAGCTAAGAAAGAACTTGCCGCTATGTGACAACCGCTAGCTCTTCTCCTCTCCTCATGCTATCATTTCTCATTCAATTGATCCATATTACATACATTTATGTATTTATACATTTTTCCACATAGGTAAATATGAAAATGTTTATCAGTATTTTTGTGAAGCTAAACAATTCCGCCACAGAGAGCGTTCGTACAAGCATACTGGCACACGTCAGTAACACGTGGACGCAGACGTAGGTAGATCTTTGACTGTCGAGATACATTAAATGCTCAGCTCCAAGCAAGTTCGAGAAGTTCACTGTGCGCTTTTCGTCGTCGTTTGTCATGTAAATAGCCTAATTTTAAAATGAAATTGCGATGTAGATACGTTATTTAAATTCCTGTAGACGCATTGTTAAACCGTAAATGTATTAATTTATTAAAAAACAGAATGTGTTCAAATTCAACTGATGAATAAAGTTATTCTAGAATTCTTGAAAGTTTTAATAAGTATCCGCACTATGGGTTGTGGAACCCAGCTATGAATTGATTCTTATATGAACTTAGTTTTAATAATAGAAACTTTCACTGAACATTTTACGAAAGGGTGGCTTTGGTTGCGATCCGGATACGTTCCGTCTTGTAATTAACGTTATGTGATGTATTTGGACACCGCATCAAATAACGTAAGTTCGAATCTCTGCCGAAGAAGTTTTTCAAGGAAAACACGACATGGTTTATTGACAATGCATTACATTTGCACATCTCGGCGTTATGAAAGGGCATCTATCTTAGCATATGTTATAGTATTAAAAAAACACTCGGCGCTGATTTTTGACCGAAACCCAGAGCAAGTCACGGTCGTAAAAAATAAAATATCAATAAAAAACTGCTATTTGTATAGGGAAATACATATATAAAAAATAAATAATGTAATAATTTTACAAATTACATATAAGAGTGAACACAATAATATATCTTTCATAGATAGAAAAGACACGTTTGGAAAATAATAACGAGTTCGACGTCATTATTTCTTTTGTTCCCGCCGAACAAAACTCTATTATAATACCAACAAGATAATATTTACAATATGTTTTTAATTATGCACAGGTATTTTTAACTCCGAATAATACGATGTTTTTAATCTACGAACACGGTAGTATTGGATTTTCATATGGAAACACTGGGGCGGCATGACATTCCCATTGCCGAAACAATCTTCATCTAATAATAGAGTCTGACGAGAGGCGTGCGCACGCGCACTCGCTCGCGGAGCCGCGGACTGCGAGCACGACTCGCGCCCACGTCTAATGTCCGGGCTATCGCAATGGCAGCGCACCGAAGCACGCGCCGCCGTTGTTACTCGAAGAAGGTGTTTTGCTGGCTCGATGGTAACGAGCTGGCACGTGCCGGCGCCGCGTGTCGCCTGTGGCGTCACGTCGCAGCGACACCGGCTCTGTGGCGACGCTTAGTATTGCGTGACGAGGTCGAGGCGCGCTCGATTGGGCCGCGACAATGCCGATGGCGGGAACAGTACGTGTGCGCGCACGCAACATGGAACCGAACCGAACAATTGTGCGTCGGCGCGCTCGCTGTGCACGGGGCGCTCTCCCCTGCCGGAGATCGGCTTGCACTCGCCGCCGCCGATTCTTCAGTTTCGGTGAGCATCGAGATGAGAGTGATACCTATAAAATATATAAGTTAATAATCTCTCTTGATGGTTGCAGGTGTGGAAGCCGGAGGAAAATACGTGGGTCGAGCTTTGGCGATGCGACCTTCGTGACTCTCGCGGTTGGGCGAGTGCGGCGCGCGTCATGTGGGCGGCGAACGGGTGCAGACTACTGGTGGCGGGTCCGCTTGTGCTCGCTGAGCCCGGCTCTCCATGGGAGCTTCTCGTACTGCAATTTGATGGTAATAGCCTTTTGGCTGCTATATTTTACAGACTGTTTGACTCGGTCTCATGCGATTGTTCGCAGAACGAGGTACCGGACGGATCACAAGTCGCGCACGATGCGGGGCGGGTGCGGCCGGCTGCTGGGTGAACGCCACGGGCGACGCATTCCTCTCGTTGGAGCTATTGTTGCTGGCCCCCGGATTAGCTATTACATCAGTATGGATGAATGCAGCTACACAGGTATCATCACTATTTCTCGACACACTCACACGACTTCTCCCACTTTCCCTCACTCAGCCCCGTTCACTTTCACGCAGGAGATACAATCAGAGTACACTGGAGTCGCTTCTCGCCTGTTTTGCATCTATAACGAAGGCGCTGCACATGCTGTCGTGAGTACAAGACCGAGCTCTACACTTTAACTGCGTCGATGCACTTGGCGATTCCTCTCTTTTCTCTAGGCAAGTCGTCGTCGTGGAGACAACGTCTGACATCGAGGTTGAACCACGTGATCCTTCTCTCTCTGAGCCTATACTGGTGGCGGCATGGGGCAAAAAATTGGGTTCCTGGTTGCTCGGTCGCTCGAGGCCGCTACCTGTAGAGGTACACGACGGTGGCTCCTTACTCGACCGGGTACGCGTGATGAGGGAGCGTGCGCTACTGCCGGATCCCGAACCAGCCGATTTCGACGAAGAAACAATACGCAAACAGTGTGCTATACCACACGCGACATATGCTTTCCAAAATGCACCTATTGGCATCGTTCTGCTAGATTGTCCCGGGTGAGCGCTCTTTTACCAGGTTATTGATTTAATTCGATTATGAAATTTTTTGCTCAAATCACTTGTTTTCAGTGAACCGCGTCTGTGGATCAGCACGAGTGACGGTACTGTGATGGGGTTCTCGACGCCCAATTTGGTCCCACTGCGTAAGTTCATTTCGTCAGTGACGAGCACTCCGCTTACGTTACACTACGTACAACCCGCCGTCTCCGAACACCACGTGGCAAAGTAAGTAAATCAGGTGACTATTCATAGATTCTATTATATTCATTTCGTGACGAGAGTCATAAAAATTCGAACGCGTAGTCCTCAGGGCTCACTGTCTGGCACAGTATGTGTGTGGGCAGTTGCGAGGCGCTGGGACCCCATCACATGCGATTACTGAATCACCGGTCAGCCGCTACCGTTGCGCTGCTACTTCGCGACTTTCCGCCAGTGCTACTCGTGTTCGCCGGCGATGAACTGCACGTAAGACTGGAAACCATACATAATGTAGGCAGCTCTGTTCACATTTTCACTCATTACTTTATGCGCAGGTGTGGAGGAGTCACGCAACCCCGCAACCTGACACAAACTTCGCAGCCTTCCTAGACCTAACAGGCTCCGCAAACGTTCTCAAAGTATATTAGTAAACTTTTACGTGTGTTTTGAGCAACCTCCACCGAGCACGAGTCACGACCCACTAGATCAAGTCGCGGCCCTCGGGACCGTTGTATGTTTGTACGCACTTGCACTCGCGACACAACGCGACACAACGCCGACACACACGCCGGTATGGCTTCTCGAGCGATTCTCTCGCGCTTCACGCAGGTTGGTACCATTCTTCTCACCCCACGTTCCTCGCCAAACTTCTAGTTGTGTTACTTCTGTAACTTTGACTAATTTATTTCCACAGAAAGCGCAACCACTTGTGACCTACCTTGTCCGCCGCGCAACAGGCTCCTGTGCAGGACCGAGGCCCGACCCACCATGCGAGTGCATCGTGCCACCTGCACAGAACTGCCGCACCGTCGCCTCACATCCCGCTTCCGTGGTGCGTGTGCTCTGCAAGCCACCGCCACCAGCTCCTTCACCGCCCTGTCCCTCGTGCGAACCCGCAGAACCACTTACCTGCACAAATTACGTCACTAGAGAAGTACCATCGCAATTCTTTTTGTTTTTATTCAATATGTTGATGTATTATCAAGCTGTAATATTATCTATTGCTCAACTTTATGGCGAGATTCTCAATTATCAATAGCCCTATTCTCGCCTTACTGAGGGTACAAACGTTCTGAAATCACCCGTGCTGCGTGAGATTCAAACCGTCTCATTCTGACGGTCATTTCAGAAATGTCATTATTATGATTTCTACTTATGTTTATGGGAACCGTGATCCATTCAGACGTAAGTAATTTCTATCAGGTAAGTGGGATTGTTTCGACTGGCAAGGATATTTCGCTTGATAGCCTATTCAAATAAATGAAAATATATAATGCGTAGACAGTAATGTAGATGGCATAGTGACTATTAAGTGAACCTGCATTTCATATATCCAGGGGGTCCATACAAAACGCGCGTCACCGTCGCCTCCGATATCCTTAGATCTCGATCGTTTGGAAAATAGACGTGATCGCGTCGCTTGCCGCCTCGCCCGCGCCCGGCGCTCACGCCAACTCCACTACCAGCAGCAAGCGGCACTCGCGCCTCCCCCGCGCCCTCGCACTGCGCCCCTCGTGCGGTACCAGCTGGGAGATGTGGCGCACCTCGCATCCCACGACGGATGCTGCATCCGCCGCGTCGTACACACTGATCCCTGTGCGCACCGCCCTCGCCTCCAACTAAAGATACAACGTGATGCTGCCCGAACCATCACCCACACTGCACTCCAGCCCTCGACTACGTTCTGAGAACTCCTCCTCTCGCGGGCGTTGCGAACGAACACTTAAGTCAGCCGTAGGGACCCCTCGCTGTCGTCCTCTCTCAGTAGTAGAACGACTGAGAGGCCTCTCTCGTTCTGCGGGAAGTGGTCACCCAGGCGATCGTCACGGTTTACACACGACGGCGGATACTGGTGTCACAATGAAGGCCGATGGACTCACGGGAGCGCTGCAGAGCCGTGAGCAGCTGCGGGAGGCAGGTCGCGGTCGCATTGCGTGCTCCGGTGCTGCCGGTGTAGCAGGGTACTGCACGAATCTACGTTGCAGGTATACTTGAACTGAGTGTGCCAGAAGGTGTGCGGCGTTTGCGTGTGCACGTCACACTTGAGGATTTGGGCGAGGCACAGGCCAGTGATTCGGCACGGGAGGATTTTTCTACGCCTGACAAAACCCCTGACTCGTGGCTTTCGATTAAAAATATTCATAATAAATTCACCGGCAATAAAAAAGAAACCTGCGGCCTAACAGCACAGATAAAGAATTCAGGGTCATCTCCGTGTACAGAACGTGTGCCAGGTGTGAGCGGTGCTATGGGTGTGGCGGGCGCTGGCGGTGCAGCTCGCTGCGGGAACACTGCATTACTCTCGGCGGCACCAGTGCCTTCAAATTGAGGAATCGTGTCACCTGCGTGTGTGTCGCGTTTGTTTTTATTTTAGTTAAATAAATGTTTCTGAAGTACATATACGACTATTCAATCTTATTTAAGAATATGGTACTACAAACCCAGTAAATAGTGTCTCTGAAACAAAAGCAGAGATTTATTAATCTATGGACATTTCTATACAGACAAATGAATTAAACTAAACTTCTAATCTTACCCCAAACAAAATAAATGACAATATAAATAGCACAACATTATACAGAAATCATTTTTGGAAACGTATTTTCATAAACTATACTACACCACAAAAAACTAAACGCTAATCTTTAGACTTCTTTAAGCGTAGGTAAATAAATTCAGAGGTATTGATGTAGGTTATGGACAAAGGTGGAAAGACAATCCATTGCTATGAACAAGAAACTTTTAAAATGAAAGAAATATATTATACTAGTATAGCAATCTTTTTCCATTATTGACTTACTTCAGGAACTTATGTTTCAATTATATGGGATCGAATTTAAGGTTGTTATTCATTATATATTTAATTTAGCTCAGAGCAAAAAGGAAGTAATTCCGCATATTACATGATAGAGGCTATACAGTCCAAAATGTATATTTAATGCTGTGCATAAGAAGGATCATCATTATTATCAGCCTGTAAGAGACCCACTGCAGGGCTATAGGCCTCTTCCTGAAGGAAGGTATGGACATAATCACCACGCCAGCCCACGACGTATTGTCGATTTCTAACTCAGAAAAATCCATAGTTATATATTTTCCCAGATATGGTAGTACTACAAGAACATATCTCAGGTTCAGGTTTCCTCACGATTTTTTTGTTCACTTTCAGCCGATAATGTTACACATTTCAATTAGTAAATTCCGTAAAACTCTCTGGTAAATATCGAGGTTCGAACCTACGGACGGATTTAGTTGTGGTAGAGCTACGCTGAAGCTATTACTGGTTTCAGCATGAATGGGTCGGCTCGCCCGACGCCCGGGGTACTACCACCCGACACACAGAAACCAGACGTGAAGTAACAGTGCGCCCGCACTGTTGCGTTTCGTTCGGTCAGTGGGAGCGCCGGAGGTTCACATATTTAAAAGGCCGGCAACGCACTTGCGACTCTCCTGGTGTTGCTAGTGTCTATGGACGGCGGTGATCACTTACCATCAGGTGACCCACCTGTTCGTTTGCCCCCTATAATATAAAAATAAAAATGGACATTGGACTGATATTCCTGGCAGGGAATGTCCAGAGAGGATATTATATTCATCAATAATATTAATAACTAGCTGTTATCCTCAACTTTGACCGTAAGGGAATATACGAATCGGCTGAACCCATTTATATGGGACTTTCGTTGGTAGGTAACTGACCTTATAAAGAATAAATTAGAGTATTTTATTTCAGACTAGCTTTTTCCCGCGGCTCTGGTGGGTTTTTTTATTGTATTAAAGAAATTTAAAATAGTGAGAAGATGCAGAAACACAAAAACGCTCTTTTAAAAATATTCGTAAATACGACACGTATCCACTGCATTACACTACTTCATTACGAAACGTGTACATTAAATATGCAAATACTAACAGTGTGCCGGAAGGAATTTAGCATCAACAACATATTTGGAACTTTAAACACAACATAACCCCCCTAGTGCTCAATTAAATTACATAAAAAACTAGTGAAAAATTCAAGCTATACAATATGTCTTAAAATTTTTATTATATAGATATTTTCAATATAATTCTGTTTTTGCGACCATACAAAAAGTAATCGCTTGTCTATTCCGCAAGAAGTTGTAATAAATCTTATGCTCAATATTAACAGTAATTGTAAGTTAAATAGCAATAACAGAAAGGAAAAATCTTGATGTTAATTCTGAGCATTTGTAAACTCATAGACAAAAGTCAAGATTTTCTTTTATCTGTACTTCATTTAAAAAACTGACCAATGAGGAATGTTGACTGTAGAATAACTGGCCAATGAGAAGTTAAGTCAAAGATCGTTGCTAAAAATTATGAATGAAAATTAGTTCCACGATTAGACACCAGGAGGAATTGCAGGAGATTTTTTATTATGATGGTTGAGATAGAAGAAGAACCGAGGGAGATAGAGAATAAATAGCGGCATAAAACAGGAATAAACCAGAAAATAGGAGAAAGGACTGGGGCTCGAGAGGTTTCCGACTAACTAGGTGGAGTTAGGCAAAGTATAAAAGGGATTACAACAAAGGAGTCGGTATAGTCTGGAAAAGTTACAGTTCTTTATCGGTCGTAATCACTGGCGTATAAAAATAAAAATACTTTAAAATGCTAAGCTACTTAAGCTCTTTTTTGTGCACTGTAGGGCAGGTAATAAAAATATTAAACAGTAACAACATAAATTACTATTCACTGGACGACGTTAATAGTAAAATAAAAGAAAAGAGAAACACAATGATACGCTACAAGTGTCGTTGAGGAATCCCGGAAAAAAATTATCACCGTTAGTGTTACCACATTTAACGGTGGAGACCATGAACAATCTCCTGTCCGCGGACCTGAATTAATGTACTTACTGCAGATGACTTGCATTTTTTCACGATATTTCGCGTTATACTATGAGCTGTAGCCGAAATCTATAGATTTGACACCATTTATTGACTTAACGGACATCAATATGAGTGGTAAAATCAAATAAAATTGACCCACTATATTGACCAGTACAAAAAAGTTTATTGATATTAGCTTACTTACTCCTGATACAGCATTAATTTTTTAACCGTTTTCGAAAAAAAATCTTAACTCGAATTCACAATACAACCCACATCATTGAATAATAAAACGCACATATCACTATCTGTCAAATTGACAACACTTCCAACTTACAGAAAGAATTTAGGGGAAATCCCTAGGCATAACTTTTGAATTTCTCTCAACTGAGTTGTCATAATTAAAGTGGGGTTGCAACCTGTCATATTTATTTTGAAAATGGGAAAAAATTTCTAAAGTTCAGTTCAATCAAGATTTCTGGTAAGGATTCGAAGGCACCCTGAGCTTGGGGGCCCCGGGGCACTGCCCTGCCTAGCCCCTAGGTAGCTACGCCACTGGTCGTAATGATAGTCAACAAGAGGAAGAGTGCTTTATCGGTCGTAATGATAGTCTGAAAAAGTAAGAGTTCTTTAGTGATCGCAATGGAGAGTCTAGAAGGATACGAGTTCTTTAACGGTCATAGTGGTGATTTTTAGAATAAAGGAATCGAAATGTTGCCAGTTTGGTTGACCAGCCGCGATTGTGAAATTCCTGATACGCGTCCTCTTGAAAATATTCCGCAGTTTTAACGAACGATGTCAGTAAACTCCGCGTGGAATTAGGTTGTGAGTGCGGGAAACCCTAGGAAAAGTGTCTCGAATTATACAGTATGGTTTAGGGAAACCGCATTACAGTGACCGAGTGTTCCGTTCTCATAGTGCAAGCGTTATTACCTGTTAAGTGCGGGCAATGTAAAAATAAAGTAATTGTTGTGTTAAGTATAGTAATCCGTTATTTGTGTTTAAAACGTGTAATTGTGAACTCTACAAGACTGTAAGTAATTTATATTATATATGTAGTAAGTTTCAAGCGATTTATCTAATTTAAACAGTAACCTGTATTTATAGAATTCAAACAACATCTATTGATAGAATTTAAACAAAGACATACGAAAATGACACTACGTACCTAGTAGGCGTTGAATTGAGCTGGCACCTAGGTAATGTATATATAACGGCTCTGTCGTTCTTGAATTCTCTCTCGACGTCGAGTAAACCTATTTTGCTGGATAGCGAAGAGATTCCTGTATGCCTAAAGAGTAACAAGGTAGTTGTCGGTGATACGTTAGCATTGACCCGAGGAATGGTTAGAATGGTTAGAAGCATAGCTCTTCTTTATCAAAGTACGAACCGGTAGCCGCCATGATCCGACATCATCTGCCTTTGTGGATCTTTAGCCTGGTGTTAGTCGGCTCCTAGCCTTGACGTAACTCACATTCGACATCCTCTTGTGTTTATAATACAAAAGAATGTGTACTGGAATACATTGAAAGTTATGATGCAACCTCTTTAGGAATGTCACAACCCCACATTTAACTCAAATAGAAACATACCATCTAATTTCAATAAATATTACATCAATAACTCAATTTATCTAGTTGAAAAATGTGTAAAGCCTAAACTATTGGTTATGAGTGTTTGAATTCTATAAAACTTATATAAATTCTATTTCTCTAAGATGTGAATATTTTTAGTTTTAATTATTTACCTGAAAGTAGTAAGATTACAACAAATCATGTACCTTATTTATTAAATGGTTGAATATATTTCAAACAAATCTATAGAATCAGATTGTTATATATAGTATAATTTCAATGAGGAATATAAGTAGGTTGAGGTTCTTTACAATTAATCTAACTGTTGAAGTTTAGGATTATATAGATGAATAAGAAAGGAATCATATTTAATATACATTAAACATATCTAACATACACATTATTTAAACACACTTATATATATATATATATATTTGTTAGGAATATAATTAGGATGTATAATTGAAATTAAACATGAACATTATGTATTATATATTCATTATTACATACAGACATTAACTTTGAATTCTATAATTAGTTTTGAAATAATTGCATTTTAAACTTGTTGTCATGTGTTTCCTAAAGTTCTAATTATACTAGATTTGATCTATGTATTGTTTTCTGAGTATCAGATTAAAAGAATCTGTTTACTATAACTTTGTTTCAATTCACAATGTAGAAGGGTCCTAATTTCTAGAAAACCTTTAATCGGGATAATTATATCTTTGGTTAGCTTTCATATGGCAGATAGTGAGAGGTGTGTAGTAGTGATATGATTTTGAGGGTGGGTTGTTGCAATTTGGTGTTGTGACCAAGATTCTGGTCATTAAAACTCAGAAAACATGTTAGAAAACATGTTATGGGAACACTGACCCTATATTTTTAATATAAACATTTTTTTTTTTCATTTTTATGTGTGCACTTTTATTACTTGTTTGTATTTTCTTTATATTGTGTATGCTTATGTTTTGTCTAGGATTATAGTGTTCAAGGTAAGTGAAACTAAATCATTTAGGTTAAGAAATTTTGTTCATGCTATTAACACAACAATGCCGTCTTCTTCGTGTTATATATTTCTCTCATATAATAATATGATATAATAGGATATGTTCAAACATCATTCTAATATTATCAGGTCATTCCAGTTATACATTTTGTCTGAAAGTAATACATTCGAAATTAATTAACCTGAAACTTTACAAATATGGTTTTGCATATATCATAAGTAGTTAAAAGTACCAGAACTGTGTAAACATTGAGATCAGAAACACTTAGTATTTAGTCGAAATTGATGCCTATAAAAAATAAAAAAGTATGCTTTTAAATTTCATTAACAGTAGACTGAGTACATACAAAAGTTTTGTTTACAAATCTTGGAATAGGAATGAGGTATACAAATTGACATTAGAAATCAATATGGATATGAAATATCGATATAAATTCGTGAATTAAATTAATTATGAATTGATAGGATTGTGACTATTACAAAATCATAAAAAAAAAAAAATATATTTTCAATTATTGAATAGGGTCAAGGGTGCTAGTGAGTTATAATTAAATCAAAGTAATGAATGCAATAATTTAATACTTAATTATTAGTTATCCTTCGATTTTATTTACAATCTATACCCCAACATCGATTGTGTTACTCTTATTCCGTTGTGCCCGTAGCTGGAAAATCAAATATTACGTTTAGGATTTCAGTAATTGGTGAAATATTATTTCTTTTTAATTTTCTTTTACTAATAAAAACATAACGGGATACATTGCAACATTTTACAATACATGTACGCTTACGTCAG